>MU225925.1:828416-841728 GCA_018584345.1 Thuja plicata
ATGGAAGATCCAAGTTGATCAACCCCAAGGAAGGGCTAATACACAAATGAATCAACTATTTGGAAAGGAGAATAACAAGAGAGATACCTTAAATTCTGTTAATTATATATATAGAAAGGATATATGATAGTAATTGAAAGAATGGGAGAAATGTACTAACCTTGAAATGTTGCAGATCAAAGAATGTTATTTTCTGATGTCTGTATTGAGTTTCTAGAAAAACTGACAGTTGATCCCGAACCGGAACGCAGAGATGAACAAAACCCAGAAATTATTTTCTGTTCTGATATCATCTTATGAAAAAGGTTGACCTTGACCCACAAATCTCAACCCTAACCCAATAATGTTGACCCTAACCTGCACAGATTCGAAAGTGACTCTGTTCGCGGATCCTAAAAGTTTGCCGAAAAGGGTATCCAGATCTGGTCTCAAAACTGCAATCCTGAACTTGTACCTACAAGAAAAAGAGTTTTGTTTATTGTGGGGGAGGGGTTTGCCTTATTCAAACCCCGATTTAGGAATCAACTTTGAAATCAATAATTGAAATAAGAATGCTAGCAAGTAGTAGAATTGAATCTAACAATGAAGCTATGATATTGAATAGATATGTAATTGTAATTCAAATGTAAGCAAGTATGTAAGTATGAAAGCATAGACTTTAGAAACCATAAACCTCCATGATTGTATGCTTGGAATCCACCTTGAAGAGATGATGAAAGAGTCTTGAGGATGCATAAAGGATCTTGAAGGAAGATCACACCATCATGATGGATAGATCTAGGGCTTGAATGCTTGAACCAAATCCCTTCAAAGGATTGAAAGCTTGAATCCTTGATCTTCAATGGAGAAATTGAATGCTTGAGGAGGGAGACTTGAACACCTTGAGAGCTTGAAAAAATGTAGAGCAATGGATGCTTAAAATTTTTGCTTGATCACCTCTTATCACCTAGTTGATAGTTAGAGAAAATGAGAGGAGAAGGCTTCCTTTTATATGAAATTAGGGCACAATATTCTAATGAGGCCTACATAGGAGGATTAAATTCCCATTAAAGCCTTTAACCCTAGGAGAGGACCTATATTAAATATAATTTAGGAATCAATGCTTCGGAACCTGAAACAGCCGACCCGGAAGCAGGAAATAACTTTTTGCAAAGACTGAGATCCGGAAACTGTGGGACCCTGAGATTTGAACCCTGGGTCAAGGTCGAGGTTGACCCTGACCTAGGTCAGGGTCGAGGTCGACCCTGACCCAAAAGGTCGACCCTGACCCTGAAGCCCAGAATCACCAGTCTGCAGTCCAGAATGCAAAAATCAGGCTAAACAGGAGTGGAAAGATGGACAGAACAGGGGGATGATATGGTAGAGGTCAAAAACGTCCCCTAAGGAGGGCTAAACGCTCTTAACATGGAAGTGCTTCCATTTTAAGATGATACAATAACCTTTTATGCCACAACTATATGTCTCCATTTCTAGACAATAAACAAGTGGTATTAATATCATCCAGATAGAATAGGTTACCTTTTGTCCGTTCACCAGTATGATCAACCTTCCTGATTCATTAAAGATCTTTGCCTTTTTGTTCTCAAATGCAACTCGGTGACCTATGTTATTAAGTTGTGAAACACTCAATAGGTTATAGTTAAGTTCTTTTACCCAATATGCATTTTCACATCTGATCAGATTATTCAACATTATGGTTCCTTTACCTTCAAACGTACAAGGTTAGTCATTACCCATTCTTACTGATCCACCATTATAATATTCAAAAGTTTCAAATTTTTTTTTATCTCCAGTCACGTGGTGAGTACAACCACTATCAATAATCCAAACATCATTTTTACTAACTTTAGATATGAGTGCAGTTTGAACATACCTTTTTTCTTCATCTGAATCATCCTTCATAGCAAAACATACCACCTCAATATCTTCATCAGATTTCGTGTCAGTATTTCCATCTTTGATCTCAGCCAAGTAACAAACTTTCTTCCCTTTGTCCTTGTAGTCTAGGTAATCTCTTCTATTAGATTGTTGGTTGCTTCAGTATTCTCAGTCATCACCTCTATCAAACTTATTTTCATAAGTTCTATCATTACTTATGTCATCTTTTCTTTTGTTAGGACATCTAGCAGCAAAGTTTCCAATCTCTTTACAATTAAAACATACCAATGGTAATTTACCTCTGTATCGACCTTTGCCTCTCTGCAATCTTCTAGCCATTAGTGCTTCAATCTCATCAAGTTCTTGGTCATCACTATCATTTCTCATAGTGTGTTTATGACTTGATTTACTTATTTTCAAAGAAGATTTGAATGTAGACTCAATAGTTGGTAAGACATTGTTGTCAAAGGTACTCATCTCAAATGAAATAAGTCTACCAATCAAACTATCTAGAATAACATTGTTATTTTCTACTGCACTCATTTCTTGTATAGTAGATACTCTAATAGCATAAACAAGCAGTAAGGTTCTTAGAATTTTACTTACCACTGTTTCTTTTTCAAGTACACCTCCTACTCCTCAGATAGCATTTACAACCTCTTTGATTCTGCTACTGTACTGAGTGATGTTTTCTCCTTCTTTCATTATTAGGTCATCAAATTTTCCTCTTAGGGTTTATGCCTTATCTCTTAGCGCATTCTTATCTCTTCCATATATTAGCTTCAATTTGTCCCACATTTTCTTAGAAGTGGTGCATGATTTGACATCTTCAATTTCAGCGTCGGAGAGTGAGGAGGCACGTTCTATCATCATATAATTGTGTTCATGCTTTTCTCTCAATTGATCATTTGTCAGAGGTCCAGTAGGTAACACAAATTTAGTATCTAAGTATTGAGTGACATCATTTCCAATACCTGATAGATGGAGTCTTATTCTGCTTTGTCATGATGCAAAGTTGTCTTTGTTCAACTTAGGCACATCCATTTTTCTTATCTTGTGATCTTTAGCTTGAGTCTTTAAACTCCCTTTCTAAGCACACAAGCTCTGATACCAATTGTTAGAATAATTGAGAGGGGGGTGAATCAGTGGCCTAAAAAATTAATCCAATATTCAACCAAAACTTTATATCATATATATAAAACCTCTAGTTATCTTTAGTCCTACAAGATGTGTGCATTGTGTGAATCTACCATGTATATACTACTCGGTGTTTATACTTTTTATCCTTTCTTTAAGCTTTACTGAATAAGAGTTTATCTTTTCTTAACCTTTACCGAAATACACTAAATAACTTAGCGTTTACCGATCAATCCTATTTTAGTAATGTGTAAAGAAAAACGTTAAAGCAATGAACCATATACACATTTGACAGATGATTTTTTAACGTAGAAACCCTGTTAAGGGAAAAATACACTTGGGATCGGTAACCCAAAATTTTCACTCTTCTGAAGTGAGCTTGGTGAAGAGCCAGCCCTGTTAAAGGTTACAAACACAGTGTTAAGTGCGACCTTATTAGAGGATTTATCACTAAAAATTTATCACTTGACTTAGAATTCACTATGTTGTCAACATGAAAACCTTTTGATACTCCTTGGAATGTATCTCAATATATAAATGATAGTTAAATCCTACTTTGTTAAGAGATTTTCTGAATCAATGGTTAAACTATGATATGTTCATAAATATAACTTAATCTTGCAGATGTTCAGATCTATTGTAAGCTCATAATATCTTTATGATCAATGTTCTCTTCAATTCCTTTTCTCCACTTCTTTTTGCTCGGTGAATGTTGTTGTTTCTTTGTTGCTCAGTGTCTACAGAAATCTTAGCTCTGTTCTTCAGCTTGTATGATCATTTTTATTTGAAGACTTCTTATCTTCACCATAATTCTCTTCAGCATTCCTCTCTTTTTTAATAATGAATTACTTTTCTCTTTATATAGACATGATTTCACCATTTCTTGTCCTTATTTTTTCTTTGTTGATCACTTCTTGATCTGTAAAGCTCACCATGCTTGCTTTAGCTTTATTCCGCAAATCTCTCCTTGTTTTCAAGTATAAAACATGCTTTAAATCTCCTTCTTATCTTTAGCTTTTAACTAATCGATGAAAACAAAGTAATCAAACAGTTAACTCTATAATTAGCTCTGCCAGCTAAGTTGTTTTTTCGTTTTCCTAACTTCAGTTCTCGTCGGTCAACACTTCAGTTATGCTCGGTGACTACTGCAGATAGCTCAGGCATTAACTTTAGTTCTGTTCAGTGACAACTACATTTATCTCGGTAATGCTTGCTCGGGTATCACTTGCTCGGGTAACACTGTGAACTTTTGTGCTCGGGGTTCACTGTCACTCGGGGTTTATTGTCACTCAGTGTAAATGATTACTGACGATAAAATTTTTGTCTTTTCAGATCTTTAAGTGTTGTGACAATATGAGTATGAGCAATCATACCATATTAAGTTGACATCAATGACAATACAATACATTAACTGATTTAATGTCTTGCATTAACTTTCTGCATCTCGGTGATCATCAACTTTGTCATCTTCAAACATTCAATCAGTTATAGTTCATCAGAGACTTACTTCGTGAAAAAGGATGCTCATAACTTCATGTGGTCTTCTCACCATCGCTGCTGGAACAATAAATGGAACCATGATTGGCTCTCCCTTCTGTTGGTCCTTTCCATTTTGGTTCTTATAGAGGTGGGATCCTTTTCTATTGAGGTGGAAATGAACTTCGTTGAGATGGGGTGGATTTAATTTAGGGATGATGTTGGTTTTTACTTGAAGATTTTGGGTGTCATTTTGTTACCCAATGTTAAGGCTTGGGGAGCCTTTCAAAATCCCTTTGTTTGTACGTCTAACTTGATGGGTTGTTGGTTATGTGTTGTCAAAGCCCTCTTTTCACCCCAACTGATGGGTTTTTGGTTGTGTGTTGTCAATGGCCTTTTTGGCATCTATGGCCAGCCAAATATTGATAGTTTTCAAGGACATGACCTGGTCTTTAGTTGTTTTTGGTTATGGATTAGTGCAGACTTTGGGGGTGTTCTCGCCACTGCTATTTTGGGGTGTGTTCTGATGGCTTATGTGAGGATTTGGCACATGTTTTTTGCTTCCACCTCTTTCACGATTCCTATAGAGGTGGAAGAGTCCCCTATGGAGGTGGAGACTTGCTTCGTGAAAGACGGTGCTCGTAACTTCATGTGGTCTTCTCACTGCGGCTACTGGAACAAGAACTAGAACTATGACTGGCTCTCCCTTCTATTGGCCCTTTTTTTTGGTTTCTATAGAGGTGGGCTCCTTTTCTATTGAGGTGGAAAGAAATTTCGTTGAGATGGAGTGGATTTACTTTAGAGACGATGTTGGCTTTTACTAGAATATTTTAGGTACCATTTTGTTACCCAATGTTAAGGCTTGGGGAGCCTTTCAAAATCCCCTTGTTTGTATGCCCGACTTGATGGATTCTTGGTTATCTGTTGTCAAAGGCCTCTTTTCGCCCCAACTGATGGGTTGTTGGTTATGTGTTGTCAATGGCCTTTTTGTCATCTATATTGTAAGTGGCCAATCATGACCCTTATTCTCTAAGCTACCTCTTTTGAAAGTTAGTATCTTTGTCGACTGTGAGCCCTTTGTGGCCTTGTCATGTAACAACCAGTACCTTTATTTTTGTATTGTCAATCTTTTAACAACCCCTGGATTGGAGTTTTGTAAGGGTCAACCCCCTTATTTTGGCTACTGATTATAATTAAAAACCAACAATCTAATTTATTTATTTTAAATCTTTTTTAATCTATAGATTATCATAAACTACACTAAATCTATTATTAAACCATGAGAAGATAATTAATAATTTCAAATACATTAATTATCATTAAAACAAAAACAAACTCCTACATAACACTTACCCATTTTTATGACTTCTCTTTGTCTCAAGAAATTAAGATTTGGGTAGAGGGATTCTAGTTATGAGATAAAGCAATGTTCCTTGGAACATTTTTTTCAGACCACCTTGACTCTGGGTGGGTTTTCAACTTGTCTTTGGGCTGCCTTGTGGTAAGGTTTTGTTTTGTCTTGTCTCTTGTTGTTGTTCTTTGATGTCTGGTATCTTGTTAGGCTTATTGATTTATCTTTGGTGTCTTGTTGGGCTTATTGATTTATCTTTGTAGCTTCGAAAATTCCTGCTTACCTAATGAAAAATACTTACCCATGATTTCATGTTGCTACTTAAGTGTGTTTCCTACTTAAATTTCCTACTTAAATTTGAACATTGGAGTGGTTTCATGCAATTTGTTTTTAGTTATGATAAAATGATAATTTGAAATCTTTCTCCATTTCATTGGAGCAACAACTAAAAATAAGCTAAGCTCAACAACTATATATTGCCAAAAATGTCTCATGACTCCACAAATTTCCCCTCGTTTTTAACATTTGCCTCTAAATATTTTTTTTTCCAAATGTTAACTACACAAATTGTTATTATTGCTATGTAAAGAACTACTTTCCAGGTCCTGCTGGTATTGGTGGACTTGGATTGTGCAGAGATAGTAGGGGAGATGTTCAGTTTATATTTTTAGTTTATAAAGGTCATCACACTAACACCCTGATGGAGGCCATAGCTATCTTGTATGTTGTGGAGCGTGCTTGTGACCTTGGATAACAAAGGCTTATCTGCGAATCTGACTCGCAGGTGGTGATTCGCCTATTGACTCATCCACATTCTGAGGATGTTAGCTGGAAGTTAGGCTTGATTGTTAACCAGATTCTTCATTTGTGTGTTTCTTTGGATTCTGTTACTTTCACCCATATCCCCAGAGAGTGGAATGGTGTTGCTGATTGTTTGGCCAAATGGGCCTCTGATTATATGTTTGCTTGGAACATTGTAAATATGGCTCAATTACCTCAGGGCCTATCTCATCAGTTAGATCATTTAGTGGATCTTGATAGGGTTGTTTGACGCCTTCTGGCTGTAGTTCTTCCTACTTAAATAAATTTTCACCCCTCTTTTATTTCAAAAGAACTACTTTCAAGGTTGAACAATGACTGTCAACCAAAATAACCCAAACAGCCATATGAGACTAACTCTCGTTATTCTCCACACAAAGTAGTATGATTGAAAAAAACACAAATAAGTCTCAATGTATATTCATCGATTTTTTTTACATTTTTACAGCATTATGAAAGTAGATTATGAAGATCAAACCACGTGTACCAAAATTTAAATCATTATAATCCACATTAGTTCAGAACTTTATAAATTTAATCAAAACTTAAAAATTATTACATGCTTTATTTATTTATTTTACAAATAAGTCTAATAATTAATGTCCACAGTAGTTCAGATTCATTCCAAACAACTGAAAATAAATCCACAGCCTAAAAGTTCTTTGAATATAATATTGCAGATAGATTCATTCCAAACAAGTTAAATAGATCTACATCGGAGGCACTGTATATGATTTTAGACAAACTGAAAATGAAGGTCCACCGGCCCCACATGTTTTCTTCGAATTTTCAAACCACTAATTATCTTTATGTATGACTTACAGAATTATTGTATTTGTCCATTCTTCTATCTCATTTGTCTGTATCAATGTGCCTAGATTGTACTTCATGGGTACTTATTACACTTCGAGAAATAAATGGCTTTACAAACAGGATAATGACCCCAGTAACATTATTCCCCTTTGAAAGTGATGAAATAGATGGCATATACCTATTATCAGATGGGTATCTTGAATATTTGGTGTGCAATCAAATTCAACACTTCATTATGTGGTAAATATCTTTGGGGGATTCACTCATCAATCTGAAAGATAAAACTTTTTTTTTTCAATTAATGTAGAGAGATGTGGGAAAAAACTTGGGCAATTAAATATTGTAAAAATAAACTGACACAAGGCAGAAACGTAATGCTGCTGTAATGTTGTTCTGCAGCACTGTAGGTCAATTGGCATTCACTGTAGGTGTCTGTTTTGACTGTTAGTTAGTCTGTTCTGCACTACTTTAGGTTTGTGTTTTGATTGTTAGTGTGTATTCTACTGATCTTTGACTTTATCAGGAATGGGTTAAGATTCATTAAATGCCCTAAGGCTCAGTATAGATACACATTCCTTATTAATCTACTAAATTTTGTTTTAATGAGCTTTTAATTAGCCAAAATGTAATGAACAGTTATTAAAATATGATTACAAATCTGGAACCCTTGCCTTATCTGTTATGTCTGTACACTGCAGTATGAATACTTGTTTGTAAATATAAAATTAGATAGAAGGACATTGCAACCAATAAGCTACTCTGCCATGATACGACCTTTCTGTTTTTTCTGAAATTGAATGCTGATTTTGAAAATGCTTGTGACCTTCTCCTGTACAGTCTTCCAATAAGAGCCTTTGGGAAGTCGGCAGAAAATGAGTACCAACACAGCCTGTCGTGGATTGATGTTGATATTGATGTTGATATTGATGTTGTGCACACTTTTCAAAAGAAAACTCCGCATCACTCAAAGCATTCTAACTTTTACGTCACATGACGTCGTCTGCTTAGAAGTTTGAAAGCATATAATTCATCTGTCATGCCAGCTGAACCTTTTTTTTAAAAAGAGCGTGATTGCCCACATAATTTTATTGTAAAGTCTTTTATGGGATTTCAAACCGGCAGTCTGTAAGCACAGGCTCTTTTTTCATCACTTTTTCCCAAGTTTTGATATTAAAATTTATATGAATGTGCACTGCAGTACATGGAATCTTTCTTTAAGCTAACATATAACTGATAACTCGTTTTTTTTTGTGCCCCCCATGTGACCATGATTTTTATTACTGGTCTTTTCAATGCAGACATGTTGCTTTCATTAATTTTAAAGAATTAAACGTTTTTTACTACATAGGAATTACAGGTCAGTAGGATAGGTCATGGCAGTTTATGATATGATATGATGTATGCAATTTATGTTTCATTTATTCCTATCCTTATGGAACTGGCCATTTTTTTTTTAAAAGATTGACAAATCCAAGATCTATTCTACATTAAAACTATGTGTAGAATATTATTTTAGTTTTTAAAATAAATACAATTTTTTAATTTTTGTATGTTGTCTCTGTACTAAAGTAATCATCATTTTGTGAGATCTACTGGTATAAAATCACAAGTTTTTCTTTTAAATATCCCTATGCTTATGGAACTGGTCATTATTTTTTTTAAAGACTGACCAATCCAAGATCTATTCTACATTAAAACTATATGTGTTGGATACAGTTTTATTTTTAAAACAAATACATGCTTGTATGTGGCACCCTTGTATGTTGTCTCTGTATTAAAGTAATCATCATTTTATCAGATATACTGAAATCATCATTTTGTCAGATCTACTGAATTAGATGATTCAATCTTAATTCTTTGTTTTGTCGATTGTGAGATTATTTAAATTAGTAAGATATTCTATTTTTCTCTCTGTAATTGCATATGCTTTCATGTTTTTCTTTAAATCAGTGGCAAAGAGTATTTGACAAAAGTAATATTTTTCTGCAGGCATTAACTCAAACTGCATGTTGGACACTTTATAGCTGTATTGTAGGAAAAGTAAGCACACTTTATATTTGTGCTGCAATAGGAATCTTGCAAGGAATGTATTTTTTAATAAATATTAAGTCATATATCAATGTGTTTTTTATATTCATTAAAATTGAAAAAGCCATACATCAAATATTCAATATTACAGTTTAAACTAAGTCAAGAGATCAAAGGATTTTAACGTCAGCAATGTTTTTCTTGAAGAAGTAGAAAATTGTGAGGTCTAATGTTCCAACTATCAATCATTTTCAAGAAACACTGTTAACTTACCTTCTATTAAATTCAATTTCTTTAAAAATGAATAAACTAATTCACTTCAAATATCAAAAATTACTTTAATAGCTTAAGTCCAATGTTTCAAGTGTCATACATTATCAAAAAAAAAAAGGAAGTTCAGTGATAATCTGCTAAAATTCTATTAAAATCCAATATTTCAAGTATCAGTCATTTTCAAAAATGATAAAATTCTATTAAAATTCAATATTTCAAGTATCACTCATTTTCAAAAATGAAAATTTTGATACTAAAATATCTTACAAAAAACCAAAACTTAAATATAATGCTTTCAGTATCATCTTATTTTCTATTTAAAGAGAAGTTTGGTGATAACCTACTAAACTCCATTTCCTTACAGACATGCAAACTTGCTAACTTGAAATATCCCACAAAAACATAAACTACTTTTAGGCAGTTTACAATATTTGTTCTGATAATTAGTAAATCACGAATAAAAAATTAGAACAGTCAGCCAGTTTCCTCAAGTAGTGCAGTATGATATATTAAATGTTACTTTCTAATTTTGTATAAAGAAAATCAGGGCAAGAACAAAAAAGATTTTCAATAAACTGTGTGTATCAATCAATACTATACATTAAGCTGCATACTTTCAATATGCAAGGGATGATAATGTTGATGTTGCTTATCAAACAAAACAATCCTGTATGTAAATTCATATAACACCTGAAAACAAACTAGACAGTGAAATCTACTCATCATATTAAAGATACATTAAAAGGAGTACCAGTTAACCAATATAGTTTACCTGATCTCCAATTGATCTATTCTGATCAATTTAGATGATATTTCTCAGAAAGACATCAAGGCAGTCTATATATTTACCATTTATGACCTTAGTGAATTCAACTGAAACTTGAAAATATAAGATCAATGAATTTGCTAGTTATAAGTTAATCTCGATCTGTGGCATTGAGCCATGAATCCTCTCATGCCATCTTGGTGATTCCTCGCTCTGAGAAGAAACTGCCAATGTTTCCTTCACCTCTTCAATCATCCTGAGGACTTGTCTCAAGGTGATGTAGCTACACATGCCATTGATATGTTTAGAAGAAGGATCAGTCTGTCCTCAGAGGTTTCATTTGCAGAAACAGAACCATCAAAATTTACCCCTGCTGCAAGTTCTTCTTAACTTACAGAGCAAGTTCTTCTTCACTTACAGAGCCAACCTATCTCTGTAGATCCATGTCTTGTCCATTAAGAAAGGACTGCAATGGTACTTTTCCAGTGAGAAGCTCCAGCAACAATATTCCAAAGCTGAAGACATCTGATTTGGGTCCCATCTCCTTGCGAGACTTAATGCATTCTGGGGCCTTGTAACCTAAGAGAGCAGAGTCCTCAGGTTGCTCAATGTCAAAAACTTTAAGACCAAATTTGTAATGCAAGCATCAAAATCCTGTCCCATAAGAACATTTGTAGACTTGGGGTTTCCATGAAATAATCTGGACGCCTGATGCAGATAGGCCAAGCCACAGGCTATATCTTCAGCAATCTTGAGGCAGGAGGTCCAGTGTAAGGGCGTTCCTCTTTGAGACCTGGCATCTCATAAATAAAAGAATTCAGATCCTTATTGCCACATGACATGTTTGTTTCTTCATTCTATACCTGGATTGCTACATGTCATTCGTTTGTCATCACTCCAGGACCTCAAGGGTTTTGAGGTTAAATTGTCTTCTTCAATCTAGAACTGAATTGCTAGATGACATGTTTGTCTTCACTCTAGGGCTTCAGAAATTTTTGACATAAAAAATTTTCCTTCATTCTGGACCTGGATTGCTACATGACACGTTGATTGTTCTCATTTTGGGGTTTAATGGGGTTCGACATTAAAATTGCCAAATCTAGCAATCAATGAAAATTTTCAGGAAACTTCATTATCCGTCTAGGACCTGTGGGGTAAAGAAAAATCAGTATAGATTACAAAGTTTTGTCTGAGAATTTTTTGATCTGCTAAGTAGGGATGCAAGTATCAGAGCATATACAGGTTAGGTGGCTAGATGCATTACAGCAGCGTTTAGGATGGACACACTTGGACAGTACCTATGAAAAGTCCTGGATTAAGAATTAAGCGGCCATACAATGTTCTATTGCTTGGAATCTAGAGTATCTAGCCTAATATTCCTAGATAAGGGTTGCCTGGTCCATATATTCTGAAGTTGTTCAGATATTTTTTAACAAAAAGAGATGTTTTCAGAGCAGAGTAAATAATTACTACAGCCTCCTACACCATGGTATCATATCTAACATATTTTGTACCATTGTTTACTACATTATCAAATCATCAATATTATCTTCCTAAAATCGATTTAACAAAAGGTAATCTTATAGTCAGTCATTTCACTTATACTTGCGCATTATGTTCCTCTGAAATTTCTTTATGGGAGCAATGGGACTTTTCTTTCCTTCATAGTTGAGGTATCTTTTGTACAAGAGTACTTCATTGGGTCTCGTGGGTGGTATATCTTATATACAAAAGCTTTTCTCTCATTTGTGTTAGGAATGAGAAGTCCAACAGTCATGCTACTCTTGTCTCTTCATTTGATAGTTGTATATGTTTATATAAATGGATGTGTACATGCCATGTATGGTGTATTGGTGTAATGTTAATAAAGGTATTTCCCTACTTTTTGAGTGGATGTAACCAGCTTTGGTGAGCCACATTAATTTCCTATGTTATGTGTTTTGTCTCTTTTTCTTTTGCTATTTTAGGTTTGTTTATATGCTTTCTTTGCTTGTTTAAAACTCAACAATTACTATTAGAGCTTGGTTAGAGCCATAGAGAAGTTATTGAGCAAAGATGGAAGAAGTTGATGTTTGAGAACTGGATTCCGGTTTTTCATTCCTTGCCTCTCCATCCTTCTTGTATGTGTTAGCAGGTCAAACTGAAGTGGGAGTTGCTCACCCTACTTCAAATTCGACATTGTGTGAAGCCTTGACTATTCGGAAGAATTTTTTGGATCAATTAGATGATGAAGCCAATTTTGTTATTGATGAATTCGTATGTTGGAATGTGGTAGTGAAATGGAGCATATACAAGTTGTTGTTGAGGAATATGCATATGAATCCGTGAATGAGAAATTAGGTGAAGATTCCTTGGATGAATCTGTTGGTGCTCAAATCAACAGATTGGATTTCCTATGGACTTTCCAATCCAATGCTTAGAAACACAAGTGATTTGGCCAACTAACAAGTCACAACCAAGGCAAGGTTGGAACTTCTGCAATTCTGGCTCTGCAAAACCAAGGCTGGTAGGCCTATACCTTGACTTATCCTTCAAGTTACAAGGCTTTTTATAGCAAATAAGTAACACTTCAACCTTCTCTCTCAAGTATGGCAAGGCACTTGAAAGAAATCTAACTGAAAGCAATATATCATAAACTGTAAACTGAAATACTTTGAGTAATTGAAAGAATGTTTAGTAAATATGTATGTAAATTGAAATAAACAGATAGATAAGATATCACAAAACTATAACAATGAACTGAATAACTATAATCCAAATAATGATTAGAC
>MU225925.1:854571-876654 GCA_018584345.1 Thuja plicata
TTTAAGTGTGCACTCAGTTATGAGATTTACAATAGGACGATTAAGCCCACCTTTCTTGAAAGGATTTCATTAGTGTACTACACTTGTTAGAATGAGTACAAATGTTGACTTGACTATATGCAATCTATTATTGCTGATTTACAGATCCATTAAAACCTTTACAATGATAATATCACCTTTAAGTGATTGATGAATACCTTTACTCTGCTTGTCGGTAGCCTCTATTCTATTCTTGAAAACTGATTTGAATCTGTTTGTGCTCTACTGCATGAATTCTCTGTCTGGTCTTAAGTTGCTTTGTGTGGCTACTATCCTCATTGAACAACTCTTATTCTCAATGGATTAAGCACCTATTTATACAAGTATTTTGACCTATCTTGGAATTCATGATTACAATGTTAACTCTCAGATCTAAGGTTTACAACTTGACCTTGATCTTTAGTTTGCATGTTTTAAAATAGTAAAATGAATTAAAACAATAAAGATCACATTACTTCATCCACACATAATGGATTTAAAAGCAAATCCAGAAGTTATAAATACAACTTTAGTAATTTATTTGACGTGGAAAGTCAAATCCACTTTTTGCAGGATGTAACTGAGTGTCGGTTCTTGGTTGTCAGTTTGAACTTGCAGTCTGTTGGCATTCCTTGATTGAACTGATTTTTAGGTTCCCTGTATCTGTCAAGTTCCTCTCTTTGTTGTACTGTCGGGTAGCAGTGTTGTTACTCATCGGGTATCATTTATCTTTTTGTCATTAGGTAACACTTAACAGTGTTTGTTGGGTAACATTGGCATCGGATAGTGTTGTGACCTATTTGTCAGTGTAGGGTAAATCGATGGTGCAGATCATGTTTTTCTCTAAGTATACTAATGGAAAAATATAATGCCTTCAATCTCCCCCTTTGACATTAGTATCAAAAACTGATATGTGCATAATACTGAAAAATTTACACCATGTGTATATCCTTGTCATAATATGACTCCCCCTTACTGTGTGCATCGGTGTAGTGTATGTATATGTACATGTATACCATTTATTCTTTGAGTGTACATTATTTCCCATTTTTTCCACTATACATATGATTTCCTCCTTTAACTTTGGTGATGTACATATCAAATTCCCCCTTTCTTTGATACTGATGACAAAAATGTACAACTTACAATATGCCAAAATTGTGACAAAAATGTGTAACTTACAATGCGTTAAAGACATTTGAATGGGTAACTTTGATATCTTCCATTAGTTTCTCCCAATGTTCTTTCAAATGTTCTAGGGCCATGTGTTGCAGCTCTAGTCTGGCATGCATATCATAAATGTTGTCTAGGACAAACATTTTAGGGGTGGCAATTAGAGTACTTGCCTGTGTCATATTTTGTTGCAGGAGTGTAAGTGTTGGTAAGAGCTTAACTTGTAGCTCATTGACCTCATCTCTGTATTTCATCTCCACAAACTGAATGTCCTGTCTCTATTTCCTAGCATGTATGATCTGTTGATTGTGCAATTTAAGTGCTTCTTCGGTGGTGGCTAGATTCTGTGCAATGGACTAAAGATCAGCATCTATTTTTGTTATGTTGTCGGTATACTCCTTAGTGAGTTGATCTAAAGTGCATAATTTCTTGATCAAGGTAACAACTTCTGATAAAATTGGGTCAATTGTATTTATCAGTTCAGATAGATTGACCTTTTTCAGTGCAACTTCTTGGCTTATCTTCTCTGCGAGCTTGAATTCATACTTTTGTTCAAGTCTCACTTCCATTTTTTTCTCAACATCTATATTCTGAGATGTTATTGCATCTGTGAGTGTGACTAGTTGATCAATGATTGGATTTTGATGATCAATGTTTATGTCTGGTATAATTTCTTGAAGTATATTTCTTGCTACTTCCAGTACCTTGGCCTCCTTTGCCATTATTTTTAGCTTGTCTTGAATGGCCTTTCTCTCACATAGCTTTTCTTACTTTTTCAGTGTTGTTGGATCTAATGTTCTTGGATCAAAGACTGGAATCTCAATGATTTCATCCAGAGTTACTGGATTCTTATTCTTTCCTTTCTTTCTTTTTGAGATTTGAGGGGATGCAGATGTATGAACTACCATAGCTAGTTCATGTGTTCGCTCTGAATTGCTTGGGGAAGGTTTTTTTGATGAAGCATCTTGTGTTTTCTTCTCTATCGGCACCTGTCAGTTATGTGAAGATGTCTCTTCATTAACCTTGGGTGTCTCTGCAGAATGTGCTTCGGTCTTCTTTTCAATCTCATCCTTATTTTCTTCTTCACCTTTCTCTGAAGCCTTGTCCCCTGTTTCATTTTGAGTGTTTTCCTTACTTTGATTAGTAGAAGCATTCTTCTTATCATCGGTTGTAGCTTGCTCTACAGTAGTATCTATTGTCCCTTTGGCTTCTTCATCACCCTTTTCTTTATGTGTGCTTGTCTCTTTCTCATTTGATCCTTCATTACCCTCTCGTATGTTTATTGCCTTCATTAGGACAGGCATGTTACTTTGAGTTGCTACTTGGGCTTTGTCAATATTGATGTCCTGCTTGTCAGTTAGTGCCTTGTCAGTAGTGACATCCTCATCCTTATTTATATTTTGTGCAGGGTCTTGCACAAGTGGATGCAAGATTGATTTGTCCTGCATTTTCTCATCAACAATGTCAACTATATTGTCATCTGATGTCTTCAGGACTTGATGGCTTTGTTGATCCTCGAGTGTGATAAATATCACATCATCTTTCTTATTTGGATCAATGTCAGAATGATAATGAGTGATATCTATGATATTATCATCCAGGCCTGTATCTAAGTTGATAGGCTCATCATCACTTTCTTGATTGTCCAAAGAAATATGTTGAGGACTTGCATTATCTATCTCCTCCTCTCTGTGCGGTGTGTTTGTGAGAAGTAATTTATTCTCAACACTTTATGACTCTTCTGGTAGATCTAGGAGATGTCTCCATTTAGTCTCTGTCATTGAATCCAATTCTATGAACTTTCTCTCTAGTACTTTGTAAGCCCTTATTTTGGCTACAAATTTACTTGAGTGCTTCTTTAATACTTCTTGTATTTCTTCAAACTTGGATTCAAGAGGCATCAGTCTCAGAAGAATTCTTTCTCTTGCTTCTCTTTCTATTTTCAAGGCCTATGACCACTGTTGGCATATCCTTTTACCTAGATTTTCAGGTATTTGATTCACAAATTCAGTAGGGGCATACTTATTTGTAATCATTGATTTTATGACTGCTTCCTGTATCTTATTCTAATCCTTTGGATTCAGTGTATCCCACTGCCTGATCTTTTTATCAGTCATTGTGCCATGGGTAGAAATTGATTTTGAAGCTTCATCTACCATTTGGCTCCTGAAGTTCTTCTTTACTACATCTGGTTCATCATCTTTGGTGTTGTCCAAGTCAGCCTATGTCCTGACAAACCTTTTTCTCTTCTTTGGTGGTGTGGTTTTGACAGGTTGTTGGTTTGTTCTTTTTGCTAGCTTCATCCTTATATAAGTCCTTACTTGACCTTTCTTAAGTGGTGTTGTATCAGTTGCATCAGTCTGAATTCTTGTTCTTTGCTTCTTTGCAGGAGGTGGAGATGGAGGTGTATCAGATTCAGTAGCCTCTGTATCTGATTTCTTTTCTTCTAGTTCTTTATCGGTGTTTCCATGTTCATCGATTTCCTCCTATTGATCCTACTCTTCCTCTTCAGTAACCGATAGAATCTTCTTGAGATTCTTAACCATTTTATCTTTCTTGTTTATAGTCTTCTTGACTAGTAGGCCATGTTTTATCTTAGATTTGGCCTCCTCATATGTACCAAACCTTGGTTGTTTCTTATCAATGGGATCATTGAGTAGTGTCTCAATTGTACTTATAGCTAGATCAATATTGATCTCATAGTCTAATAATGATAACCAAGTTGTTCTTGGTACAATCGGTTTGATGTGTGTGAAGTCTGTGTCTACCATGAAACATATTTCATCTTTGTTCTTTTCAACTAGTTGCTCAGGTATCCTGGTTCTTTCCATCATCTTTTCCTTGAATTTAAGGAAGTATGCATACATTACAAACTCAAAGTTGTCTCCTAGTGACTTAATCAGTTCACTAATCTGTTGGGTTACCGGTTTGGTAGAGTCCCATAAAATTTTTTCCTACTGAAGGAAAGTATTCTTGAAAATAGAAAAATATACACATAATAAGTGATCCAAACTTACATGTGTTGCTCTTTGAAGACCTAATTTTGATCATATTTTCATCAAGTTGTTTTAGTAGGATCTCACACAGATACATCTGAATTCCCTTTGTTACAATCTTGTATGTTGTGCTTACTGTTGTTGCAGAAATGTTGTTCATTCTGCTAGCCTAAATTTTTTTGTAACCAATAACACATGCACCAAATTTCAACTCTTTGTTGGTGATTGTGTTTACCTTGAGACCTTTGTTTTCTCCTTCTGCATTGGTGAGTTTTGTAACTTCTTTCATGAATGGATGTTTGTGTGCCCTAGGCTTGTCGGTTATCAAATAACCAGTGACAACATGAAGAACATCCTTTGTGATTTGCTTGGGTTGGTCTAGCCACAGTTTTTTGTCATGCATCCTGCTCAAGACAATCTTAATCCATTCTGTCTTGAATTCCCTTGGGAAATGTAGAGCATTAGTTAAACCTTTGACCTCCAAGTGTTTGTGTTCTTCTTTCAGATTTCCCTCGGCATCACATAGCTTCTTATAAGCTTCATCCATTTCTAAATCACCTATTTCTATGATCTTGTAGTGAATATAAGACCTAACATCTTCTATGAGAAAAACCCTAGGTAGGATTTTTGAAAATGCGTCGGCTTCATTTGGTTTCGATGCAATCTCCAGACAGATCTTGTATTTAGGTTCTATACATGTGTTGTTATTGATTAGTTTCACCACATTCTTCTTTTCATTCTTCAACTTAGCAGTTCTTGATGTAGTTGCCATTGTTTTCCAAGTACTTAGGGTTTTCTTAATTTTAGGGCTTTTCTTGACAAAATAGTAACATAAATATTTCAGTGTCTTTGGTACTTACTTTGATTCGCAACGGTGATGAGGAATCTATTCTCTATATGCTGAATCGATTTGTAGATGCTTCTACTTTATGTTCTTGAATTACTTTGATGTCGCTCTGCTTTCTCTTCAAATTGCGGGTGAAAAATGAAGTTGTCCTATCGACTATTTATAGACTTTTTGACCTAAGTCTTTATAAAAAATTCTCAACAACTCTTCGGGACGTGAAGATGGGTTTCGTTAGGAGGATATTTCAAATCATCATTGGTGAAGACATGTTTCTTTGGTCAGTTGTTAACCTTTTGATTTTACCGACAGATATCGGTATTCTGTTACGACCACTTCTTAACTTTGCTTTCTTACCGACGGTCGTTAGGTTATACTGGCAGTTTACCATTTTTACTAGTTGACTGACAATTTCTGGTAAGTGTGAATTACTCATTCTTGTGTTCACCGATGATTTTAGGTAAGTGTTTATCGACGGTGTTGCTTTCTTAGATTAGTAATAAGTAAAGTAGTATGCATCTTTGATTCATGTAGATTTTGACTATCTATCAATTTATATAATGGAACTGATGCAAAATAGAACATGGTATAGTGCAGTTCCATAATTACTTGTTCAACTTAAGTGGGGTTAGTGGTGTCACCAGATCTATTGGATGGGGTGTCACCATTTGCATTGCTTGGTCCAGCTTCATCATTGCTTAAAGCTTTTATCCACATTTTTTCTCTTGCCCTTTGGATATCTTCAATGGTGTTACCATTGGAAGTCAATTTGTATTTGCAATCTTTCTTGAGATGACCAAATTTATGACAGTGTAAGCATGCCATTCCTGGGTTTGACCAGCCTCTAGACCTTTTTGTCCATGCTCTTATGTAGTTTGCAGCAATGTGACCATATCTGCCACATGATGTGCAGTTTGTCCAAGTGTTGTAATCCCATACATATTGATTACCAATTCTCTTTGGCTGATAAGGAACTTCTTTACCTTTTGGCTTCCATGCTTGTCTTTTCTTTCTCCAGCATTCTTTAGATGTGTGCCCATTCATCTTGCATGTAGGATAGTATTGTCCATGTAGGTTTCCTTCTTTGGCTTTTCTATCTTGCTCTTGTATTCATATGCCTTGTGTCCTTTCTTGTTACATTTATAACAGAGTCCTATGAAAGAAGATGTAGATGTAGATTTAGGAGTACCTTTCATTTTATCTCTACATGTATTTGATGTGTGCCCTTGCTTTCTACAGTGCTTGCATGTTTTCTTCCTTGGTCTTGGATTTTCGTAGACATTCTTTGGATTTGATGATTCTCCATTTTTGGTAAAGCCTATACCACTGTTGTTGATGACTCTTCGTTGTCCTTCAAGAAAGTCATCCATTCTTATATTTATTTGTTCATCCTTTTTGATAATCTCATTATATTGCTGCTGAATTCTAACCTCATGCTTTAGCTTTTCATTTTCTTCTCTTAGTTCACCGATAATCTGTATTCTCTCAATGAGTTCCACATTTATTCTGTTTGCTTCTTGACTCATAAGGACAATCTGATTTGTGAGATCATGGTGATGCTCAACATGTCTTTGAATTTCTATTTCCTTTTCCTATAGTTTCTCTAAGATCTTCCTTCTATCATCAATAGCAAGTGTTCTTTCTGTTTCAACTTGTCTGGCAGAACTCATCACATCAATCATTCTTACCATCTGGGTCTCTTGACTGATTTGTAGCATCTTTATTTTCTCTGTCAGATGTAGGTTGATCTCCTTTAGATTTGTGATGTTCTCTTCTGATGTATTTGATACATTACTTGCATTTGATCCTAAAGATTTAAAGAAATCTGGAATCTCTTCTTCCTGATAGTATTTTTCATTGTTCCTGGTAGCCATACCTTTTCTTTCATCCAATAGCTCTCTCATTTTGCTTCTTGCTTCTTTATACTGCTCATAGAACATCTTTATCTCAATCTTTTTGTTCTCAATATTCTTATCAAGTTTGTACTTCTCCGTTGTCTGATCTTTTCTCTTAAGCCTTTAAGATTTTCAAGAAGATACTTAGATCTAATACCAATTGTTTGACTTAATGGGAAGTAGTACTAAGAGGGGAGGGGTGAATCAGTACCTCTAAAACTTTTAACACTTTACTCAATTCATCATTAATGATCATTCAATTCTGATTTACCAACCATTACTGTTATTCTTTCTTATGCATATATTGTTGGTTCACAATCTTTAATAGTTTTAAATCATTCATAGAAACATTCATGAAATTGACAAACACATAACACAAGATATGGTATCACAGAAAACTCTTGTTAGGAAGTAAAAACTACGGTGGGGATGGCACCCACAAAAATTCACTATCTGTAGAATGGAAGGGAGCCGGTTAAGGCTTACAATTTGATCACTTCTGATGATCTACCCTGTTAAGAGTATTAAGGTGGAGACCTGTTAATATCTACTCTGTTAAGAGCTTTAGAAACACTAATTTAAGTGTGCACTCAGTTATGAGATTTGCAATAGGACAGTTAAACCCACCTTTCTTGAAGGGATTTCATTAGTGTACTACACTTGTTAGAATGAGCACAAATGTTGACCTGACTATATGCAATCTACTATTTCTAATTTACAGATCCATTAAATGTTTACAGTGATAATATCACCTTTAAGTGATTGATGAATACCTTTAATCTGCTTGTCAGTAGCCTTTGATATGTTCTTGAAAACTGATTTGAATTTGTTTGTGTTCTACTGCATGAATTCTCTGTCTGGTCTTTAGTTTCTCTGCGTGGCTACTATCCTCATTGAACAACTCTTATTCTCAATGGATTGAGCACCTATTTATACAAGTATTTTGACCTATCTTGGAATTCGTGATTACAATGTTAACTCTCAGATCTAAGGTTTACAACTTGACCTTGATCTTTAGTTTGCATGTTTTAAAATAGTAAAACAAATTAAAACAATATAGGTTACATTACTTCATCCGCACATAATGGATTTAAAAGAAAATCAAGAAGATATAAATACAACTTCAGTGATTTATCTGATGTGGAAAGTTAGATCCACTTTTTGCAGGATGTAACTGACTGTCGGTTCTTGGTTGTTGGTTTGAACTTGTAGTTTGTCGGTGTTCCTTGATTGAACTGATCGTCGAGTTCCCTGTATCTGTCGGGTTCCTCTCTTTGTTGTACTGTCGGGTAGCACTGTCGTTACTCGTCGGGTATCACTTATCTTTTTGTCATTGGGTAACACTTAACAGTGTTTATCGGGTAACATTGGCATCGGATAGTGTTGTGACTTGTCTGTTGGTGTAGGGTAAGCCGATGGTGCAGATCATATTTTTTTCTAAGTATACTAATGGAAAAATATAATGCCTTCAGAAATGTGGTAGGCTCAAAGGTATTGGTAGAATGGGAAGGAAAATGATTGGTGGGGATTTTTGAGTTTTGGTTAGGGGGTGCAATAGATTTGTTTCCTTTATCATTCACACCCTCAACATTGATAGTAGTGTATCGATAAGGTCTTGGATAATAATCTTCAAATGGAAACACTTCTTAGTATCATGGCCAAGATGACAATGGTATTAAGAAAAATCTTTGGGATCATGGGAAGTTGGAAATGGTTTGGAAGGTTCAATTGCTTTTACTAGAAGACATTTTTAAATATTAGCATTAATCAACTTCAACACAACATTATGTAAAGTGATCTAAAAGTATGACATGGTTTAAACATTAAAAACAAAGGAGCCACACCTAATGTTACAACTACCACTTGTGCATCAACTTTGTTGGACTAATTTTTTATCTTGATAAACCTTTGTTGGGTTTTCTAAACTTTTGGGGTGATTGATGAGAGGCATGACTCTTATCAACTGGAGTCATTGGAGTGGATGACTCAAACTGGCTTACCTAAAGCTGTTAATTATGAATCACTATACACAATTGGGTAAAAGAAGTAAACTCATAAAGAAATATCTTATCTCTAATGTCTTTTTGAAAATTAGAAATGAAAATATGTTGAACATCTATATCAGGCATGAGATAAGAAGTTTAAGGATGCAAATGTTTAAATCTATCAAAAAAATCTGTGAATTTTTCCCTGACACCTTGCTTACAATGAATTAAGTTAGTTAAATATTATTTTGAAAATGTTGAATGAAAGAATTAGATTTTTTTTCAAATGAATTAATAGAATAAGGAGGTAAATAAAAAAACCATTGTAAGGCCTTATCTCTAAGTTTCCTCATAAACAATTTAACCATAAGTCTATGATCATTAGAGAAGTCACTACACAAAGTTCAAACTATTTTCACATGACTCAAGGGATCACCTTTTCCATTGCATGTCTCTAAATGAGGTATTTCCATGTATTGAGGAATAATGACACATATGATATCTTGGGACAATGGACTAGCAATGTCACAAGTGGGAATGCTGAATTTGTATTGGGTTATGGATGCAGGTTGTTGTTATAAGGATGAAATACTTTGGGAAAGGTTATTAATGGTGGCTTGAGTAGATATGTTGGTATTGAAAATGTGTAAAAGTGAAGGATGTGGAATGTTATGAGAAATCGATGGAGGCGATACATTATGGTATGTAGGTATAGATGAAGGTTAGGGAATACATGGAACACTCATAGGAGCAATACATTCAAGACTAACATGTATAGGATTGCTAATTTGAATAGATGTAGCCATGATAGATGGAGTATATGTAGATACATTAAATGAGGATGTTAGAATAGGAATAGAATTCTAAACAAGATTATTAGGATGATAAAAATTAAGATCTTGAGCATAAATATTTATAGACTTAAGATTATCATCAATAAATATGATATGTCACGCAATAAATCAATACCATGTTTATCATTGTGAATCAGCTTCCTCAATCCTTTTACTAAGGGGCTTGCCTCACTATTTGAATGATTTTGACCTAACCATTTCTCAAGCTTTTCAAAATTATGGGAAATTATTTGCACTTGGGTAGGAGAGACTCTTAAGGATTCATCCTCATCATCAGAAGAATGGGAAGAGGGATTATAAACAATAATAGGTATGTCATTAGTAAATATAGTTGTAGCATCTACATTCCTATGGAATAAACTAGAGGACTCAGGATCAACACCCTTAAAGGAACCTATAAGTTCCTATAAGTCTACAACTTCTTCTAATAGATATGTTATATGTAGGGCTCAAGGTGATGAAACACATGCACAAAGTAGTGAAAGAAAGAAATGTCTCAACAATAAAAACTAGTAACCAATTGATTATTTTAACATTTTATGAAATAAATTTAAATCATATTTGAAATAGAGATCATGAAAAACAAGAATTAATGTATCATAAATATTACACATACAAGCTAAGGAAATGCATGAATTAAACTCATTCAAAATGTAATGTGAATTTGATCTAAACACCAAATCAGAATGGAAATGTAAGAGAGTTGGGTTCACCAAAATGTAACAAATAAAAATGTGTGTATGGAAAGAGTGTTCACTAGGATGATCAAACAAGGTAGGAAACATCACATCCAAAATTACATCTTTCTTTCATTCTATTTGGAAGGGGAAAGTACCCGCTAGGCTTAAGAGGACTCAAGCTTTGAATGGGTGTAAGTTTTTTCTCCATTCATTAAAAGTATATTGATTGATGAAATTTGGAATTAAAAATTAGGACAAATAGGATGCAATATAGGTAATCTATGTATACAAAAAATAAACAGACTAATATGCAAATTTTGAAACTGGATCTGAGAAGTAGACAAAGCCACTAACTCATACAGAAATTTTCAGTTGAATCTATTTGTTAGGGGTGACCTAGGAAGTAGGGGGTGACTAGAATCACCCCTACTTGTTGGAGTCACCCTTTCTCTCCCAATAGTGGATGAAGAAATCCAAGATTGAATCAGACTATTATGCCTTCCTAAATGCAAATTTGAGACTCTGATGCATGTCACCTACCCAGAGAAAACAAGGAAAATATTGAGAGAAAGGGGCTTGCCTCAATCAAACCCCTATATAGTAATTAGCCTTGAAATTGAATTGAAATTTCATAAAGGAAAAGTTTTTTTTCAATAACACAAGATTGAGAAGAAGTTATACCTTAAAAAATGTTGAATGACACATGATGATGATTGAAAATTATCTTGATGTAGTCTTGACCTTGAATCTAGAATAGGAAGACCATGAATGCCTTCACACATGTCGTTGGTCACCTTTAATGGTTTCAATAACTAGGCCCTAGAACCATAACTTAGAGATTGGATATACATGCTAAGTATTTACATTATGATTATGGAGGCTCATTTCATGTCAACCTAGCGATGTATACTTGAAATGGGTCATAAAAGTATATGCACTAGGAACCCAATTATAACCATGTTATCTATGATTAAAAAGGAATGACACTTGAAGTAAAGTGCATAGAAAGTAAATAACTTAAATGATTAACTGAAGCTATCATCTAAACTAAACTCAAATGAATAACAAAAATATAATCCATGGAAAACAAACATGCAACTACTCTTTCTGCTTGGGCTGTAGGAATAGTCACAGAATGGATTTTATAGTGGCTACATGAACATACAATTGTCAGGACAACAACTAACTACTACATGAAAACTAGCTAATGAACACAAATATTGGATTCATTACTAAGTGGGCCCCCTCAGTGATTCTTCCCATAGATCAACTAGATACTTCAAACTAGAATATTATCTTATTTATCCAAAAATGCTATTACATCCTAATGTAGTTGAAATTGTTCTTTAATAAGCTAAAAATTGGAATTACAATATCTGAAGTTCTAACCCCTTGAGAAGGGGCTTCTGAAATTTATTTAAAGCAAGAAGACTCCTAACTGATTCTAACTAACAACAAGTCTACTCCAAATACATTGGGAGGAAAATTTATTATAACATAAGAAAGGGGAGGGAGTTATGCTCTGAATAGGAAACAATCAAATTGTTTCTGTTGCAGAGGAAATTTAGAATAACAACTCCCCCTAGATCTACTCTACTACAAGAATGAACACTAAATTCTCATTATTACACCTCATGAGATGTAAGTAATTGGCGTCCAACTCTTTCAATATTCATCTTGGCATAACTTTGTCTTCAACCGATTAATTAGGATGAACTCTCACATTGTGAGGCTTTGACCATTGCAACATCTTAATTTATTTCTGTATCATGACATTAGTGTGTACAAACAAAGGCACATCCATTTCACATCATAATAACATTTATCTAACTACATGTAAAATTAATATGAATAAATCACATAGAAAGGTCACCTATCATCTTTTACCATTTAATCAAAAGAAGGAAGTATCAAGATAAGTTCATGCCCACTTTTGTCAAGTTCAAGAAATAATGTAGAACCATCATTAGAAAAGTCTTTAAATCTTATAACAATATCTAAACCCTTGACAGAAATAGTAAAAACATAAAAAAAACATAGACATAATTGAGTCATTATTTGTGCTCTTCATTCCCAACAATTGAATGCCATGTTGGTCATCCACCAGGTACAAGATTTATCATTCAATCTTGCACTCTGTGATCACTATGGATGAAACAACCTATACCTTTGTTAGCTAGACTCCAATAGAATCCTTTTCTATTTTCCATTTTGTCCCACCTAGCCTTCTCTACTACTTAATTGAAATAATTTTAATATTCCCTGTAAGGTGGCAGTGGCCATAAAAGCATGGGTGGCTAAAAATCAGAGGAAACCAATTGTTCTTCTTTGTTCTACCCAGGTGTATGTATATTGGTTCTCTCCTAATAGTTGCATGATAATTCTGAAGAGAATGTGGATCTATCCATTTGAATTCCTCTATCAAATTATTCCATCTGTGTACCAAATATCCCATCACTATCTATCTTGCAGCAGGGAGCATTTGCTCAAATTCTTGGAATGCCTCTTCTTTCAAAGCTAAGACTTTATTTGAAACTTTGTTCTAAATAAAATCTTTTTCCAACTGAAGTAAATAGTCCTACTATTATGAGATTCAACTCTTAAAGGTAGACAAATTTGGAGTTCATTATCTCTGTGTGACCTAAACTATTGCCCCCTATTATTCTCATTTTGGATCCAAGACATGACATATATGAGATGAATATCTCCAATATAGAGTAAGGGATTTCAATCACTGTCATGATGAATAACATAGCTATGCAAATATAATTCACAAATCATATTTTTAGTTGTTGTAGGAGAAGACTGATGTGCTTGGTAAAACTCTTGTGGGGTTTCAATAGAAGGGCTCAAATTTTAAACAATCCTTGAGAATTTAAAAGATAGACCGAGTTCCTTTAAATACATTTCATACTCTTGTTGGTGTTATGTATTCTAAAATCTATGGTATCAATGTTGCTACATTATCCATCTTGCTCTTTAATTTACCAATTTCTTCATTTTTCTTCTTAATCTCTTCATCCTTCTCATTGATTATCTCCTGGAAGTTCAATTTCTCTCTATTCTACTCTTCTTTATCCATCATGTCCTTGTACAAGTCCAGGACTAAATACACCATGAAAAAGAGGTAGGTTTATGCCTAACTACTTGGAGTCTTTTCTATATTAATCCCTCTTCTTCTCTTCTCATTGGTACTTTCTCTACCATCTCTTCTATTGTAGAAGCTAGTCCAGCAATACCATCCATACCTACATATTCTTGAGGCTCCTCCTCCTTTAAAAATTACCTCTCTTCTTGAGGCAACTCTCCAAACCCCCCTTCATGTGACACTTCTTCATCCCTATCCATTTTTGACTCATGGACTTCCACCATTGGATTGTCTTATTGTTCAACTGAAGAAGAAAATTGTGGATTCTCTCTAGAAGGTATAGGAGGATGATTAAAAATTATCCTCTCCTCTTCATTAGGGGTATTATGAATAGAATATGATGATTCAATTTGGATAATAACCCTAGGCCCACTATTTTTTTATTTACTAGGCTTACCCTTGATCTTGTGACTTATTCTATGTGGTGTCTTCTTACTAGGTTTAGGGGTTCTAGTTTGTTTACACTTCTTAGTAGGTTTCTTATCCTGAGCAGTAGTTGTAGGTGATTATTTTTATTTAGCTTTCCTATTCCTAAGACTTGGGTTTTTCTTCTCCAATTTTTTTTCCTTCACATTTTCCTCTTTTTCCTCTCCTTTCTTTGCTTTCCATTCTGTCTTTGCACAACAATCGTAGTCTTAACTGGGTTCGAGGAAAGACATAAACTTTACAGACTGTTGAAGAGCCACTGACATCATTAGAAAAAGATTCATATGGACTTAGTTCAGTTGCAAGAGAGTCTGTAGTAGTGACTACCCTAGATGTTGAGGCACTTGGGATTAATTTAGCAGCTCCCCCCATAGTGTGAACCCTCTGGTTTAACAGTTGACCGATAAGTCCAACATTAACTTCTCTAAACTCCCTAATTGCAAAAATTCATCCCAAGACATCTGAGATACATATCAAAAAGATATTTCCACTAGAAACTTGATTAAACAATAGTGTGTGACAAATTTTGGCCTGCCTTTTTGAGTCTCGACTACCATAATTGAAAGCAAATTATAGAGAACATTTGACACATTCATCCTTCGGCCACGTCTCATGTGGCTCAATAGTTTAAAATTCAATGAATGGGGATAATATTTCTAGCCCTCACAGGTGAGATACTTGATCACATAAACTGCTACTTACCCCCATTTGTTTGGTAAAGAGATCCTTCTAGTCCCTTTCTTATCCGAAATGAGTGGAGGGTCACGAGGCTTAGTAAATTAAGCCCTAATAAACTTGACAACCTTGGCTTCAGGGTATTTTTCACCTCACATGGGAAATTTAGAAATTTCATTTATCTACTCCTTTGTAGAAATTACTTTTAACCCTTTTACCTTTACTTCTCCATTCAAGAAAGTTTGAGCAAACTCGAGAGAAATATTGTTGAACCCATTTAGCTTCAGGAAATAATCTAACCACAGACATTGCCTGAACTTTTGCTCACAGAGTGGATCTTGAAGAAGTATAGTATAAACCATAGGCTCATTCTAGATAGAAATTCTTCCCATTGCTATAGCTTAAGCGTATACCCTTCAAATTTTCTAAATTTACCCAAAATTCTTCTAAAAATAGAAACTTCCGAGAAAAACTCAAATGCACTTCCTACAACATCCTACAAAATGTTTCCCTTCCTCCAAGACAATAACCCTTCAAATTCCTATCTTTCAGTATTATTATGAAAATTAAGCTCATTAAAAGGATGTACCAAAGATAGGTATCATAACTTGAAATGGTGGTGGTGTTAGTATAGCTAAGCTCAAAATGAGTAGGTTCAAAAATTAAAGAAAGGTCACTTCGTACATGTAAACTGCCACCTTAGCTTAAGTTTGAAATATTTAAAATAAAAAAGTGACATGTTGGAATTCAACATTAAAGCACAATAAAAAATTAATGATGCGGATATAACACATGTGTACCCTCCCCCAACCTAAAATGTGACATGTGTCCACACATGTTTTCTCGCAAAAGTGTAGGAAATTTAGAAGGGATATGCTATGTGAATTATGCATATTAATAAAGTAGTAATAAAATAAATACAATATCCAAAATAATGAATATACACACAGTTTCAAGTACGTACTTGGAGATTGTCATTGATGCATGATATCTGCACATTATGGAAGTAGGTATTATGTTGGACTAGTAAACCAGCTAGAAAGTGAAGTGTAATGAATGTGAGGTGATGTGGAAGACAAGTGACGTGAGATGAAAAGGTGGTGAATTTATTTATGGAGAAATGTACTCCCACAAGGAGTGGAAATATTTATTATGGATGCATGCAAACATTTGACTATGCAGAAGGTGGTACTTCAAGTCTGAATTTCTTGGCTATAGGAGTTTTAGAAGCATGAGTAGCATTAAATTGTTGTAGGAAATCCTGTTTAGAAGCTATTTTATGGTAAAGTTTCAGCGAACAACCATTGACCAATAGTTTAAACCAAATAGGGTCAATAGTTGCAAGTTGTACAACTCTAATTGGAAAAATTTATGCAACTTCATATGGCCCTAACTACGTGGCCTATAATTTTCCCATGTTGACCTTGTATCTGGAGTCATAGAGGAGTACCCAATCTCCTATCTGAAACATGTCATTTTATCCTAAGATTTTGTACCATTCCTGTCTAATGTAAATTTGATTTTATTAATTCATCCAAATCATTTAACTCCATCACCCTCTCTTTCTATATTGTTGATATATCCATGTCAAGGTCAAGTGTTTTCTCAACGTTTTATGCTCAAACTCAATTAGCATCATGGTTGTTTTTCCATATAACATTTCAAAATGGGTAAAAACCAGCTACCCAATCTTTTCTATGCACAACCACTATTTTGGTGATAATAGCCCCAATCTCTCTATTTGTTATTTTTGCCTTCTCATTAGCTTAGGGATAGTAAGGTGTAGATTTTCTATGCTTGATATTGTACTCACTAACTAATGTTGTGACAATATTTGAAGTAAAATGAGCCCCTTGATCTGTTACTATCTCCCTTAGAACTCCATAATGGGTGAAAATATCTTTGTAGAGAAATTATGCAACTTTGTTGCATGCTTCATGGCTTTGACTTCTAGCCATTTGGTCACATAGTCAGTGCAAACCAAGATGTAATACTTGCCATGTGATGGAGGACCAATGGGTCCTACAAAATCAAGTCCCCATTTATCAAATGGTGTTACTACCACTTATGGATATAATGGAGTTTCATTTGATCTGGTTAGTCTTCCCATTCTTTGACATCTATTACACTTTCTTGTGTATTTGGCTACATCTTTATGTAGGGAAACCAATAGTACCCTGTGTTCAATATTTTAATGGTTGTCCCTTTGGATGCAAAATTATCCCGACAATACTCATCATGGCATGAATTTAGGATGTCATAGGTCTCATCCTCTCTTACACATCTTCTCATTACTTGGTCTAGTCCAGTATAAAAAAAGCATCCTTCTATACATGAGAAATTAAAGCTCTTTTCAACAAGTAAACTCTTCTCCTTTGGTGAGAAATGAGAAGGAATCTTGTTAGCAATTAGATAATTGGATATATTAGCATACCAAGGCATATGAATACTAATGGATGAAAAATGTTCTTCTAGAAATGATTCATCAATGACTTGTGAATACTCTTTCATTGTCAATCTATATAGAAAATATACTACCACAGTTTCCCTCTCTGGTTTATCAATAATGGGAATATAAAATTCCTCCATCAACAATAACCATCTTGCAAATTTGCCTATGATTGAAGATTTTCTCATGAGATATTTAATAGTTTCATGATCTGTATGAACAAATATTTGATAACTAGTGATGTAATTAATGAATTTATTGAATGCATATATGATTGCTAACATCTCTTTCTCTGTGATAGTATAGTTGAATTCGGGTCCTTGGAGGTGTAGTCTCTAGAGTTACTTCTTTATGTCCCAAGAAAGCTCCAATAGAATAATTTGATGCACCAATATGGATATCCAAGGCAAGTGACCAATTATCTCATTTAAGAACAAGTTCTTGAGTCAAGGTTATCTTTAATTCAGAGAAGGCTTTCTCACATTTGGGTGTCTATTGGAAGTTAGCATCTTTTGTCAATAAATTATATAATGGACCTGCCATGTTTCTGAATTCCATTATAAACCATATCTAATAGCTTGCATGTCCCAAGAAACTTCTGTCATCCTTCTTCTTAACAGGAGTAGAAAGATTGATAATTACCTCAACCTTAGTTGTGTCAACTTGAATACCTGCTTGTGAAATGCAATGGCCAAGAACCGTGCCCTCCTAAATCATCATAAAACAATTTTTACTATTCAAGGACAAATTGTTATATCACATGCCTACAATATTTTATCTAAGTTTCTTAATGCTTCTTCAAAAGTGCCACCATAACCTATAACATTGTCCATATAGATCTCCATGTAGTCATGTGAGATATCTGAGAATATACTTATGACTTCTCTTTGTTGGAGTATTGCATAATCCAAATGGGAGTACACAGTAGGCATAGGTTCCCCAAGGGAATTTAAATGTTGTCTTCTCTTTGTCCTCAGGTGCAATCCTTGCCTGATTATATCCACTAAAACCATCTAAGAATGAAAAAAATTTCTTACCTACTAGAGAATCCAACACCTTTGAAATCTCCCTCTGATCATTTAACTTGATTAGTCCTTCAACTCTCCACATGTGCTTGATGAGTCAACAGTTCCATTTACCTCCTTGACCCCAAGGGTCACTATGCTTCTTGGTGTTCCGTGAGCTCTCAATTAGCTAAACTCCCATCTTCCTTGACCAATTTTTCCAATGTTTTAATAGACTCTCCAAGGTCTATTTTTGACCTTCCATCTCTATTCCACCATCCAAGTTGGTGGCACCCAAAACGGGTTTATGGTTTCTTCACAAACTAGCCCTATTCCCTGTAGCCCTTGGAAATGGCTTATCTAGGAATAAATCTCAAAATACCCACACAAATAGTTGGTTTATAAGGTGTTTAGGATGCTTTTGGGGTTAACTCAACTCCATGAAAATCCATGGGGTCTAACACTCAACCGATTTCTCACAGCAAGAAGTTTACTGTTGTCCCACTAGGCCTAATTTGGGGAATTTAACAAAGGAACACCTCACCAGAGGTCTGATCTTGATCCTAGAACTATTGGAACACCTTGGGACATCCAAAAATAATAAAAATACAAATGTAGAGCTTCTCTCTCAATACCCATCAAGCATAAAGTGAACTGGTGTCTCGGTTTGCTAGATGAACACATGGACTTGTTCATTTAGGGCATCACTAAAATTTTTGACCCTTGCGACTCCACACCTGAAATAAGAAAAATATTAAATTACATCCTTGTGGATAGGAAATCACCCAAGTCCATAAATTTCCCATGGTGGGAAGACTCTCAAAATGCCAAGTTTCTACAGACCCTAGGATAAGGAGGCAAAATTGTGCAATCAGCACTAAAAGTGGAATAACTTTTGATCCACAACACTTGAAACCTTCAAACCAAAATAATTCAAAGCTCAGAATAGAGGAACATCCAAAAAAATAAATAATCCATACATGCAACATGGTACCAGGCCATACAACATAGAAAAGAAACAAAATCACTATTTTTTCTTCATTTGGTGATATGAAAAGTTGTGCAAATATAATGGCATGCATAGCCTGATCTCTTCCAGCCTTGTTGGATTCCATATTTTTAATCCAAAACCAAGAAATTACTGTTACAAACCATTTGGCTTCCATAACCGAAGCTTTCGCAAAAAAACAAACTTGCAATCTTGCAAAGTTGGCAACTTTGCAAGAAAGCATCAAATCTTAGATTTTTCCTCAAAATAGAACTCAATAAATTTGCCAACTTGTCTTATGACTTAAAAAATTTTAAAACATAAAAAATAAGAATAATTAACCACCTAGACTATAATTGGACACTTAACTCCCTTATATGACATGTTGGTTATAATAGCCCAAGCCATGTCACGGAGGTACAAATTGGTGTCTCTTATTACATTAAACTTAAACACACACACACACAACATTAAAAACATATCTTATCAATCCAAACTTAATGAAATGTGTTCATTTAATCCCTTGGTCACATGTTTGACCCATTTCTAGCTAGGGGTGCTCCTACACCATACTCCCGGATAACATAATCTCAAGCCCACTTGAGATGAGCTTTGAGAGGGTGGTACAATGTTGTTTGATTTGTTCCTCTTTCTTCCAAACTATCTCTATATCTAGTTTGTTCTTCCATTTGACTACGTATTTCTTGTACTCCTTTCCTCTAGTCTTCTTCACTCTCTTGGTCTCAAGTATCTTTTCCAAAGTAGGGGGTATGTTTGGGTATGTCTGATTCCACACTATCCTCCAGCACTTGAGGAGTGTTTTCTGTTGTTATAGGACCCTTATATGCTTATAAATCAAATATATTGAAGATAGGTGAGATGCCCATATCATCTGACAACTGAATCTCATATGCATTGGTTCCACATTTTCTGATAATTTGACAAGGTCATATCTTCCTTTGCATCATTTTAGTGTGCTTACCCTTTGGTAACCTTTCTTTCTTCAGATTTTCCCACACATAGTCTCCTTCGTTGAACTGAACATCTCTTCTTCTCAAATGTGTTGTAGTCTTGTACTTGGCTATTATGATTTTTAGTTTGGTCTTCACCTCTTCATGAATGTCTTTCATAGCTTCAGCAAATCTTTCACCATCTTCACTAATTGGTTGTGATTGGGGTATCTCCCTTAGTTATAGACTACCTCTAGGATGCAGCCCATACATAATTTGGAAAGGCGATTTACCTGTGCATCTATTAATAGTATCATTGTATGAAAAATCTACTTGTGGTAAGATGTGATCACACTTGTCTCCATGCTCTCTTGTCAAACACCTCAACAAATTTCCTAGTGATCTGTTTACTACCTCAGTTTGACCATCTGATTTATTATGATATGCTGATGAGAAAGAAAGATTGGTTCCTAAATTCCTCCAAAGTGTCCTCCAAAAGTGGCCAAGAAAATTAACATCCCTATCAGATACAATATTCAATGGTAAACCATGAAGTCTTAATATTTCTCTAAAGAACAGATCTGCAACATAAGAAGCATCACAAGTTCTCTTACATGGCAAAAAATGAGCCATTTTGCTAAATTGATCAACAACTACAAACACACTATCATACCCCTTTCTTGTTTTGGGAAATCCAAGGACAAAATCCATACTTATGTATTCCCAAGGCCCAGATGGTATGGGTAGGGGATGATATAGTCCAACATTGCTTGTTCTTCCTTTAGCTTTCTCACAAATAGTACAATTTTCCACATACCTTCTAATTTCAATCTGCATTTTTGGCCAAAAATAATGTCTCCTCACTAGTTCCAGGCTCTTATCTAACCCAAAGTGACCTGCTAGTGATCCATAATGTTTTTCCTTGATTATGTTCAACCTCATAGAACATTTAGGTACACACAACTACCCTCCCTTGAACAACAATCTATTCTTTAATAAAAAATTAGAAAAATTAGTATGATATCTTTCACTAAAATCAGTGCATACCTTGTAGATTTCACCAAAGTCTTGATCCGTTTGGTACATGTCCTTCAAAGCTTCCAATCCTACACTTTCCAATTGAATTTGGGATATGGCAAGGACCCTTCTACTCAATGCATCAACAAATTTTTTAGTGACTCCCTTTTTGTGTTTAATGGAGAATGTGAATGCTTGGAGTGTCTCTACCCACTTCATATGTCTATGGCTTAGTTTGTCCTGGTTGTTTATGAAACTTAATGCTTGATTATCAGTAAATACAATGAATTCCTTTGGCATGAGATAATGTCTCCACTTTTTGATTGATTGAACCAAAGCATACATCTCAAGATCATAAGAAGAGTACTTCTTCTTTGCCTCATTTAACTTTTCACTAAAGAAGCCTATAGGCTTACCTTCTTGACTAAGCACTGCTCCAATGGCCAAGTTGCTAGCATCACACTCCACTTGGAAAATCTTTCTGAAATTAGGTAAAGCCAAAAATGGTTTTTTTTCTACCTTTTCCTTGAGCATTTCAAATTCTAAATCTGCCTCTTTGTTCCATTTAAACTTACACTCTTGTCCTCCTTTGATGGTGTCAAGCATAGGTGCACATGCATGTGTGGCTGAATCCTTTGATGAACTTTCTATAAAAAGTGGTTAAGCCATGGAAGCTCCTTACATCCACCATAGTCCTAGGTGTAGGCCAAGATAAGATGGCTTCCACCTTTTCCTTATCCATCTTGAGACTGTATGCACCCTAAAATGGTCGCCTAGACTATGGGCCCCATTTATCATTTTATCAATTTATCAATTTCCTGAATCAATGGTTTGGAATATTTTCAATTCAAATAAATTTCCTTGATCAAATCGTAATTAATTCAATTATTTCAATATTTCCTAAGGTTTGATCATTTTTATTTAATTAAAATATTTAATCTCCCTTTTAATTAAATAAAATTCATCTTATTTAATTAAATT
>MU225925.1:876779-910718 GCA_018584345.1 Thuja plicata
AGCACTTTATTTGATGAAAAAGGAAATAAATTAAATAAAAATCCCTTTTTCTTCACATCCTCCTAAGTGGTGGGATTTTTGCCTCTTAATCTCAACCGTTCACTTTCCTTTAAAAGGAGACCTCTCCTTCTCATTCACATATCATCTTTTTCATAGTATTGTTATGCTGCGGGTTTGGAGAGCAATTTTGGAGGAGGATTTGAGCACTCAAGCTTGGATATTGCAACTTCTTTCTTCTTGTCTTCTTCTAGCATCCATGGCTATTCATGTAGATTAGATTCATGTTTACTTTCATAGATTAAATTTGCATATTTCCCTTCATAGATTAATCATGCATTGTTATCATTTAGATTCATTTTCTTTTATGCATTACAATCATATAGAGTAGATCTCATTTTCATGCATTGAATCTCTCATTTCATGGTGTATTTGCATGGGCACAACTAGGTCAATCCGAGGGCCTCCATTACAAACCTTTGCACTCCATGACTGGAGAGCTATGAGTCGATATTTGAGGCCTCATTCTTGAGCAACCTTGGTGGAATGACTCATATAAGTGTGACACATTTTAAGCACACAGAGACTACCTTGTGAGATGACAAAACCCAAGTAAGTCAACTCCTCTTGCATAAACAAACATTTCTCCAAATTTATGACAAGCCTCTTTTGGTGTAATTTTGTGATCACCATCTCCACATGCTCTAAGTGTTCCTTCTTTGTTTGGATGAAAATAAGAATATCATCAAGGTACACAATAACAAACTTACCCATGTAGTCTTTCAACACCTCATTCATGAGTCTCATGAAGGTGCTAGGTGCATTGGATAAACCAAATGGAATTACCATCCATTCATACAATCCCTCATTAGTTTTAAATGTTGTTTTCCACTCATCACCTGGTCTAATCCTTATTTGGTGGTATCCACTCTTCAAATCCACTTTTGTAAAGTATTTTGTACCTCCTAAACAATCAAGTAGATCTTCAATCCTAGGCATAGGAAATCTGTACCTTATAGTGATTTTGTTCAAAGCTCTTGAATCCGTACAAAGTCTCCAAGTACCTTCCTTCTTTGGAGATAAAACAAATGGTATTGCACATGGGCTCAAGCTCTTGCCTATCAAACCTACTTCTATCAATTCTGCAATTTGTTTAGCCATCTCTTCATTTTGTTGTGGTATTAATTTATAAGCTTCCTTATTGGGTAAAATAGAGCCAGGTATAAATTCAATACAATGACTAATATATATCATAGGTGGCAGACTTCTAGGAATTCCATTTGTTGCTATACCTTCATACTTATCCAAAATGTGTTGTACTTCTTGGCAAACCGGCCTTTCTTTAAACTTACTTATTGTTGTATCATTTTTTCTCTTGAGGATAGGAAATAGAACAAAACAAGTTCCATGTTCTTCCTCCATTTCCTTGAGGAATTCCTTTCCATTCATAACCATTACTTTCTTATCATGTACTCCAACTTCATCATTAATTTCAGTCAATGGGAACAACTCTATGGTTTTACCATCCTTGAGAATAATGTATATATTCTTGTGTCCATCATGTTGAGCCTTCAAATCATATTGCCATGGCCTACCAAATAGAAAATGGAAAGAATCCATACTAATAATATCAAATAAAATATTGTCTTTATATGCCCCTATCTGAATTCAACCCATGCTTGTTCTTCAATCAGATTTTGTTTTCCTTTAGTTAACCATGAAACTTTATAAGGACAAGGGTGTGGTATCCTTTCCAATTTCAGTTTCTCTACCATTTCTAAGGAAACAAATTTTTTTAGTAGAACCCGAATCTACAGGTACTTTACATACCTTCCCTTTGGTTTTACAAGTGGTCCTAAATATTGCTTTCTGTTGTGGTGGCTCCATCACATTTGTGGTCTTGAGTAGTGACCTCCTCATCATCAAATTCTCTCCACTTTCAGGGTATCCACATAGACTTACAACATGGTCTTTTCCTTCCTCTTGAACATATGTATTTCTCCTATCATTGTGACTAGGTCGAGCTCTATCATGGCATTTTTTTGCCATGTGACCTTCCTTGTTGCAATTGTAGCACCACATGGGTCCAAAAACTCTTCCTTGAGATCTTCCTCTTGAATTGGGTCTCCTTCCTCTAAAGTTACCTCTCTAATTGTTGTCTCCTCTTGGAGTGTACATATTCTGATCTCCTTCTTATCCAAAATTTTGTCCTCTTCCTCTAAATGAGCTTTTGCCTCTTGTTTATAGGCCTCTACCTCTGATTTTCTATTCATGTCTTCTTTTCAACTTTTCTTCAACCTTGCTAGCTAATTGATAACACTTCTGTATAGTATCAGGGGCTAATAGGCTCAAATCCTCTTGAATATTAAATCTTAGTCCATTGAGATACCAGGAAACTTTCTCACTTTGATTCTCCTTGGTTCTTGGTTTGATACATAGCTTTTGAAACTCTTCAGTATAGGCACCTACATCCATATCCTTTTGTTTCAGATTGTTTCACCTTTTGTGGAGTTGTACCTGATAATCAATAGGTACATAGGTTTCTCTGATTAATGCAACCATCTTGTTCCAACTCTGGATTGCATTCTTTCCATCCTTAATTATTATTGTCTGAATGAATTTACACCAAGTAAGGGCACCTCCCTTCAACTTGGATTTGGCTATCTTTATCCTTTGGTTCTTGGGGATGTCTTCACACTCAAAAAAACTACTTAGAGATTCCACCGAATCTAACACTACATCAAGATCCATCTTTCCTGCAAAGGCAGGAAGATCCAACTTTACATCTATTGTCCTCTTCTCTATGCTTTTAAGGGCTCTTAGGAGTTTTATTTGATCTTAAGGTACTTCATCTTTTTCCTTCTCTGAGGGCTCTATCTCATCCTCACTACCCTCTTCTTCTTGGGCCTGGCCATCTAACTTCTCCACCTTACCCCTCAAGCCTATCACTTCTTCTCTCAACTATCTTACTATATTATCCAACATCATGTTGGTCACCTTGCAAGGAATCTCTTCATCCCCTTTGTGTTCTATCAAGTTGTCATCTCCTTCCATCCTATTTTGAGAATCAAATCTCTTCAACAAATGAGCCTTATATTGGCTCTGATACCAATTGATGCAGAGCTCCAAGCAAAAGGGTCTAATTACCCTCTGTAACATGCATTTCTCCATTTATCTAATTTATCTCCAAGAAAAAGAGCTCTACAACTTTGAAATATCCCTCTAATCATCTAACTTGATCAGTCCTTCAACTCTCCACATGTGCTTGATGAGTCAACACTTCCATCTATCTCCTTGACCCCAGGGATCACTATGCTTCTTGGTGTTCCATGTGAGCTCTCGGTTAGCTCAAATCCCATATGCCTTGACCACTTTTTATAGTGGTTCAATAGACTCTCCAAGATCTATTTGTGACCTTCCATCTCTATTCCAACATCCAAGTTGGTGGCACCGAAAACGGGTTTATGGTTTCTTCACAAACTAGCCCTATTCCTTGTAGCCCTTGGAAATGGCTTATCTAGGCATAAATCTCAAAGTCCCCACACAACCAGTTGGTTTATAAGGTGTTTAGGATGCTTTTGGAGTTAACTCAATTCCATTCAAATCCATGGGGTCTAACACTCAACCAATTTCTCATAGCAAGAAGTTTACTGATGTCCCACTATGCCTAATTTGGGGCATTTAACAAAGGAACACCTCACCAGAGGTCTAATCTCGATCCCAAAACTATTGGAACACATTGGGAGATCCAAAACTAAGAGATTCCAAATGTAGAGCTTCTGTCTCAATACTCATCAAGCATAAAGTGGACTGGTGTCTCGGTTTTCTAGATGAACACATGGACTTGTTCATCTAGGGCATCACCAAACTTTTCAACCCTTGTGACTCCACACTTGAAACAAGAAAAATATTAAAGTACATCCCGGGGCTAGGAAATCAGCCAAGGCCATTTTTTCCCATGGTGGGAAGACTCTCAAAATTCCAAGTTTCTACAGACCCTAGAATAAGGAGGCAAAACTGTGCAATCAACACTAAAAGTGGAATAAATTTTGATCCACAACACTTGAAACCTTCAAACCAAAATAATTCAAAGCTAAAAACATAGGACCATCCAAAAACATAAATAATCTATACATGCAACAAGGTACCAGGTCGTACAACATAGAAAATCAGCAAAATCACTATTTTTTCTTCATTTGGTGATATAAAAAGTTGTGCAAATATAATGTCATGCATAGCCTGATCTCTCCCAGCCTTGTTGGCTTCCATATTGTCAATCCATAGCCAAGAAATGACTGTTACAAACCCTTTGGTTTCCATAACTGAAGCTTTCACAAAAAAACAAACTTGCAATCTTGCAAAGTTGGCAGCTTTGCAAGAAAGCATTAAATCTTGGATTTTTTCTAGGGTCTGTTCAAAAGTTTGGTGATGCCTTAGATGAACACATGGAATTGTTCATCTAGGGCATCACCGAACTTTTCAACCCTTGTGACTCCACACCTGAAAAAATAAAAATATTAAAGTACATCCTTGGGGCTAGGAAATAACCCAAGGCCATTAATTTCCCATGGTGGAAAGACTCTCAAAACGCCAAGTTTCTACAGACCCTAGGATAAGGAGGCAAAACTGTGCAATCAACACTAAAAGTGGAATAACTTTTGATCTACAACACTTGAAAAATTCAAACCAAAATAATTCAAAGATCAGAATAGAGGACCATCCAAAAACATAAATAATTCATACATGCAACATGGTACCAGGTCATACAACACAGAAAAGCAGCAAAATCATTGTTTTTTCTTCATTTGGTGATGTGAAAATTTGTGCAAATACAATGTCATGCATAGCCTAATCTCTTCCAGCCTTGTTGGCTTCCATATTGTCAATCCATAGCCAAGAAATGACTATTACAAACCCTTTGGCTTCCATAACCAAAGCTTCCACAAAAAAACAAACTTGCAATCTTGCAAAGTTGGCAACTTTGCAAGAAAGCATCAAATCTTGGATTTTTCTCAAAATAGAACTCTATGAGTTTTCCAACTTGTCTTATGACTTAAAACATTTTAAAACATAAAAAATAACACTAATTAACCACCTAGACTCTAATTGGACACTTAACTCCCTCATATGACATGTTGGTTATAATAGCCTAAGCCATGTCATGGAGGTACAAAATTGGTGTCTCTTATTACATTAAACTTAAACACACACACACACACACACACACAACATAAAAAACATATCTTAGCAATCCAAACTTAATGAAATGTCTTCATTTAATCCCTTGGTCACATGTTTGACCCATTTCTAGCTAGGGGTGCTCCTACACCAAAGTCTAAGGCTTCTATACAAATTTAATTGATCCCTCTGAGGAAGAGAAACTTTTTAGACTCTTCATTAAGTGCATGATGTGGGGATTAACATAGACTAAACATGAACCTTGAAATATAGTCTTCCTAACTCTCATCTTCTTTATGTTGCATACTAAAGATATCATCTCCTCTCATATCACTACCTCTACAATATTCTTTTTATTTCTCAAGAAAATTTGTTTCCATTTCATCCCAAGTATCTACAACATTTCTACCTAAGCTCATAAACTATATTAATGCATATTCCTTCAAGGTACTAGGGAACAATTTAATCCTGTGAGTGTCAGTAGTGTAGTCATAGATTCTACAGAGGATATCAAATTCAAAAAGGAAAGTTTCAGGGTCCGCTATTACTAATTAATAGAACTTAGGAAGGACTAAAGCATGGATGTTCTTGTGTTTTTCAACATAATTTTGGTCAGTGATAGTAAATGGGAAATTTGGATGGTTAGGTCTATCCTTGGCAACCATGCTTGCTTGATAGGGTAATAAGGAAAGAATATTGTCAAACAGATTTTGGACAACTCAGTATTTAGAGGAAGTTTCAAAACTACTCAGATTTGCATATATGTTGGCTAAAGGATTTATCTCACCTTATTATTCTTCAAGATGATTTTAGAACTCCTCTAGCTGGTTATCAGGATAAGGGTCATTAGGAAGAAATCTCCCTAGAGCATCTCTTCTCCTACCTCTATGCATGCAGTGTTAACTCAGTGACATCAGTGGGTCATTAATTTATCAAACTAAAGGCTACACTTAAAACAAACTTTTTCACTACTAGAAATAATAAACAATTAAAAATGATTGCAAAAGACTCCATAGTTTGACACCATTCCCGAAAATGACCCCAAAATGTTGGTATCCTTTAATGGTTTCAATAACTAGGCCCTAGAACCATAACTTAGGGATTGAATATCCATGCTAAGTACCTTATCATTATGAAGGATCATTTTCTATCAACCTAGGGATGTATACTTGAAATGTGTCAAAACATTATATGCACTAGGAACTCAATTGTATCCATGCTATCTATGACTGAAAATCAAATGATACTGAAAGTAAAATGCATAGAAAGTAAATATCTCAAATGATTAACTGAAGCTATCATCAAAAATTAACTCAAATGGATAAAAAGATATAATCCATGGGAAATAAATAGGAAATTGTTATGTCTTCTTTAGTTGCAGAAACAATCACATAATGGAGTTTTCAGTGGCTGCAAGAACAAACAATTGTCAGGATAGTAACTGACTACTACGTGAAAACTAACTACTAAACACAAAGATTATATTTCTCAATAAGTGGGTCCCCTTAGTGATTCTTCCTGAATCTCAACTAGATACTACAATCTGCAATATCATATTATTTATCCAAAAGCATTGTTACATCCCAATGTAGCTGAAATTGTTCTTTAATAAGCTAAAAACTAGAATTACAATATTTAAAGTTCTAACCCCTTAGAATCCTAACTTCTTCTAACTAACAAAAATTTCACTCGCAAGACATTAGGTGGACACAATTTATTACAATATAAGAAAAGGAAAGGGAGTTATTCTTTGAATAGGAAACAATCAAACTATTTCTGCTACAAAGAAAATCAAGAATAATTTCTCCCCCTAGATTTACTTTACTATAAGAATGAACACTAAAATCTCATTATTACACCTCATGAGATGTAAGTAATCGTCTGATGACTTTTTCAATGTTCATCTTGGCCTTACTTTGTCTTCAATCAGTTAATTGACATGATCTCTCACATTGTGAGGCTTTGACCATTGTTGCATCTTCATTTATTCCTACATCATGACATTAGTGTGTATAAATTAAAGAAATATTAAATTCACATCAGAATAAAATTTATCTAGCTACATGCAAAATTTATATGAATAAATCACATAGCAAGGTCACCTATGATCTTTCACCATTTAATCAAAAGAAAGAAGTATCGAGATAAATTCATGTCCACTTTTGTAAGGTTTAGGAAAACAACATAGAACCATCATTAACAAAGTCTTTAAACCTTATAAAAATATCTAAACTCCTAACAAAACTAGTAAAAAGATAAAAGACAGACAAAATTGAACCATTATTTGGGCTCATCATATGCTAGTACCTAGACACTACTCCATATCTTCCATGTTTGATGCTTGAATGAAATTGACCGCTCCTTGAATTCTTGTCTTTCTTGAATTATTTGAATCTCAATTGAAGGATCATATGCTTTTCAATTCAATCTATCCCAAAATGAGGGAGCTATCTTTTTATTTATACCTCATATCCATTTTGGGGCGCAAAAGTCAAAGGAGGCCTACTAAGGATTTGAAATCCCCCTCAAAATAAAAATATTGAGCTCCAATTCAAATTTGGGCCCCAGTGAGTGTGTAAGGAGCGCCTCCTAATGTAGGGGTGATTTTTTATGACCCATACATCCCAGGTCACCCTTTACAAGGAAGAAAGGCCTCAAATTTTAATCGGGGGTTAATTTTATTATGAGGATTCCAAATATGTGCACCAAATCAATGTGATAGAAATCATAATGTGCATGGATGCCTTGGACACTAAAATAGGGCCTAAATAAGGACTAAAATTACAATTTATCACAGTTTAGGATGGTAAAATAAAGATATTTCCTTTCTTTGAGATTGGATGTTTCCATTTTTGGTGAACCATTATAATTTCTTGTGTTATGTATTTTGTCTTTATTTTTATTTTGTTGTTTTAGGTTTTTTTAATATGTTTTCTCTACCCATTTAAAACTCAACGATTTGAGTATCTCATTCTCATTGTATACTTTGAGTTCTCTCGACTAGGATACACTTTATTCTTTCTTTTCTTCTCTTCATTCAATTGCATTGTTGGGTGGCTTTTAAACCAAATATCATAGAAAAATTGAAGCAATATTACCAAACTAGAGAAAATCTAATGTAAAAAGTACTATTCAAGAAAAATGTAACCTCGTTTCACATTAATCCCACATGGTCTTCAATGAGTGAATCCAACTAAAAAATCAATAAAATAATTCTTGGCCTACTTGCAACAAAGAGTTTGTGAAAACAAAAAGTGTCTTTGAATTGTATGATTTGGGGATGTGATGGATGGGTTGGATTCTTGGCGCATTTAGAAAAAAAGTTAATTGTTGGCAACTAAATAGTAGAGACAATATTGTTTTAGCTAAAAAGGTGGGGTTTTCAACAAAATATATGGGTTTAAAGAGAGCCTGCAAATATGGCTACAAGATATTCCAAATCCATCATATCCTCTATTAAATGAGATAGAGATTGGCATAGATATTGGGGCTATGCAACCAAGGCCAAGATGCTTAAAGCCTCCTTGACCAATGTCCATCAATTCACAATTTTGCACCTAAGGTTGAATTAACTTATATTATAGTTAAATTAGCCCAAAAGGAGGGTCAATTTGGCCCCTTGATGATCTAGACAAGGATAATTCTTGACATTAGATATTTTCCATAAAAGGGACAAAATTGACAATTTTTAAATTTCAAAAATTTCTCTAAAATTGGAAAAAAATTACATTTGATTTAAACCTCTTTCTTTAAACATAATTCCTCAATTTGATTTTTAACACACCTATGATTTATTTTTCCTAAAAACTAATTGATAGAAATTGAAAAGGGGGTGGAGAGAAGAAAAAGTGGGATTGTCAGAAAAACAAAAAGAGATGAAGTAAAGCAATATAATGCCTTGATTTATAATTTATCACTCTATAATATTTTGTTTATTTTAAGATGGTTCTTACATAGAAACATACTCTTGTATCTTGTTGGAAAGGAAGACAAATTTAAAATTCTTTTTTAAATGCAAACCAAATTTTACAAAATTGTATGTAAATGACAAGAAAATATCATTATTGTATTATGTTGGTAAGATCATCTCATAAACTCTTAAATATTCTCCTTTTGTGAGGATAATGTTATAAATGTTTTTTTTCAAAATATTCTCCACAACTCGTAAAAATATGAATAGAGGAAGCTCATAGTTATAAAATTAAAATAAATTATGAAAATGTGGGACAAAAGATAATAAAATGATGCATAGAGAATCATAAGCCCAAATTAAGGGTAAGTAATTGATGACATTATTTTTCCATTAGTACACTTAGTGAAAAACATTGACAGAGATCATCGGTACAAGCATAATCGGCAGACTGCAAGCATAATCGGCAGACAATGAGCATACACGACAGAACAAAAAGTCATGAGAAAATGCTAAGTATGGAATTCATCAATGAACAATGACAAGTGTTAACACCGACGACAAAGAAAACTGATAGACTGACAGCGCAGACTGACCATAAGAACCAACAGTCAGTTAGAGAACCCGCAAATAGTGGATCCGAGTTTTACACGTTAGATAAAGCATTGTAATTCTATTTATAGAGTTTTAATTTATTTTAAATCATTACTTCAGGGTCAAGCAAGCTTTATGTAAATCATTTAAGGTATCCTAACGGATCTAAAACATAACTAACTAAAGATCAAGGTCAAGTTGTAAACCTTGGATCTAGAGTTAACTTGCGAAAGTGTGAATCAAGAATTGAGCTAAAATTTAGTATAAATAGATGTTCAATCAATTGTGAATTATGAATTCATTATTGTTGATAGTGTTATGCCCTGCATCCCCGTCCCTACATTTTGTGTGCAAAATGTTGGGTCCCCCTTTTTTTTTTTGTTTTCTTTTGCTTGCGGTTTTGCCTTTGTCTTTCTTTCCCTTCTTGTTTTTCTTTCTCTGGGGTTTTCTTCCCCGGCATTGCGTCTTGTTTGTTTTCTTTCCGTCTCCTGGACTCCGGTCTCGGAGGTTGCCTTTTGTTGGGAACCAGATTCCAGACTCCGGGATTCTTCATCGTGATGTTCTTAGGGATATCAACGCGAGGAATCCTCGGGCCCGGGGTCCGGAGGTTTTTGCCTGTCCGGAGATCACCGGAAGGAGGAGGATTGCCTTTTACCGTGGGTATAAATAAATGTCATCTGTCATTTTCACGTTTATTGCGATTAAAACCTTCAAGCACTTAGAGCGAATTAAAGAGCAATTTCAAAGCGATTAACAGAGCATTTGCAGGAAGTTTATGATAATCAACGCTTAACGATTTTTAGTCATTCTCAGGCAAGTGCAAGTGCTTCGTGGTGGTGCTTCTGACCGATTGACAACCGGAGCTATTGCAGAGCTCCCGCGGTAACCCTTTCTTTTCTCCTCCTTCTGTGTTCTCAGGTTGGTGTTCCTATTTTCCCCTCTCTCTGGCTTTCTTTGGTTTTCATTTTTCTTTCGTTTGCCTAGTTTTGTTCTATTTTTCTGTCTTGTCTGGTCCGTTGTCTTCTGGTTTTGCTGCCCGTTGGTGGGTCAGCCCTGCCAAAGGGTTGTCCGCCCTCTGCGCAGAGGTTGTTTCTGTAAATAGTGTAAATAGTTGTAGATAGTTGTAGATAAGTTTCTATCTTGTCTGGTTTTCCCACGGGCGTCGTCCAGTGTTGTATATTCATGTATATATGTATATAGTTGTAAATAATCTATGTATATATCCCTCAGCTCTATGTATATCCTTCCAGGTGGCTTGGCTAGCTGGTCGAGTCACCCCCATTTTTGGTTTTCTGCCTTTGAACTTGCTTCGAGGCAGAAAACCACCTGTTTGAAACTCGGCTCCCCGCCGGTTTTAAACAGGCGATTTTATCTCTCCTCCATAAAGTCTTTCAGAACCACATTTACGTCCCATGTGCACAATCAATTCCAGCCAAGTGGCTTTGCCTTTTCGCGCGTTTGGACAGTTGGCTCCGCTGTCATCGCCATCGCACCCATTTAATGCTAACGCATGTGGCGTCCATGTGGGTTTGACAACTTGCCTTTTTATACATCTTTGCTAACGGTCATTTCTCTGGTCCTCAGGTCTCTTCCCCCCCATCCATCCTATGTCTTCGCCAAAGTGTGATAAATCCCCCGGGCCTGGATGTTTAATAAAATCTTGTTTATTATGTTTTGCTTTTCGGGCATCTTTGCATAATACTAACTTTTCAGGAAGGAAAACACCACGGTGGTAAGATTCTCCGAACCCTGGAATGATTACTTTGATAAACATGTCCTGACGGTCGCTTTGTCTCACAGGTTCCCAGAGTTATCTTCCAAACATGTCTGAAGCGTCTGCATCATCTCCTCCTAGAAGCCCAGAATTACCAACCGCAACAGAAACCAGGGCAGCAGCAAAGTCAAAGATGGAGAAAGCCCTGGAAAAACTTCCTCTCACCATGAAGTATGTACAGGATAATGGCATCGTGGGCTCAAATATTGAGTCCAAGGTAAAACTAATGACCGACGCCAATGTCAGAACCTGGGAAGAAATGCAGGCCCTAGTGAAGGTAATGCACATCTAGCGATAGGCCGGAGACCAGCTCGTAATCAACGTTGGGGGTTCTGGAATCCTCCGGGAAGCTTGCTTCCCATGCTCCATGCAATCTCTAGAGCTTATCTTAACACTGGCTGCCAAATACAACTCTTCTGTCTGGGCCGTTATGCTCGTAGCTGCAGAACCCACAGGATACCCCACTCTACTGGTGTCCCTCGACCCAGTCACATTTCAGGCAGGCCTGGGTATCCCACAATTTGATAGAGCCACGGTGGTTACAAGGACTGACACCTTGAAATAGTGTATAGAACTGGAGGATGCCGCCTGGGTATATATGAATACCCATTGGCTCAAGGCCCCGAAGAGGGACCCAAAGAGAATGAAGATAGATATCCCTCGCTCTGAATTCAAGGAGAGCATCCAAATGGGGATAATAGAATTAGCCCAGGTATTTGGGCAACCTTCCGCCCATGAGTTTGCCAAATAAATATACTATTTCCTCCTCGGCATCTCCACCAAGGGAGAATTCTTCGATTGGGCGACAATAATCTCCAATCATGTCGACTCCCAGTTCCAGCAGTTAAACCAGAAGAAGAAGTTCTACATGTCTTCTTATGTTTTCTGGGCCTTGGCCCAACAGAGGCCCCACTCCAATGGCCTACTTACAGATGGCATTCTCAGGATTGGCCCGAGACAAAAAGCACCATCGGACCATTTCCCACAGATTTAGTGGGAGGCCAGCTTTCCCAGTTTTTTTAGGGTAAACGATTCATTCCTTTACTACCACCTGCTCACACCCGCCTGGTATGCTGGATACAGCCTATCTACTGAGGCGATGAAGTAATTTAGTAGTTATGGGCACTACTATATCCAGTTCTAGCAGCATACATACATTAGGGTCGCCGACTTCTCTGGGAAACCCTACTTGTTGCCCAAGCATTGTGGGGACAAGATCGTGCTGTTAGAATACTACCGGCAAATGATGGAGTTGCACGCCTTCTTGGCCCTCAAGAAGGTCCCCAACGTCCCATTCCCAATTACCTGTGGGAATTACACATGCAGTCTGGCCACCGTGAAGGAGGCAGACAATGAGTTGAAGAGTTATAACTTGCAAGAGTTTTATCTGGCGTGGAAAAATTTTGATCCGCATGGCAAAATTGCAACAGCACTACCCTAGGCTTTAGAGCCCCATCATATAGACATGGAAGACTTTTGGGCTGATTGCCAGGATGACGTGGATGTGTGGAGCAGGCACTATGTCAGAATGATAGCCGAAATGATGCAAGAACTGAAGCTCCAGAGATTCCCAGCGGGCTTCTCAGACGCCGCCCCCACCATAGATCCCCAGTACAAAGATAAGGGGATCGATAAAATGGCACTGCCGGTAATGGATTGGGCCGCCCAGGAGGGGCCCATGATTGAGGACTTCACTCAGGAGGTGGTCGAGCGAAGTCACGCCTATTTCAAAAGGGTGTGCCCTGAGAGTATGCGTCAAGCTCCCCGACCGGCGCCTACATTAGCACCACAACCGATACCAAGATTGACCCCGGGGGCCGAGATTTCTTCACAGGGCGCAGACAAAGGAAAGAGAATAGCTACAACCCCCTCCGCGCAAGAAGTCCCTATATAAGAACAGATCAAGCAATCTATGGCAGCCTCCCAGCAGATGAGGGAACAGTTAATAACGAGGCTAGCCACTCCCCCGCTCATGGCTGGACCAATTCATCCCCCTTCCTCCCCATCACTGGCAGCCTTAATGGTGAAGGCAACGGGGGTGGATCCCATGGAGGCGGCAGAAATAGCCGATGCGGGGCCACCTTTGGTCACCCGGAGGAAGAGGAAGAACATCAAACAGGCCAAGGCAGAACTGGTACCAATGCCAAGGGCATCCCTCCCCCGAAAAGTAGAGATCCTTTCTTCCAGTTCCCCAGAACTGGAGAAAGAAGCAGAACCGGTAAAGGTCCCAGCCAGTCCCCCTCCGAAAGAGAAGTTTGATGTATTTGCAACTGATGAGTTCAGGAATTTGTAGGGGGACGATACGCAAGCAGGGGTAGAAGTCCCGGGGAAAGAACAAGAGGCCGCAGAGCAAGAAGAGCCTGCACAAGAACAGCAGGCAGGAGAAAAGGAGCCAGAGCCGAAGATTATCTCCGGGGCTCAAGAGATGTAAGGTCCGGGAGTGGACCAACTAAAGTAAGGTGAACAAATGGCATCCGCTGGGGGAACCGGACCTCCGGGAATAATTGTAAACCTAGTCGCCACATTCCAAGGACCATTCCCGGGGGCAACCTTCAGGCAGGTTATCACAGCTGCCCAAACTCTGAATCTCGGCCTGATACCTCCCCTAATGCCAACAGAGGAAGAAGCCGTGGCGGAAGAAGAACAAGAAGAAGAAACACAGCTTGAAGAAGAAATCCCTGAGGAAACCTACTAGGGTCCAGACCCAGTGATTGATATACAAGACCAGGCTGAGGGGATGGAGGTTGAAAAGAACGTTGCCACAGAAGAAGTTGAGGCTGGGGGAGGAACGGATGAGATCCACGTTGAAAAGGAGCAACAACCACCGGAGACTGAGAAAGAATCAGGAGAACAAATCCTGGTAGGAAGGCCACCTCTCCCACCTTAGTGGTTGGTAGAAAGAAAAAAGAGAAAAGCTCAGTCCGCTCTGGTGATTCCTCTCTCCCTGGCCAAAATGATGGCCCAAGTTCAGGCCCTGCCGAAGGGGAAGAAAGCCTAGACAGTTCATACTCTGCGAACTAGGCTGGGTGGAGAAACAGTTGCCATTGTGGCGACACCTCCCCCAAATGCCGATGAAGCAACTACAGACCCCGTAGATTACAATGTTCCAGAGGTGTCCCTGGGCAAAAGAGGAAAGCAAGGCGAGGTAGACTTGCTTAAGGAGGCAGCAAGGGTAGTAGAAGCCCGATATGAAAAGGAGGCCCAGAGGCTTAAGGCTGAAAAAGAAAAGAATGCAAACCTTATGGGATTGCTAATTGAGCTGGCTAGACCCATCAATGCCACCCCTCTAAAGACCTCCACATCAGAGGAATTACTGCAGAGTGACATAGACTCCCTGCGAGTAATGAAAAAGAAGGCCCAAGCAGTAGACGAATGGGTCGCCCTACAGATAGGAAACACCTGGCATTTCCTGGCGTCCACTCTCCTGGACTTATACATGGCCCGACTAGTTATTCATCAGGCAGAAACACTCATTGAGTAGTGGAGAGTGACGCCAAAAATTACCAAGCTTGGAAGGTGGAGCTCGAAGAGCTCCTCACCTTGGGAGAAGATATAATTTCTGAATCCAGAATTCTGGGTGAGGAATCATTTGATTTTGTAAGAACTCACCACTCCAGACTTGACCTCACATTGGAGGTAACCAAGCAACTGGTAGAGTCCTTGCAAGATAAGGTAAATACTGTAAAATATTCTTCTAATTTATACAAGTCTTTTGTGATAAAGGCTTCCGGGGCTGATCCCCTTAGTATAGATACTTATACCCCCAAAGATTCAATTTTGGGGAGTTTTGATGAAATAATGAAATCCCGGTATCAATCCCCAGAGGGGATAGATGGGGCCCAGATGGTGAAACTAACCAATATGATACTTAAGGGTCACGACGCTGCAAGGATGACAGATGAATTCAAAGGAAATGTTCCAGACCTGGGGGACCAAGTTGAAGTGGCTAGGCACAGAAGGGCCAGCCTAAAAGAAATAGATGAAGACAACATTTCTTGCCTCCTTCAGGCCTTCAACGATAATAAGAAACCTTGAGCTTTCTCCGGGGGCCGGGGGGAACTTGAGTGTTGAGTATTCTTTATTCTTTTGGGGACGTAAGTTCCCAGAGTCCTGGATCCAAAATTTTGTATTCTTTAAAGTGATTCGTGTCCCGGTCCCCGAGGCCAGCCGGTCACTTTCAGAGGCAGTTAATAAAATTGTTAGAGGATGGTTGGCCACATCAAAGAGACGTCGACTTGGAAGTTGGTTTTCTGACAGGGTGGTCTTCTCGAGGCACTGTTTAGAGGTACACCTAGCACGTTGGAGATAGGGCACTGCATTTCCCATTTATGAGGCATGTAGCCTCGGTCCCCGAGGGACCTATTTCTTCCTTTCTCCTTTTCGGCTCTCTTCTCGAGACTGATTCTTTTGATGTATATTCTTATCTTATTCTTCTGACGTGACAGACCTATTCTAGCTCCAAGTCTTTTGTAGGGTGGTGCAGGTAGTACCGGCCCCCAGATATTATATTTTATTGGAACATGATGTAAATAGGGTTAGGGTTAGAAGAGTTGTATAAATAGGCAGATTGGCCCATTTCCAAGGGTCAGAAAAATTGATGATTTTGTTGTCCATAGCAATAGAAAAGTAATTTCTCATTTTAGTTGCAGAGCTCAATGCTCCATTGTTCTGTTCTCAATAGTTAGATGCTCCCCTGGAGCCGCCATTATATCACGCACCAGTGCTTGCTGGAAGGAACATTAATAAAGAAGGAAGAATTATTGGCAATGATGTTGTTGGCATTCCTGCTTCTGAGTTAATGGTATTTCATGTTTTGATGTTCTTTATGTCTTCTACTCTGGTATGTTAAAGTAGATTAACGACCTCTTTATTCCCGCTACTGATAAAATGCTAGCTGATGGTTATGTGTTTCTTCAGTATTTAGTGTAGTTTACCAGAGTATTATTGATGTTCCAGACATTTCAACATGACTATAGTTAGATGAAACGTTTCTAACCCTGCAGGATCTTTTTCGCTTTATTTGCTAAGTATAGAACACTCAGGAAAACCTTACTTTGAGCGAATCTCCGGAGAAGATGAGTTGAAGAAACCAGCTATCCCCCTTGAAAATAGTCACCTCTCCCAACCGAGCCTCGCACCATCGTGACCCGACACCCAGGTGCTTGAAGGCCCGAAGGATTTATTTCCCCCAGACAACCTTTGCAGGCAGAGTTGGCCAATTTCCCCAGAACTCGGTGACAACTTATGACTGTTGGCAGACCCATTCAGCAAAACCCCGTCAACAGAAACTGTCGCTATAAGGAGGGCATGAACTCATCCCCTTCCCAAGATTCTAATTTTACACCTTCTGAGGGTTCCCTGAGTTATAGTTTTAGGAGACAAGCCTTCAGTGGGATTAGAGCTTTCTCCCTAGAGAAATTTGAAAGAGTCCTTAGGTCCGCCCCGAATCCCACAAAATTTGTCAAACTCGAGCCCCCTGCTCGAAAGAAACAGACCTCAAAAATCATACCAGCCACTATTGTCTGGGGATCTACCACACCTTTGAATGCTCAAACTCCCTAGACAGTCCCGGGAACCAGTACCCACACTGCCCAACATATAGTTCCCCCAATGGCTACATATTTCAGAAACATCAGGTCCCTAATGGGCACTTTTCCGGGCGCAACCAATGATTTACCCTCTCACCCGGAGAAGATCTGCCCGCGATATGAGCAATTAGGCTCATGAACTGCAGAAGAACACTTACAGGCATACAAAGATGCCATGAATCAACACCAGATCCAGCATGAAGATCTTGTGACCCGTATGTTCCCCTTGTCCCTAGGACAAAGCGAGTTGAACTGGTACCTTAACTTGCCTGCCAACTCCATCAAAACTTGGCAAGATATGGAGGACGCCTTCCTGGCTACCTTCTGCGTACATGTGGACCCAGCCTGGTCCCACAGCTAGTTCATCTCCATCAAAAAGGAACCCAATGAACCTCTTGCAGCATTCAACCATAGGTTCCAGCATGTCCTGAAGCGGTGCACGGGCCCTTTTATCCCATCTCTAGACGTAACCATACAGACCTATCTTAATGCGATGGACCCTTTCATTGCCACTCTCCTTTGGAGAAAAACCGCCCTGGGCGACCGGGACACCTTGGCAAAAGTCTACAACCTAGCCCTAGTGCTGTCCCGCGGTCTCAACAAATCCCCCGGCGGGATTGGACAGAGCACACCTTTCAACATGATCCACGGCAGAACTGCGTATGCTGGGGGCTATAACCCCAATCTGGCAATAGGCACCCCTTCGATGGTGATGAATACCCTGCCACCCTTGATAGACCAGCAGGCACGGTACGTTTACCAAGCCCAGACCCAGATGACACCGGGTCTGGAAGTCTTCCCTTAGAATCAGCCGCAGCAGACACAACAGACTCAGACACAACCGTTCAGAGTGCCATTCTTCCAGTTGTCCGTGACTGGAGGATTGCCGCCCTTGACTCTGGCTAATAGTGCTGCCTTCCCAGGAATCCAACAACAACAACAACCATCACATTGTGACTCTAACACTCAGTTGACCGCCGAGGTTGAATCCCTCCGGCGAATTTTGTCCACCTTGACCATGGACATGGGCCAGCTGAAGGCGGGGTCCTACACACAACAAAATTCAAATTCCCAGAGGGGAAATATTTTCTCCGGCCAACGGAACAACATGTCGAAGGGAGAAACTTCAACAATGGGCCTAGGCCCAATCAGCAGCAATGGAATAAAAATGCAAACACCAGAGGCCCGCCTCTGAACCATAACACCAACCAAAATGGTGCTGGACCATCACATTTCACGCCAGTCGCAGACTTCCAGCCCATGACTAACTGGTGTAGATTGCACGATACTGGTTCACACAATGAGGTAAATTGTACCACTTTGGAGAAGGTCATCATGATCTCCCAGCTGGACAGACAACAATCACATGATACTACTCCTCCAGAGCCCCCTGTCCAAGAGCCAACCCACAGCGCCTTCACGTGCGATACCATCTTCTTCGGGACTTCTGGAGAAGATGAAGAAGAATCTGAACTACAAGGATTCTTTGATGAATCCATCCTGCCCTTCGAGGCCAACACCTTTACTAACCCACGGGCTCCATACAACACTCGGAGTTAGGTTGGTAAAGGACCAGCTTACATGCGCACACCTTCTACCAAAGATACTCCTCCTCCCCGGAACAACACGACTGACCGACCTGTGCCTCCAAGAGGTCCTAGCTCTAACCAAGCAAAAGATCTCACGGAGGAAAATTGCCAGTTCCCGGGAGGAAGATTTGACATCACAAAAGTGTTAGAACAGACCACTACCTCCATGACCTTGATGGAGGTTTTGTTGAACTGTCCCGAGCAGAAGAGGTCTCTTTTGAAACTCTTGGGAAACCTGGAAGCCATCAGCCGCCTGCCTAAGACTGTCTCATTCGAAGATGTTAATGCGGCTGTCTTCCATAGAAATAATGAGGATCCTCCCTTCTTACTAGGCCTGAATATACACGATAAGAACATACACAATTGCCTAGTAGATTCCGGAGCTTCAGGTAACATCATGCCCTTGTCCATTTGTCAGAAGCTCGGATTCCACCCCACCCCATCTAATGGTGCAGTAATCCAGCTGGATAAGATAGCTGTAAAAATGGTGGGGGAATTGAAGAACATCCGGATACATCTTATTCAGGACCCCAGGATAGCCAGCATCATTGACATCCAGGTGGTGGACATCCTAGAGACTTACGGGATGTTACTAAGTTGGAATTGGTCTAAGTCCTTGAATGGATACTTTTTGACTGACTTCACCCACCTATGGCTTCCGTGGGAAGGAGAATCAAATAAGATCCAGGTTGAAAGTGAACCCCAGATGAAACAGACCCTTACTGAGGTTGGAAGGGTCAATAAGGTCTTTTTCTCTAAGATTTCTCTGGGGGTGTACAAACCTTTTGAAATTTTAACATTTGATTTCGTCCCCAGAGAAAATCCCGCCGTGCTGCAAAGGGCCCAGGACCTCGAAGAAAAGATGAGAGTTGAAGTCAACTCTCAAGGTGCCACAGCAACCCTTGCCACACTCCTGTCTGACACTTGGTGCCGAGTACACTACCAAAAACATTCAGAACTTGAGTGTGGGCCATGTCTCTCGATCGCTAACCAGCACCTTGATACCCTTCAAAACAAACAACATGTAACTGATTCCCCGGGACCCAGTGTCCTTGCGGGATGCGCTCCTTTGGTGCTATCTCCCCGAGAATCCCAATTCAAAAGGCTCCGAAGGAAAATTCAACTTTCACGTCGGTAGTCTGGGAAGGGGACGCCAAGTCCCCCAACAATAATCCAAAGAAAACTCCCCCTCCCCAGCCCCAGATTACAAACAATGACTTATGGACCCTTAAGTTTGATGGATGCCGATCCAAACAAGGCTATGGGGGTGGAGTAGAATTAATCAACCCGCGAGGGAAGTCATTCCTCACATCCTACAGGCTGCAGTTTAACTATACAAACAATGTCAGAGAGTACAAGGCTTTGGTCCTTGGACTCTTATTTGCACTAAGGAAAGGTATCACCCACCTCCGGGCTCTAGGTGATTCAGAATTGGTTGTTAAACAAGTCCGGAGTCAATACACATGTCATGACAAAAGGCTGGCCACTTACCGCAATCGGGCTTGGAGCCTTATCGAAGATTTTGATGCCTTTGGCATTGACCTCATTCCCCAGCGACGGAACTATGTCCCGGATGCCCTCACCGTTTCTGCCAGCACACTTGAGCCGATGGCCGGCTTGCGACTCAGAATATTTTTAGTTGAGATGGTCTCCACCCCCTCCATCCCAGATAATGTCACCCACTTTTAGGTTTTTGAAGATGATCAACACATCCTGACCTTCATGGCCATTGTTGGTGTCTTTGAGGATCAGATAGTGGAGGAATGAGACCATGACGATACTGGGCAGGGTGATGAAGATGATGGGATCATGGACCTACCCACTAACACCATCCCAAAGGGGATGAATGCATTGGAATGAATCTTTGACTCAGACCCTCGGGCCCGTGAGAAGGTGTCATCCTCCTCTGAGGGAGGAAAGTTTGAAAAGGTTAACATCGGCCAACCCGGTGAAGAAAAGATCATCCACATCAGTACCTCCTGCTCCCCTGAGGAAAAGGAGAAGATTCTCGCGGTCCTCTGGGAATACGTTGATGTGATCGCTTGGGGTTATGAAGACTTGAAAATGTATGATACATCCATCATGACCCACACTATTCCCCTAAAACTAGATGCTAAGCCCTTTCGGCAAAAGAAAAGACCAGTCAACCCCCTGACAGAGCCTCTGATCCGTCAAGAGGTAGAAAAACTACTGTCAGCCCATATAATCTTCCCAATCCGGCACACTACATGGGTTGCCAACTTGGTTCCTGTCAGGAAGAAGAACGACGAGATCCGCCTTTGCGTGGATTTCTAAAATTTGAACAAGGCATCTAAAAAAGATAATCACCCTCTCCCCTCGTTGGATGAGGTGTTGTAGATAGTAAATGGATCCCAGATGATGTCCTTCTTGGATGGATATTCAGGATGCAACCAGGTCATGGTCAAGTATGAGGACAGAGAGAAAATAGCGTTTACCACTTAGTGGGGAACGTTTGCATATAGAATAATGCCCTTTGACCTGATCAATGCGGGGGCTACATTTCAAAAGGCCATGGACATTGTGTTCGAGGTCCTCTTTAATCAGTGCATAATCATCTACATGGATGATTTGACCATCTTTTCCTGGGACAGGCATGATCATCCTGCCCACCTTGCTCAGATCTATGAGAGATGTCGCTGGTATGGAATATCCCTCAACCCCAAGAAGTGCATATTCGGGGTCACTGAAGGGAAGTTGCTCGGGCATATTGTCTCTGGAAAGGGTATATCCATAGACCCTGATAGAGTTGAGGCGTTGCTAAATCTACAGATGCCTGGCAGCAAGAAAGAGATGCGATCCTTTTTTAGAAAGATCAACTTCGTGTGACGGTTCATCACGGGATTCGCAGAAATAGTTAAACCACTCAATGAGATGATGAAGAAAGATACCAAGATTGAGTGGAGTCCTGAAGCAAAATGGGCTTTCGCCCAGATCAAACAGACCATAACAGAGGCACTGGTCCTGGCTAGTCCAGACTATTCCCTTCCATTTTACATTTACTCATTTTCTTTGCCGCATTTCATTGCGGTAGTGTTGACCCAAAAGGTTGAAGGGGAGGAATGACCAATAGCTTTCATGAGTTCCTCCTTCAAGAATGCCGAAGTCCAGTATTCATCACTAGAAAAATAGGCCATCGCTCTGGTTCACGCCGTGAAGAAATTTTGGTTTTACATTCTCCGGAGCAAAGTACATGCTATCATCCCGGACCAGGCCGTCAAATCTCTGCTGATGCAGAGTGAATTGGGCAAGAGACGGGGGAAATGGATGGCCATCCTCCAGAAATATGACTTAGAGATGCAGCCCATGAAAATAGTTTGGGGCCAAGGACTAAGTCGGGCGATGGTAGAAGAGACTCCCCACATAGAATGCCAAACTTACACAGTGGAGTCCATTACCCAAGACCCGTGGTATACTGATTTGGTATACTTGTTGCTAAACAATGAATGTTCAGAGGGGTTACCTCCCCATAAACGCCACGCTCTGCAAATGAAAAGCACCCACTTTATGATAAAAAACTCCACGCTTTACCACAGAAACTACGAGGGAGTGTACCTTCGGTGCATCGACAGAGACCAAGCTATAAGAATAATTGACGAATTCCATGAATAGTTTGGAACCGAGCATGGCTCAGCCGACGCCACTTCCCATCAGATCCTTTGGGCTGGATATTATTGGCCCTGTATATTCAAAGATGTTTACACTCATGTAAGGAAATGCCATACTTGCCAAACCGCAACACATCATGAGTGTAACCCAGCGATGCCTCTGCAACCAGTCTACGAGGCTAGACCCTTCGCCCAGTGGGAGTTTGACTTCATCAGAGAGATCAACCCCAACTCGTCTGCCAACCACCGATACATCCTTACTGCTACTGATTATTGCACTCAGTGGTTTGAAGCTATACCTTGTAAAAACAACACGGCGAACGTAGTTATCAATTTCTTGGAAGAAAACATCGTCACACGGTTTGGAATGCCCTTCGCTTTAGTATGTGACAATGGTCTGGCATTTTCTTCAGTGAAGTTGCTTGAATGGACCTACAATTGGAAGATCACACTGAAGTTCTCCAACAAGTATTACCTCCAGGGAAACGACGTTGCTGAATCAACGAACAAAAATCTACTTGAAGTGATCAAACATTTGCTAGAACAGAATCCCCGGGATTGGCACCAAAAATTGAAATTCGCCCTCTGGGTGGATCGCATTCATATTAAGGCCACCCTGGGAACATCACCATTCCACCTGGTTTATGGCCAGAACCCTGTATTCCCAGTCAATTTATAGATCCCAGTATTACAGTTTATGCAAGAATTCAACAACAAGGACAACATCGTGGAGGTTTGGCTCTTAAACTTGGTGCGGATGGAAGAAAAAAGAGACACGACCCTTGAACATTTCACGCGTCATCAAGCAGTGGTAAAATGATGGTTTGATAAAAGAGCCTAATACAAAGCTTTTCAGATTTTGGATCTGGTCTTGTTGTGGGACAAGGCTCGGGAAAAGAAAGGAAAGTATACCAAATTCCAACGGCTCTGGCTCGGACCATACCTAATCTCAGAAATCTGTGGGGCAAATACTTACTGCCTCAACACCCTAACTAGGGAACCTTTTGCATTGCCCGTTAATGGACAGTTTCTCAAACACTATTTTGAATAAGGTAAGTTCATCCTAAGTTGTATTATATGTAAAGCTTTCTGCTTGTAAATATCTCTTCCGGGTGTCTCGTTGCGAGGTGCCCTACCTTGTAAATAGCCTTGTCGGCTGTCCTCTGGGACGGCCCTCTTTTCCCGTCTTGGTTTTCATTTTTGGTTTTCTTTCGGTCCCAGTGTTTTTTTCCGTCTTGCAGGAATTAGAATGCTTCGCATAAAGTTGGCCTCCGGTACAATGTCTACGGCATGGTGAACTTTAGAATCTATCTTTAGCATGGTGGAATCGACCTGGTCTCCGGGGTTGTTTCACGGGTTATGGCACATTATGAGCAATCTCCATTGGGTGTTGTCTCCGGGAGCCTGGCAATCAGTGAACATGAATAATAAAAGGAACAAGTAATCAGACATATTAAGGGTAGATCGGTTGTACTCTTTGATTGACCCAGGTCTGAAACTTTAAAGAATTCTTCTCGGGTCCGAAGCTTTATCCCCTCTTCAAATATCTAAACGCAGGTGGATAGGTGAAAGAAGTACCGCCATTAAAATTAGCTAAGCTTAAGCTTAAGGGTGAAAGAAGTACCGCCTTCCCCACCCGGAAACAAATAAAATAACAAGAGGAAAAGCGGGATAAAACTCCGGTCTCCGGGGGAAGCGAGCAAATTGATGACTGGTTCGATGTGATTAGTACCCCTTCCCTAGTCCTCCCAAAGGTAATCGGATTGATTTCCTTCCCAAGCACACACGACACAACTGATGAAAGATTACAGACTGACTCCTATGTGGTTGGATTCTCTCGAATATGTTGCTCTTTGCCTGTCAGACGCTTAGGGAAGCGGCTTGTTCCAGTTTTGCTAACCAGAGATTCTTTAGTTCTCAAATGCGCTAAGACATTTGTCCCAGATAGTCGCCATTTGTTATGCCCTGCATCCCCTTCCCTACATTTTGTGTGCAAAATGTTGGGTCCCCCTTTTTTCTTTTGTTTGCTTTTGCTTGCGGTTTTGCCTTTGTCTTTCTTTCCCTTCTTGTTTTTCTTTCTCCGGGGTTTTCTTCCCCGGCTTGCATCTTGTTTGTTTGCTTTCCGTCTCCCGGACTCCAGTCCCAGAGGTTGCCTTTTGTTGGAAACCAGATTCTGGACTTCGATATTCTTCGTCGTGATGTTCTTAGGGATATCATCGCGAGGAATCCTCCGGCCCGGGGTCCAGAGGTTTTTGCATATCCAGAGATCGCCGGAAGGAGGAGGATTGCCTTTTACCATGGGTATAAATAAATGTCATCTGTCATTTTCACGTTTACCGTGATTAAAACATTCAAACACTTAGAGCGAATTAAAGAGCAATTTCAAAGCAATTAACAGAGCATTTGCAGGAAGTTTATGATAATCAATACTTAACAATTTTCAGTCGTTCTCAAGCAAGTGCAAGTGCTTCATGGTGGTTCTTCTGACTGATTGACAACTCGAGCTATTGCAGAGCTCCCACGGTAACCCTTTCTTTTCTCCGCCTTCTGTGTTCTCAGGTTGGTGTTCCTGTTTTCCCCTCTCTCTGGCTTTCTTTAGTTTTCGTTTTGCTTTCGTTTGCCTGGTTTTCTTCTATTTTTTTGTCTTGTCTGGTTCGTTGTCTTCTGGTTTCACCACCTGTTGGTGGGTCAGCTCTGCCAGAGGGTTGTCCGCCCTCTGCGCAGAGGTTGTTTCTGTAAATAGTGTAACTAGCTGTAGATAGTTGTAGATAAGTTTTTGTCTCGTCTGGTTTTCCCGTGGGCGTCATCCCGCATTGTATATTCATGTATATATGTATATAGTTGTAAATAGTCTATGTATATATCCCTCAACTCTATGTATATCCTTTTGGGTGGCTTGGCTAGCTGGTCGAGTCACCCCTGTTTCTAGTTTTTCGCCTTTGAACTTAATTCGAGGCAGAAAACCACCTGTTTCAAACTCGGCTCCCCGCCGGTTTCAAACAGGTGGTTTTCTCTCTCCTCCCTAAAGTCTGTCAGAACCTCATTTATGTCCCATGCACGCAATCAATTCCAACCAAGTGGCTTTCCCTTTTTGCGCGTTTGGACAGTTGGCTCCGCCGTCATCGCCATCGCACCCATTTAATGCTAACGCATGTGGCGTCCATGTGGGTTCGACAACTTGCCTTTTTATACATCTTTGCTAACGGTCATTTCTCTAGGCCTCGGGTCTCTTCCCCCCCATCCATCCTGTGTCTTCGCCAAAGTGTGATAAATCCCCCGGGCCCGGATGTTTAATAAAATCTTGTTTATTATGTTTTGCTTTTCGGGCATCTTTGCATAATACTAACTTTTCAGGAAGGCAAACACCACGGTGGAAAGATTCCCCGGACCCCAAAATGATTACTTTAATAAACATGTCCCAACGATCGCTTTGTCTCGCAGGTTCCCAGAGTTATCTTCCAAACATGTCTGAAGCGTCCGCATCATCTCCTCCCAGAAGCTCGAAATTACCAACCGCAACAGAAACCAGGGCAGCAGCAAAGTCAAAGATGGAGAAAGCCCTGGAAAAACTTCCTCTCAACATGAAGTATGTATAGGATAATGGCATCGTGGGCTCAAAGATTGAGTCCAAGGTAAAATTGATGACCGATGCCAATGTCGGAACCTAGGGAGAAATGCAGGCCCTGGTGAAGGTAATGGACATCCAGCGACAGGCTAGAGACCAGCTTGCAATCAACATCGGGGGTTACGGAATCCTCCAGGCAGCTTGCTTCCCATGCTCTGTGCAATCTTCGGAGCTTATCTTAACACTGGCTGCCAACTACAACTCTTCTATCCAGGCCGTTATGCTCGCAGCTGCAGAACCCACAGGTTACCCCACTCCACTGGTGTCCCTCGACCCAGTCACATTTCAGGTAGGCCTGGGTATCCGGCAATTTGATAGAGCCACGGTCGCTACAAGGACTGACGCCTTGAAATAGTTTACACAACTAGAGGATGCCGCCCGGGTATATATGAATACCCATTGGCTCAAGGCCTTGAAGAGGGACCCAAAGAGAATGAAGATAGATATCCCCCGCTCTGAATTCAAGGAGAGCATCCAAATGGCGATAATAGTATTAGCCCGGGTATTTGGGCAACCTTCTGCCCAGGATTTTTCCAAATGGATGTACAATTTCCTCCTCAGCATCTCCACTAAGGGAGAATTCTTCGAGTGGGCGACAATAATCTCCAATCATGTCGACTCCCAGTTCCAGCAGTTGAACCAGAAGAAGAAGTTCTACATGTCTTCTTATGTTTTCTGGGCCTTGGCCCAACAGAGGCCCCACTCCAACGTCCTACTTACAGATGGCATTATCGAGATTGGCCCAAGACAAAAAGCACTGTGGGACCATTTCCCACAGATTCAATGGGAGGCCAACTTCCCCAGTTTCTGCCGGGTAAACAATTCATTCATTTACTACCACCTGCTCACACCCGCCCGGGATGCTGGATACCGCCTATCTACTGAGGCAATGAAGTGAGTTAGTAGTTATGGGCACTACTATATCCAGTTCCAGCAAAATACATACATTAGGGTCGCCGGCTTCTCTGGGAAACCCTACTTGTTGCCCAAGCATTGTGGGGACAAGATCGTGCTGTTGGAATACTGCCGGCAAATGATGGAGTTGCACACCTTCTTGGCCCTCAAGAAGGTCCCCAACGTCCCATTCCCAATTACCTGTGGGAACTACACATGCAGTCTGGCCGCCGTGAAGGAGGCAGACAATGAGCTGAAGAGTTATAACTTGCAAGAGTTTTATCTGGCGCGGAGAAATTTTGATCCGCATGGCGAAATTGCAACAGCACTACCCCGGGCGTCAGAGCCCCATCATATACACATGGAAGACTTCTGAGCTAATTTTCAGGATGACATGGATGTGCGGAGTAGGCACTATGTCAGAATGATGGCCAAAATGATGCAAGAGTTGAAGCTCTGGAGATTCCCAGCGGGCTTCTCAGACGCCGCCCCCACCATAGATCCCTAGTACAAAGACAAGGGGATCGATAAAATGGCACTGCCGGCAATGGATTGGGTCACCCAGGAGGGGCCCACAATTGAGGACTTCACTCGGGAGGTGGTCGAGCGAAGTCACACCTATTTCAAAAGGGTGTGCCCTGGGAGTATGTGTCAAGCTCCCCGACCGACGCCAAAATTAGCACCATAGCCGGTACCAAGATTGACCCCGGGGGCCGGGACTTCTTCACAGGGCACAGACAAAGGAAAGAGAATAGCTACAACCCCCTCCGTGCAAGAGGTCCCTATACAAGAACAGATCAAGAAATCTGTGGCAGCCTCCCAGCAGATGAGGGAATAGTTAATAACGAGGCTGGCCACTCCCCCGCTCATGGCCGGACCAATTCGTCCCCCTTCCTCCCCGTCGCTGGCAGCCCTAATGGTGAAGGAAATGGGGGTGGATCCCATGGAGGTGACAGCAATAGCCGATGCGGGGCCACCTTTAATCACCTAGAGGAAGAGGAAGCACATCAAACAGGCCAAGGAAGAACTGGTACCAATGCCAAGGGCATCCCTCGCCCGAGAAGTAGAGATGCTTTCTTCCAGTTCCCCAGAACTGGAGAAAGTGGAGAAAGAAGCAGAACCGGCAGAGGTCCTAGCCAGTCCCCCTCCAGAAGAGGAGTTTGCTGTATTTGTAACCGATGAGTTTGGGAATTTGTAGGGGGATGATACGCAAGCAGGGGTAGAAGTCCCGGGGAAAGAACAAGAGGCCGCGGAGCAAGAAGAGGTGGAACAAGAGCCTGCACAAGAATAGCAGGTAGGAGAAAAGGAGCCAGAGCTGGAGATTATCTCCGGGGCTCAAGAGATGCAAGGTCCAGGAGTGGACCAACTAAAGCAAGGTGAACAAATGGCATCCGTTGGGGGAATCAAAACTCCAGGAATAACCGTAAACCCAGCCGCTACGTTCCAAGGACCACTCCCGAGGGCAACCTTTGGGCAGGTTATCACAGCGGCCCAAACTCAGAATCTCGGCCTGATACCTCCCTGAATGCCAACAGAGGAAGAAGCCCTGGCGGAAGAAGAACAAGAAGAAGAAACGCAGCTTGAAGAAGAAATCCCTGAGGAAACCTACCATGGTCCAGACCCAGCGATTGATATACAGGACCAGGCTGAGGGGATGGAGGTTGAAAAGAATGTTGCCATAGAAGAAGTTGAGGCCGGGGGAGGAACAGATGAGATCCACATTGAAAAGGAGCAACAGCCACCAGAGACTGGGAAAGAATCAAGAGAACAAATCCTGGCAGGAAGGCCACCTCTCCCACCTCAGTGGCTGGTAGAAAGCAAAAAGAGAAAAGCTCAGTCTGCTCCAGTGATTCCTCTCTCCCTAGCCGAAATGATGGCCCAAGTTCAGGCCCCACCGAAGGCGAAGAAAGCCTGGATAGTTCATACTCTGCGAACTGGGCCGGGCGGAGAAATAGTTGCCGTTGTGGCGACACCTCCCCCAAATGCTGATGAAGCAACTGTAGACCCCGCAGATTACAATGTTGGAGAGGTGTCCCTGGGAAAAAGATGAAAGCAAGGCGAGGTAGACTTCCTTAAGGAGGCAGCAAGGGCAGTAGAAGCCCGATATGAAAAGGAGGCCCAGAGGCTCAAGGATGAAAAAGAAAATAATGCAAACCTTATATGATTGCTTACTGAGCTGGCTAGACCCATCAATGCCACCCCTCCAGAGACCTCCACATCAAAGGAATTACCGCAGAGTGACATTGACTCCCTGCAAGTAATGAAAAAGAAGGCCCAAGCAGTAGACGAATGGGTCACCCTACAGATAGGAAACACCCGGTGTTTCCTAGCGTCCACTCTCCTGGACTTATACACGGCCCGACAAGTTATTCATTAGGAAAAAACACTCATTGAGCAGTGGGAGAGTGATGCCAAAAATTACCAAGCGTGGAAGGTGGAGCTTGAAGAGCTCCTCACCTTGGGAGAAGATATAATTTCCGAATCTAGAATTCTGGGTGAGGAATCATTTGATTTTGTAAGAACTCAGCACTCCAGACTTGAGCTCACATTGGAGGTAACCAAGCAACTGGTAGAGTCCTTGCACGAGAAGGTAAATACTATAAAATATTCTTCTAATTTATACAAGTCTTTTGTGATAAAGGCTTCCGGGGCTGATCCCCTTAGTACAGATACTTATACCCCCGAAGATTCAGTTTTGGGAAGTTTTGATGAAATAATAAAATCCCGGTATCAATCCCTGGAGGGGATAGATGGGGCCCAGATGGAGAAACTAACCAAGATGATACTTAAGGGTCACGACGCTGCAAGGATGGCAGATGAATTCAAAGGAAATGTTCTGAACCTGGGGGAACAATTTGAAGTGGCCAGGCACAGAAGGGCCAGCCTAAAATAAATAGATGAAGACAACATTTCCTGCCTCCTTCAGGCCTTCAACGATAATAAGCAACCTTGAGCTTTCTCTGGAGGCCGGGGGGAACTTGAGTATTGAGTATTCTTTATTCTTTTGGGGATGTAAGTTCCCAGATCCTAGAGTCCCGGATCCTAAATTTTGTATTCTTTAAAGTGATTCGTGTCCCGGTCCCCGAGGCTGACCGGTCACTTTCAGAGGTAGTTAATAAAATTGTTAGAGGATGGTTGGCCACATCAAAAAGACGTCAACTTGGAAGTTGGTTTTTTGACAGGGTGGTCTTCTCGAGGCACCGTTCGGAGGTACACCTAGTATGTTGGAGATAGGGCACCGCATTTCCCATTTATGAGGCATGTAGCCTCAGTCCCCGAGGGACCTATTTCTTCCTTTCTCTTTTCTGGCTCTCTTCTTGAGAATGATTCTTCTTATGTATATTCTTATCTTATTCTTCTGACGTGACAGACCTATTCCGTCTCCAGGTCTTTTGTAGGGTGGCGCAGGTAGTACTGACCCCCGAATATTATATTTTATTGGAACATGATGTAAATAGGGTTAGGGTTAGAAGAGTTGTATAAATAGGCAGATCGGCCCATTTCCAAGGGTCGGCGAAATTGATGATTTTGTTGTCCATAGAAATAGCAAAGTAATTTCTCATTTTAGTTGCAGAGCTCAATGCTTCATTGTTCTGTTCTCAATAGTTAGATGCTCCCTTGGAGCTGCCATTGTATCACGCACCAGTGCTTGCTGGAAGGAACATTAATAAAGAAGGAAGAATTATTGGCAATGATGTTGTTGGCATTCCTGCTTCTGAGTTAATGGTATTTCATATTTTGATGTTCTTTATGTCTTCTACTCTGCTATCTTAAAGTAGATTAACGACCTCTTTATTCCCGCTACTGATAAAATGCTAGCTAATGGTTATGTGTTTCTTCGGTATTTAGTGTAGTTTACCAGAGTATTATTGATGTTCCAGACATTTCAACATGACTATAGTTAGATAAAACATTTCTAACCCTGCAGGATCTTTTTCACTTTATTTGCTAAGTATAGAACGCTCGGGAAAACCTTACTTTGATCGAATCTCTGGAGAAGATGAGTTGAAGAAACCAGCTATCCCCCTCAAAAACAGTCACCTCTCCCAACTGAGCCCCGCACCATCGTGACCCGACACCCAGGTGCTTGAAGGCCCAGAGGATTTATTTCCCCCGGACAACCTTTGCAGGCGGAGTTGGCCGATTTCCCCGGAACCCGGTGACAACTTATGACTGTTGGCGGACCCGGTCAGCAAAACCCCGTCAACAGATAGCCATGAAGAGCATCTAAGGAGTAGAAGGCAGAATTCATACAAATTTTAGAAACAGATCACACTAGTTATCAAGAACACAAAGAGGCTATCGACGAGCAGACAAAGGTATTATTCAATCATGGAAAGATGATTACTCATACATAGGAAGATTTATTGGATATGTTATCAGAAATTGGAGATTGCATACATCATCATATCAAAGACTTATGTATTTTCATTCTAACAAGTGCATCACATCTAAAATCCTTTTTTAGAAGGTGGACTTAACCGTTCTTTACAAATCTCTTAACAGAGTGCACACTTAACAATGTTTCTAAAGCTTCAAATGAAGTAGATCTTAATAGGTCTCCACTATAATACTCCTAACAGGGTAGGTCATCAAAAGTGACCAATTGTAAGCCTTAACTGATCCCTTCTTATCTACAGATAGTGAAGTCTTGTGGGTAACAATCCCCACCGTAGTTTTTATTTCCTAACAGGAGTTTTCTGCGATATCATATCTTGTGTCATGTGTTAGCTATTTTCATGAATATTTTTTGTATGGTTACATATTAAAGAAATTATGTTATGATTGCATATACATAAAGAAAGATGAACAGTTAGATAAGATAATTTACAAACTGATGACTAAGGTTTAATGGGCTAACCAAGAAAAGTTTTAGAGGTATTGATTCACCCCTCCCCTCTTAGTACATCATTCCAATATAATTCCAACAATTGGTATCAGAGCTAAGTCTCTTTCTTGAAAGCTTAAAGACTTAAGAGAAAAGATCATATCAATGGAAAAGTACAGACTAGACATGACTATTGAGAATGAGCAGCTACAGATGCAGATAAACTATGAGCAGTATAAAGAGGAAAGAATCAAGTTAAGAAAACTTCTTGATAAAAGAAAGATTATGGAAACCAGGCTAAATGAGAAGGACTACAAAGAATTAGAAATACAAGATTACTTTGATACAATAGAATCATCAACAAGAAAAGCTTCAGATGCATCAGTAGAAGAAATCACAAGTCTACAAGAGGTCAATCTACATCTGACAAAGAAAATCAAGATGCTGCAAATCGGTCAAGAAACTCAAATGGTAAAAATGATTGATGTCATGAATGATGCAAGAAAAGACGAAAATGAAAGAACACTAGCCATTGATGATAGGAGGAAAATAACAGAGAAGCTGCAAGAGAAAGAATCAGATATTCAAAGACTTACTGAGCATCACCATGAGGTTACCAACCGGATTATTCTTATGAGTCAAGAAGCAAACAGACTAAATACATAACTCGTTGAAAGAATACAGATTATCAATGAGCTAAGAGAAGATAATGAAAAATTGAAGCATGAAATCAAAGTCCAGAATCAACACAATGAATTGATCAAGAAAGCTGAAGAAAGAAACAAAAGGATGGATGATTTTCTTGATGGACAGAGAAGAGTCAACAACTACACAAGATTAGGGTACAACAAGAATGGTGAATCTTCTAATCAGCAAAGGAATGCTTTCACAAACCCAAGATCCAAGAAGCTGTCATGCAATCACTATGGAAAACCCAACCACACCTCAAACATCTGGAGAAGAAAAATGAAAGGTATTTCTCAAGCACAATCTACTTTCATTGGTAATTGTTATAAATGTCAAAAGAAAGGACACAAGGCATATGAATGCAGATCCAAAGTGACAAATCCAAAGAGGAAAACCTACATGAAAAAGTACTGTCCTACCTGCAAGATGAATGGGCATACACATGAAGAGTGCTGGAAAAAGAACAACAAGGCCTGGACACCAAAAGAAACTGATAATAGTCACAAACCAACAAGAGTAGGTAACTCATATGTTTGGGACTATGACACATGGGTAAATTGCACAGCATTTGGAAGGTATGGTCATATTGCTTCCAACTATATGAGAAAGTGAACCATAAGGTCAAGAGGTTGGACCAATCCAGGTATGGCATGTCTGCATTTTCATAAGGTTGGACATGTGATAAAAGATTGCAAAAACCAACTGACAGATACAAGTACTCATCCCAATGGAAATACCATTGATGACATCAAGAGAATGAGAAACAAGATGTCGGTAAAAGCCACAAACACTGAAGGTGCAAGAACAAGAAATTCAAATGACGACACCTCATCCTATGGATCTAGTGACATCACTACATCCAACTAAAATGCACATGTATGGAACTACATTACATTATGCATTGGTTCCATTACACATAGTTCATATTGAAATATTAGAATGAATAAAGATGTAATATATTGTTGTTTGTTAAAATATTGAAAAGCAACCATCGGTTATTGGGCACAATTTGCATCGGTGAACACACACATAAAAGTTAGCACTACTTACCAGAATGTGTCAGTCATTACACAAGCTAAGTGTAAACCGACAGACATCAGTGAACCTTGAGGCAAAAAAAGCTGTCTTTGCCACTTTACCAACCATCATCGGTGAAGTCACCAAAGTTGCTAGCAACCCTGACGCTTTGCACATACACCGAAGATGTTATGAATGTCTCTACCGATAAACTCAGTCTTTATATACCGATGAGTTGGTAAGCATTAATGACAACTTAGGGCACAAAAAGGTTATAAAAGCCTGACGGGTAAACTCATTTTTGCACCCGCAATTTTTGAGAAGAGCAAAGCAGAGTAGAGAAATTTAAATAAATTTGGAGTGCGAACCAGCAGGAATCACTTTGACATAAGGCATTCACATTCACAGGCAATCATAGAGAATCCATAAGTAATCACATTCACCAACCACACTATTTTATTTGTGAAAAGCCCTAAAATTATGCAAAACAATGGCATCGACTTCTAGAGTTGAGAAGATTAAGGAAGATAAGAAGAAATCATTCAATCTTGTCAGTAGAGGCTCTTGTGCCGAACCCAAATTCAAGCTACACCTAGAAATTGCATCACAACCTGACCATTTCGGAGCATTCT
>MU225925.1:937348-952168 GCA_018584345.1 Thuja plicata
CATTTTCTTTTTTAGATCTATCAAGATCTTCAAGAGCTGCTTCAAGATTCTTTTTCAAATGTTTTTCTTCTGCTGAGTCCATGATCTCCTCAAGTGGTTAAACTTATTTTCTGAGGACCAGAGCTCTGATACCAATTGTTAGAAACACTGAGAGGGGGGGGTGAATCAGTGTTTGTCTATTAATTACTTTTCAGCAACTTAAACATAAATCAAACATACATAGAATGAATCTTAAAATAAGAACTCATAACACATGATATGATTATGGGGAAACCTTGATCAGAGGAAAACCCTGGTGGGAATTATTACCCACAAATATTGTACTAAGTATAATGAATCTGCGAGAGTTCTTTTGCCCTGTTAGAAGCAGTCTTTACAATATGAGTACAATGACCTGGTTAAAGGTCTGACCCTATTAGGAGTCTTTAACAAAACCCTGTTAGAGGTATATGGCTCACTGCCCAATAAGATGAAGGCTATAACCTTCTGAAAGATGATATGCACTATATCAAAATGAACTGTTGTGATGACACTGTTGTCTGATCAGTTTCGTGTATGTGCGAATGCTCTTACTCTCTTAAAGAGCGATATCATATACTGACTTCATTATACTGTCCCTCTGTATCTTCCTCTTGCATAATAATCGACGCTTGTAACATTACTTTACATTACATACTTATATGTTTATATCCAAATAGGCGCGACCCAAAACAAAACACTAGTCGGCCCTAAAACAAAATATACAACACTTCTGAACAATTCGGTTCAAGCGTGTTTACTAAAATGTTAATTACATCATTACAAACATATAACCAAAGGCGCTTAGCCATTACATTACAAAATAATTCACGTTGATCAAAATAGTAGTCGGCTTCCATGCTCTATCTTCTGGACTACTGGTCTACTGACCTGCCTGTAACTTTGTCATATTATTGTTCTATACTATGCGTGTCTAGATGTAGTATGTACACATGTCATACAACTTATATCTAAATGCGCATAAGCTAAATCAATCTCTCGCATGTGCACTGATGTGTTGATCATTGAGTATCTTTGTCTGCCCTGTTTTCATACTTAGTCATTTTGTCTTTCATGATAGAAACTAAACATGACATTGTTGCCATGATGACAACACAAAATGAGTCATGCATCCTCAGGAAGTCAACTTGCCAACAACAACTCCTACTCCCATGGTAAAAGGAAAGGTGTATAAGAGGAAAAATGACACACCAAAGGGAAAACAACCAATTGGGAAAAATACCAAAAGGAGAAAGTTTGTTCAGACAAATGAGGACATAGAGGACTCAGCTATGGATGAGCCTGACACTACAATTGAACAAGCAAAGGAAACAACAAAGGTGACATCAACTATTAAAAATATTGATGAAATTTGTAAGTACATTTTTGAAGCATCATCTATTGGACATCCTAAGATTAGGAAATGGTTGAGATGGGATTCTATAGAATAGAATAAAATTAAAGATGCAATTATAGCTAAAATGTGCAGACACTATTATGTCCCACTTCAATTCACTACACGTGATGTACCTCAACAACTGTTGATTAGACTATCTTCTAGGTTCACATTTGCACTCCATGAGGAAAAAAGGATAAGAGAAAGAGTAATTTTTTCTCTTATGCCTCCTAAATCAAAAAGGGAAGAAATAAATGAAATCATGGAGAAATATGAGAAAAAATTCTTACCCAAAATGAGAGCCTACAAATTTTTGGAAGAGAAGTTTATAGAGCTAGAACAAGAAGCTCATGATAAATGGAGAAAGATACTCAATCCTTCTGAGGAGAGTAGTTATGAGAAGGAAACTATCACTCAGAGAGATAAAAACTGAGTTAGACAGTGAAGAAGGTCAAATAACTGGCCAGAAATAGGTTGATATTATAGATGAAGAATGGCCTAAAAACAATGAGGAAAATCAAGTACCAGAAAGTGCAATTTACATCAGTTTAGAGGATGAAGAAGTTACCAAAGAAGAGTTAACAATAAAAGGTAACTTAGATGATGATATAAATGATGAATCATGGTTAGAAAAAATTGTCAATGACACTACAGGAAAAGACCCTGTAGTAGGAGTACAAAAAGATGAAGACATAAATACTGCAAAGGGCAATACCGATGGACATGATTCAAATATTGACACTGCCATAGTCAATACGCCAACAAACATGAATATATTAATAGATGCTATTGATATTCAATCAAGTCAAGATAAATCATCTAAAAAGGATGATGATATACCCAAGGATATGGGTACTAATGAAAACAAAGATGCATCCAACACTCAAAAGGATACAGATACAAAAATGAAGGATGCAACCAACAATCAACAAGAAGTGTCGAATGATAAAAATAAAGATGCAGATAACAAAACTGATGATACATTGAGAAAGGTTGAAGAAAAAGATAAGAGTGAAGAATTCAAGCAGGATGAAGGCACACAACAAAAAGAAACTATATCTGTTGATACACCTAAGGCCAATGAGGAGACGTCTTCACAAAACAAGCTGGTGGACTTAGAACAGAAAAAAAGGATGCCTTATCTTCTCAACCCTCACCTACCAGGTCAACCCAATCTCAATGATTATAAATGGTAATACATCAATCTGCCACCCAGCCAAAGAAGAAGAAGAAGAAAACATTGAAGAAAAACATCTTGGTTGTTACAATGGATGAAGTAATAGAAGTCCCAAACTGGGATATTACTACTTTGGATAGTGATAACCTTCAAGAGTTTGGAGTGATATGTCAAAGGAAATCTATTCAGAAGAAAATGATACAGGAATACAGGGAAACGATGGCACTTGACAAGGCAAGAGACATTCTCCAACAACTTGTTCCTAAGGTGAAACTTGAACCAAATGCTACAGTTAAGGAGCATATTGTTGTTCTTATCGACGCCATCACAGATCAGAATATAAATGTAGAACAAGCAATGGAAGAACAAGCAGAGAAAAAGTATCAATTCAAGTTAATTGATAAGATCAGCCAAGAAGTGGCAGTGAAAAAGGTAAAGCTCTCTGAACTGACTGATCAATTAGAGCCAATGATTGCTGAGGCAATTACCTTAGTTCAAAAGATGTGCATTCTTGAAAAGTTTACAAAAGAAAATAGTGACAAGTTAGCAGAAATAGATTCTAATGTCACAACGAGTGCACAAAGCCTAACCTCAAATGCAGACAGTATCAACGCATGTCACGACAAGGTCATTGAGGCTAATAGGCTGAGGCAAGAAATATGGGATGTTGAAACACAACTACGAGGTGAGATTACCAAACTACAGGAACACATATTGCCTAATCTTACTATTCTAGAGCAGCATATTTCTGAAGCCAAAAACTTAATTGTAACCCCAGAGATGTCTGTAATAGACAGCATCTATGATATACACGTAAGGATATCACTTGAGCACATGGCTCTAGAAATGCTAAAGTATAAATGGGAAAAGATGATGGGGGAGATCAAGTCCTCACATTCCCAAATTTTTGACAAGATGTAAGTACCTTTGCCTTTATTATAAAAAAAGGAGGAATAGAAAGGAAATGTATATTGTATGTACATAAGGAACAGATATGTAAAGATAGTTATGTACAATATATCAAAAAAAGAGAGTACATAAGGAAATGTATATATACTTACACTTACCGCCATATACATAGGGGGAGTCATTCAAATGAATAAGGAGTATACACAGGTGTAGATACTAATACATTCAGTATGTTGCACATATCATGTTTTTGATACTAATGTCAAAGGGGGAGATTGATGACATTATTTTTCCATTAGTACACTCAGTGAAAAACATTGACAGAGATCATCGGTACAAGCATAACCGATGGACTGCAAGCATAACCGAAAGATAGTGAGCATACCTAACAGAACAAAAAATCATGAGAAAATGCTAAGCATGGAATTGACCGATGAACAATGACAAGTGTTAACACTGACAAATTCAACAAGATCATCATTGATGACACAGTTTTGAGAACAAAACCGACGGAGCACAGAAAAGGCATACCTGATGAATAGTTCAAGAAAGGAACACCGATGGCAAAGAAAACTGACAAACTGACACCACAGACCGACCATCAGAATCGACAGTCAATTAGAGAACCCACAAATAGTGTATCTGAGTTTTACATGTCAGATAAAGCATTGTAATTCTATTTATAGAGTTTTAATTTATTTTAAATCATTACTTCAGGGTCAAGCAAGCTTTATGTAAATGTTTTAAAGCATCCTAACGGATCTAAATTATATCTAACTAAAGATCAAGGTCAAGTTGTAAACCTTGGATCTAGAGTTAACTTGCGAAAGCGTGAATCAAGAATTGAGCTAAAATATAGTATAAATAGATGTTCAATCAATTGTGAATTATGAATTCATTGTTGTTGATAGCCACGAAGAGCATCTAAGGAGTAGAAGTCAGAATTCATGCAAAGTTCAGAAACAGATCACACCAGTTATCAAGAACACACAGAGGCTACCGACGAGTAGACAAAGGTATTATTCAATCATGGAAAGATGATTACTCATACATGGGAATCTTTATTGGATCTGTAACCAGAAATTGGAGATTACATACATCATCAGATCAAAGACTTATGTAGTTGCATTCTAAAAAGTGCATCACATCTAAAATCCTTTTTTAGAAGGTGGACTTAACTGTTCTTTACAAATATCTTAATAGAGTGCACACTTAATAGTGTTGCTAAAGATTAAAATGAAGTAGATCTTAACAGGTCTCCACTATAATACTCCTAACAGGGTAGGTCATCAGAAGTGACCAATTGTAAGCCTTAACCGGCCCCTTCTTATCTGCAGATAGTGAATTCTTATGGGTAACAATCCCCACCACAGTTTTTACTTCCTAACAGGAGTTTTCTGCGATATCATATCTTGTGTCATGTGTTATCTATTTTCATGAATGTTTTTTGTATGGTTACATATTAAAGAAATTATGTTATGATTGTATATACATAAAGAAAGATGAACAGTTAGATAAGATAATTTACAAACTGATGACTAAGGGTTAATGGGCTAACCAAGAAAATTTTTAGAAGTACTGATTCACCCCTCCCCTCTCAGTACATCATTCCAATATAATTCCAATAGTAATATCAATTGGCAATGTTGTAGAGAGTAGCCTCGCGAGATTTGAAAATTAGTTATAAAATTACTAGTTAACTGAAAAAATGGGTTTACTAGCCAATATTTCATCATCCTTATATTTAATGTTCAAATTGAACACTAATTTTGATTTATTGGCTTACATAATGGCTTACTTTTTCTTACTTACTAATTACTCAAAATAATAGATAATAATCAACTAACTTATAACCTTATCCCATATCTAAGTTTAAGTGGTGGCTACATGTCCACACCAACAATATTTTGTTCTTGTTGTAAGAACTTTGATGGTTTTGCCTTAGAGTAGTCTAAAACGTAATATTGTTTTCTTGCTTCACAATGTTTTGATATACTTTGTTGTGTTCTTATTTGTCCATTTATTCTACTATTTTCATCCTGTTATCGTATAAATTTACATTTATAATAGAATACTTTCTTATTCCTTTCTATTATTTTCATGTCAACTAGATTATTTTTATTTTTTATAACAACATAAAACCTATTACTTCATATATATATTCAAAATATCATTTAATAAAAATAACATATTCATATATATTTCACATTCACAATAAACACTAACTATATCAAATTTAACTAACTATGTTGACAATGACAATGACACTAACTAAATAACACTAGCTAACTACTTTGACAATGATAGAGGCCAAGGGGATTCTGGGCCCAAAAAAAGGACATGAGGGAATTTGAAGAAAAAATCTCAGTTCCCTTTTCTTGATCTGTGGGACCTTAGGAAAGAAGCTCTTAACATGATGAGCCAACTGGAAGATGAAGTGACATGGACTCTCAAGAAAATGGCCTAGCTGGTGTTCCTTGTTTGTTGTTTCTAGATTTCTGGTTCTGGTTCTCTCTGTCACTGTAGTTTTTTCTGGTTCTTGGCTGCCATTATGTCTAGTGTTCTCTTTGTTGCATACATTTTGTTTTAGTTTTGTTTTTGGTGTTTCAATGCTTAATCTGATTATGTAAGAATCTTTATGTATAAAGGATTTTGGGTCCCTTAAAAACTTATTTCTCCCTTAATTAAAAACTATATAGCATTTAAAATCGTACCCAATTGGAAACATTGATCTTAATGGAGTATCAAGCATAATTCATTGTACAATAGAATTATTGAGCTCTATGAACTTGTACTCTCCTACCTCTGAAATTTGCAAATCCTCAATACATCTACCATTATTGGTGTGATAGGAGGACGACCCCAACTAGTCCCCACACCAAAAAATATTGTCTCTATAATTATTTGATAGGCCTCCTCTACCTCAAATGTGGGCCCTGCATCTGATGGACTAGTTGACTTTGTGTCGCTGACCCGAGGGTTAGACACTTGTTTTTTTCTAATGACGATAATTCCTTGTATGTGGATAAATTGGTGGGAAAAAATACCCCAAGGAAGAAAGATCTACATATGGATTTATGGAAGAGTTTACCTATTTGTTCAAAGCAAGGACTTGAAGTGACTATTCTGGATGAAATAATAGATGATATGATTGAAGATATGAAGCTCACCTTAATCGGTAAGTTCCTTGTCTTTTTTTTCAAAATGTTGATTAGGTTAGAACATGGGCTAATGAGGTTTGGAAGCTTAAAGATAGTGTTACCAATAGTGTTGTGGAAAATAGCCTTTTTAATTTTATTTTTGTTAACTACGAATATTTGATTAAAGTATTCATAGGAGGGCCATGGGTCTTTGACAAAGGGTTGAGAAACTTCCTCTCCTTGTGTAAGTGGAAATTAGGTTTTGATCCCTCTGCAGATCTAGGGACAATAGCCCATACCTGGATTCATCTCCTTGGTCCATATTTAGAGTTCTGGGATTACAATGTTTTCAGAGGTATATCAAACTCTTTTAGTTCCCTTCTAATAGTTGATAAATTCACTATATAAAGGTCGAGGTTGATCTTTGTGTGGATCTATGTTAATGTGGTTGTTAATAAAGTTATGCCCACTTTGACTACACTTAGATCCAAGTTCAAGAGATGGAATTAAGTTTTGGAATATGAAAATGTCATATCGTATTGTTAGAATTGCAACAAATTTGGTCATCTTAGTGTGGCCTATAAAAAACCTAATATGGGGTTGAATATAGTTGTGGTGGGAAAATATATCAAATAGTCATCCCACAATTTGGGATCAAAGGGTTATCAAAATGATCCAAAGAAAATAAGAAGTATATAAAACATATCTTTTTGAACTACTCTTTCTTCAATATTAAACAATTAGTTCTTTCTTTTATTCTAATTTATAAAATGACCAGAGGCAACAATATAGTTATTAAGAATAGTCTTCTAGTGTTTAGCCTTGACTATCGAGTCACCACCGGAACAAATAGTTTCATCCATAAATTGTTAGTGGGTATCAGTAGACAGGGAAGAATAAATTGTGACACCTTTAATATATCCATTAGTCTTAAAAGAAAGTAGGACTTATGAGTGCACAAGAACTCTAGAGAAAAATAGCATTATAACTCTATTCTCAAGATTTACTATATGAATGAGAAAAGGGAGATATCCTTTTATAGGAAATTCCAAGTAATGGACGGTCCGGATTCAATCGGGAAGAGTGGTTGAGATGCAAATTCCCTCAATCCATGTGTGCTTGATCCAAGTGGAGTGCATCTGATTGGTCAACCTTCTAGAGGATGAGACAAATTGGGTATTTTCCCTCTTAATTTCTTTATTTGATTTTCAATGTGCTCACACATGTGTGAGGAAGCGTGAATGGGTTGATTTAATTAAAATAAATTTAGGACTTTTAATTAAATTCAATAGTTTAGGCAATTAAGTGGTTTGAGACTTTTGGTTTAGGGATTTGATTCAACAAGTCATGATTAAAATTATGTAAGCAAATTTGATTAAATACTTCATAATTAGGGTCTAGCAATGAATTTCTTTATTTAATATTTATTAAGACCAATTAATTGAAAATAGGGGCTATGGGTTTGCTAGACCAATTTTAGGTGATTACATTTTCCCCTCTTTGAATTGATGTGCAAGTAGCACGTTGATTCAAATAACTTTTGATGAAAGATCAAGAAATAGCTTGATGTGAAGCGATAAAAATATATCACATACCAGAATCGATTCCAAACTTGATCGAACGAGGATCAATTAAAGGCTGAAGATATCAGCTCCGGACAATGATTTAACAAAGGCTGATAGGGAGGTCCAGAAATATCATCTCTGGGCTTGATTGAGCGAAGATAGATAGAAGAGTTTGAGCATTCAGATTAATGTGAAGCGATGAATTTGAATGTCCGTCCTCTAAGAAGATTTCCCGATTTAGGATTGGATTGAATGATGAATCAACCTGATGTGGTGCGATGAGACTAATTTCCATTCAATTGATTGCTTGAGATAATTGACTTGATATGGCTCTTGATGAAGCCAATTATCTAATTGAGAGTTATTATCAGATTGATGTGGTGCGATGAATCTCATATGCCCTTAGAGATCCAATTGACTTGATTTGAAGCAATGAAATCACTTGGAGAGATCCTGGTTTGATGTGGATTCCTGATGCCCCTAGAGATTAAACTTGTTGATGTGAATCAAATTATTAATGTAATGGTACTACCCTTTGGGATCAAAATCAAAATGAGGTGAGGAGCTAGAAACCTAATAGATTGAAAAGCATTGAGAGAATGAGGCGTGAGTCTGATTTGAGGCTAGATTAACCAATTTTGACCAAGAGTTGACCAAGGTTGACTTTTTAGATTAGAGTGGGAAGTGCTTGATAGAATCAATTAGGATTGATCTCAAAGTGGAATCCTATTAGGAAAGTGTCAACGATCAACTGCATTTAAAAAAATAAGTTAATATGCATTTTTTGTAGAAGTTGATAAATGCAACTTCACCCAAGATCACCTGCATGCATAACTATTACAAAGAAGAAGCCAGACAGAAGAGAAAGAGAGCTATGGCGGCCAAAAAGCCAGAGAGTTGAAACCCATGTTGCAAGAATAAATTTCTATTAACAACAATGAAAATGATTACAATCTTGATGTATGAAATACAAAGCGGTGAATCCTTATAAAGGATACCGAAACCCTAAAAGGGAAACTTCTAAGAAATAGAAACTGCCTAAGTGAAACTTAAGCACTAAAGAGTAATAACTTAATTAATTAAATCAAAATTATTTAATCAATAAGTAACTAAAGATTACTCTAACACCCCCCCTTAAGTGTAACTTAGGGAGAAGCAAAACTGCTAAAGACTGCAGAAAGCAGGAAAGATGGGTCCCGGCAACTAGGCCTGATCAGGTACCCAAAACAAGAAAGAAAAAGATGTCCCAGAGAGAGGAACAAGAATAGAGCAAGAAGCATCTCTGAAGCAGGAACTGAAAACTCTATCAAAAGAAACTGCTGGAACTCCCACTGAAGTGCATGACCAGGTAGAAAAGACAAAGTGTCTAAAGAGCTGATCAATCGAACCAGGAAGCAATAGAACCAATAGGTGAACCCCCCCCATAATACTGAACTGGGAGAGGTGACAGGAACACTGAAATGCAATGCCAGAAACATCTGCAGAAGAAGAACCAGGAACACCAACAGTGCAACAGAAGTACAGACACAGGATAAAGGGCGGTGTCATCAACACACAACATGGGCTAATGTCATGGAAGGTATGCTCACTTGACAAAAGTGGATGCGCCTAAAGCGGCAAAAGCATCATAACCCCCCATGGCACTTTATAACAGAGTGCAAGTACAAAAACTGAACAAGGTGTACAAGATCCCAGAAATGCAGAAGAAGTCATTGTATCTCAGTGCGTTTACAGAATAAAGAATGCATCAGAAGGAGCATACAAGCTCAGAAGTCAGAAAGAAGAGTGAACTATGAAATCAGAAGAAGAGATCCCATGACCTGTAGAACCAAGCAATCCACCAGAGGGCATAAACTGTCAAACACAGAGGAGAGAAAACTTGGAGTAGAATCTAGAAAAAAGAACCTTGCAACTGAATAGTACACTGAACCAGCTTTCTAACGATATCTCATTTTCCAAAAATGGAGTCCGGATGAGCCAGATATGACTCCCGGAAGGCAAAACAAAACATCAGACTTCAACAGAAAAAATTGCTATCGAAATGGTAGAACCCAAAACCCTAACCCCCATCATCAGAAATTTCTTAGAAAGAGCTTTCCGACGGTATATGGAAGTCAGAAAAAGACCCCCGTATGCTCAAGATAGAGCAAAAAAGGCCCAGGTACCCCCAGAAAACTAAAAAAGGGTACAAAAGACCCCCAGGGGCTAAAAAAAAATGAGCCCCCGGGCACATGGCGCGCGCAGGGGGCTGGGCCGCAGCCCCTGAACTGGCATATGACCGGGTGCCTTGCAGATTAAGCCCGCGGGGGCTGGCAAAAGGCACCACCGGTGGCGCGGAGCTCTGGTTGTCGGCGGGCGGAGCAACCGGGAGGGCAGAACAGCGTTGTGGGTGGCGGGGGCCGTTGTGGGCGGCAGGCGGTAGGGGCCGCGGTGAAGGGTGAGCGCAGAGCGCAGACTAGTGGGAGCCGTTGCAGAGGGGACCGCCGAAGGTGAACCACCAGCCGAGCCACTGCCGGAGGTGCTGGAGCGGTGGCGCCTTTTACAAATACACTGCGCGCGTTTATCACCAACGCCAAAACACATAAAAAATCTTTTTTTTTTTTTTTTTTTGAAATTTTTTGCCTTGGTTTTTGTGCCGTACAACACAAAAACTAAATTTTTTTTGCCTCAGATCCCAGTAGTCCAAAATGGATGAATTTTATGTCATTTCTGGGGTTTTGGGATTCTCTGAGCTCAATGGCAATGTCCGTTTGAGCCCAAAGTGACCATAACCAAAGCTTGCCCCTAAAAAACCACAAAAATCACTGAAAATACTCTGAAACCCTCTGAGTCTGAAAGCTTCAACAAAACATGAACAGAAACCAGTAGGAGAGCTCTGATACCATGTAGAAGTTGATAAATGCAACTTCACCCAAGATCACCTGCATGCATAACTATTATAGAGAAGAAGCAAGACAGAAGAGAAAGAGAGCTATGGCGCCCAAAAAGCCAGAGAGTTGAAACCCATGTTGCAAGAATAAATTTCTATTAAAAATAATGAAAATGATTACAATCTCAATGTATGAAATACAAAGCGGTGAATCCTTATAAAGGATACCGAAACCCTAAAAGGGAAACTTCTAAAAAATAGAAACTTCCTAAGTGAAACTTAAGCACTAAAGAGTAATAACTTAATTAATTAAATCAAAATGATTTAATCAATAAGTAACTAAAGATTACTCTAACATTTTTGACTATCAAAATGTGACTAGATTTTGATTTCGGTCTCAAAAATAGATTCAAAGCCGTTGAATTAGCTAAGAGTGCAATTTTTATATCCATCGGAGCATTTTCAAAAATTAGGTCAAAACCTATATAAGGCCTGGACGGGTCATTTTCAAATCTTTTTCACCATCCAAGTTTGAAATTTGAGAAGCCTTCTCTGAGCAAAATTGGTGGTTCCGGTGGCAGAGCATCGATTTGAGCACATGCGGAGGCACAGACGACCATCGAACTACCCGCCTCCAGTAAGTAACTCAAAAAATTGACCTTTGCATCTAATTTTCCATGTTTTTAGTGGATTTTTCCATTTTTTCCAACGTTTCTAATCGTAGGGTCCCAGTTCATCGTGCGAGCTGATGAGAGGGATCGTACGAAAAACTAGAAAAAATTATTTCATATCGTATCAACCGATAGGATTTATTTTTTGGGGCCACCCATTAGTCGTATAAGAACCTTCAACCAAACCCCTAGAGTTGCATGACCCAGTTTTTTTTTGTATGAGACTATTTTTCCATAAGAGCCTTAATATTGACTCGTATGAGTCTTGATACCAATGAAGGTAAAATTGTCTTTTTTTGTATGGATAAAAGTGGCAGTTTTTTTAACAATGCCTTTGTCAATGGCATATTTTTCTAATTTCTTACCCTTGTTGTAATCTTTTTTGAGCACTCTGTGGTGAATGTAACTCCATTTTAACTCTATTACTAATGTTGTTTCACTAATTGTCTTCTTGCAGGCGCAGTTGCTAGATATCCAATTTTTCTCTACATATCCTCCCACCATGTGGTTGGTGAGGAACTTATCGGATGATCAGAGGGGCCACCCGAGAGACTGTAGTTTTGAATGGTTGAACCAGATGCTTGACATCTGGGTGAACCATGGTTTATTGACTGCATTGGTGGAGTGACTCAATAGTGAGCATAATACATTCCACCTGCCGACTGGGGAGATGACCATCACTCTCGAGGACGTATACATGATTATGTGGATTCCATTTCCAGGAGAGTGAATAGAGTATGATAGAACACTGCGACTCAACATAGAGGCTCTTATCCAAGTTTTTCATGATCATACCATTTTAGATAGACCCATTTCTTGGGATAACATGATGATCCAGTATGGTTCTTGGTATCCACTTGCATGTGTCATGACTAGTTTCATAGGTTGTTTCATTGTGGTAGACATAAGTCAGCTGGGATTCCTGGCAGGTTGGGGTCGGGTATTGGAGAGATTGATGATCAGACTAGAGCAGTTGGGTTGGGGTCAGTGCCTATTTTCACATATGTACCATGAGATGCACGAGTTCACTTACAGAAGAGCTTGGGGTATGGCTGCAAGAATACTTGATTTACAAGTATGGGCCTAGGAGAACCTCCCAATATGCAATACGGTGACAGATGATCCATGACAGAGTGGACAACCTTTTTTGTACAGATATACATGTTTCTTGACACAGCCCGACCTGGGGAAGACTGTCGATTGGATATGTTAGCTAGATTATCTTAGCATGGTTGTATGAGTATTGTACAGGGAAGTTAAGGGATGGGCCTACTGGAGAGGCCAGAGGAGAGGGCTCTTTTTATCTCATCCTTTGTTGGGGAGGACAACCACAATTATTGAGATATTCACGGTGTCTCAAGTGTTGAGGTAGTACTATTTCCCATAGACTATGGCACATGAGTTCACGACGTATGCCAAATTCATAGATGAGGAGTGTCAGGGGTGGTCCCATAGATTATCTCTGGCCTTGTGTACCTAGGATTTGATACAGTTAGCTTTCCCTTCATGGGATTATTTGGAGGCAATGGTTGGCGTCAGGATCACGCCACAGTACAGAGACTATTTTGCTTGATACCCATTCCCTAGATATACTGATCCAGCTAAGAGAGCACCACAGATTGATGAGGAGGATGTACCACAGAGGCAGGAAGATGGACAGAGAGGTCTGAACAGATTATTAGAATAAATGAGACAGGGGGATGAATCAGTGGCCTTAAAAATTAATCCAATAAACCAACCCAAAACTTAATACCACAAATATAAACCTCTAGTTATCTTCAGTCCTATAAGATGTATGCCTTTAAATAATGTTTGCAAATAACTACTACTCAGAGTTCACTGTTAATCATTCTTCTTAAGCTTTACCGAATAGTAGTCTAGCCTTTACTGAAATACAGTAAATAACTTAGTGTTTACCGATCATTATTGTTTTAGTAATGTGTAAATCAAAACATTAAAGCAATGAACCATATACACATTTGACACATGGATTTTTAACATGGAAACCCTGTTAGGGGAAAAACCACTTGTGACCGGTAACCCAAAAATTTGACTCTTCTGAAGTGAGCTCGGTGAAGAGCCAACCCTATTAAAGGTTACAAAAACACAGTTAAGTGTGACCTTGTTAGAGGATTTAATATAATATTTTATCACTTGATATTTGGCATTTCACTGTGCTATAGTCATGAGAAACTTTTTGATACTCCTTGGGATGTATCTCAATATATAAAGGATAGTTAAATCCCACTCTATTAAGAGATTTTCTGAATCAATGATTATACTGAAACAATATATGATCTATTCATAAATACAACTTAGTTTTGTATATGTTCAGTTCTATTGTAAGCTCGTAATACCTTTCAGATCAATGGTTCTTTTCTATTCCTTTTCTCCACTTATTTTATCTTGGTGATGTTGTTGCTTCTCTGTTGTTCGGTGTCCATAGAAATCCTTAGCTCTGATCTTAAGCTTGTTTGATTAGGACTATATGAAGACTTCTTATCTTCACCAATATTCTCTTTGGCATCCTCTTCTATTCTCCCTCAATTCATAATGAATTAGCTTGTCTCTCTTATAGACATGATTTTCACCATTTCTAAGTTGTTGTCTTTCTTGTTCTTGACATGATTTGCAAATCTCGCCATTCTTTCTTTAAATCATGCTTTAGTTTTATCCCACAGATTTCTCTTTTAGAACTGGAGTAAAACTATCTTTAAAACTATAGCTTATCTCTAGCTTTTACTGGTCAATGAAAACAATATAATCAATCAGTTTACTCCATATTTAGCTCCTACCAACTAAGTCTTTTGTCACTTCTAAACTTCAATTTTGATTGGTGTTTAACTCCTTGTTTGCTCAGTCTTGACTTCAGTTGTCCTTGGGCATCTCTGTCCATCCGGGTTGTCTGTCCGTCGGGCAACACTATGAATTTTATTTATGCTTGGGTATCACTTAGGTTATGCTCGGTAATGCTTTCTTAGGTATCTTTCTCAGGTATCACTGTGACTCTTCTCTCAGGATTCTCTATCCATCGGTGTGCACTATCCGTCAGTGTTTGTTGTCACTTGGTGTATA
>MU225925.1:952237-980623 GCA_018584345.1 Thuja plicata
TATATATATATATATCAGATTATATCAAGTTTACATCAATGAAAATACAATACATTAACTGATTTAATGTCTTGCATTAAATTTCTGTAGCTTGGTGATCATCAACTTAACATCTTCAAACATTCAATCAGTTATAGTTCATCAATCTCTCCCTTTGGCATTGATGGCAACATACTGTATTACCACTAATACAATATGAAATATATCAATTGTAGTTCATCAATCTACCAAACTTATTGTTCTATAACCAATACAAATATCTAGCTCTAGGTAAGCTTTTCTAGCTTAGATTTGGTTCTTGCATAGTACTATCTTCAATATTCATTCCCTTCACTGGATATATTTAGCAACTTTAGATTATGTCTCTCCCTTTATTGAAGAATCTCTTCTCTGATGTTTTCTCTCCCTTTGATTGTTCCTCTCCTTGATGGATATACTCTCTCCCTTTGAGTCATCTCTCCCTTAGGATACTTCTCTCCCTTTGGATGATCATGATGGATATTTCATATGGATATATAATCTCTCTCCCTTTGACAACAATGCCAAACTATATCCTTCCTCCTTTTTATAATATTACCCCTTCAATTTCCCTTTCCATCAACAATACAATGACTTTGGTGATCAGTTTAGATAAGTACCCTCTTGTGTATTGATATATCTTTCTAGTCCATCTATTTTCTTGCATCAACATGAATGATCTTCTTATTATGTGTAGGCTAATGCAACCTCCTAGTCAGCTTAGTGACCAATAGACAAGGGTATATTTAAGTAATGGCTTTGTGAATATTACTGCTAATTGTTCCTTGGATTGAAAATATTCTAGTATCACCTCTTTTTCTTGCACTTGTTTCCTTAAGTAATGATACTTGATAGCAATATGATTTATCTTAGCATGCATGAAAAGATTCTTTGATATGTTTATTACACTTGTATTATCATAATAGATAATTACTAGTTCAAGAATTTTCATATTCATACCTTTCAATAATTGCTTGATCCATGCAATGTTAGAGTAAATTGCAATAGCAGCCACATATTCTGCTTCTACAATAGACTGTGATATGCATCCTTGCTTCTTACTTATCCATGTGACAAGTCTGTCACCCATAAATAATGCTCCTCTTGTTGTGCTCTTTCTGTCATCTAAGTTTCCAGCCCAATAAACATCTGTATAGACTTGAAGCTCAATTTTTCCTTCTCTTTTATACCATAAGCCATAGTCCTTAGTATAATTTAGATATCTCAGAATTCTTTTGACGGCAGTCATGTGTGATTCCTTAGGTTTAGCACATAAAATTTCAAATATTCCAACTGCATGTGCTATATTTGGTCTAGTATTAATAACATACATGAGTTTTCCAATCATAGATCTATATAGGGTCTGATTTACCTTGGTCGACTTGTCTTCCTTTTCTAGCTTGCATCCGGTTTTCATAGGTCTTCGAACTGGTTTGGAATCTTCCATCTTGAATATCTTCAACACTTCCTTGATGTATTTGGATTGTGTGATATAGATGCCTGCATCTTTTTGAAGAATCTATAGACCAAGAAAGAACTTGATCTCCCCAAACATTGACATCTCAAACTTTTTTCTCATTTCATTAGCAAATGATTTGCATAACATATCATTACCCCTAAATATGATATCATCAACAAATATTTCAGCAATCAAAATGTTAGCATCCTTATCTTCTTTTAAATACATATTATTGTTTTCACTTGTTCTTACAAATCTAATACTTATGAGATATGAGTAAAGTCTTTCATACCATGCTCTCTATTCTTGTTTCAATCCATACAAGGCTTTGTGTACTCTAAAAAACATATTTCTCTTATTAGGATCAACAAACCCTTCTGGTTGTTCAATGTATACCTCTTCTAGTATTCCATTTAGGAATACAGATTTGACATCCATTTGGTATACCTGAATCCTTTGAATGCAACATAGGCAAGTAAAATTTTGACTCCATCTAGTCTAGCAACGGGTGCAAAGGTTTCTCCATAGTCAATACCTTCTTCTTCTGCATACCCCTTGCATAATAATCTTGCTTTTTTCCTTGTGACTTCTCCATTCTCATTCATCTTGTTTCTGAATATCCATTCGGTAGCAATGACATTATTGTCATCTGGTCTAGGTACTAATATCCATGTTATGTTCTTCTCAATATGTTCTATCTCTTCATTCATATCACTGAGCCATTCTTCATTTTCAAGTGCAATATTAACAGATTTAGGCTCAAAATCACAAATTAAACATTTAGTGTTTAGTGACTTACTTTTTGTTCTTATTCCAGCCTTTTTGTCTCCTATGATCTGGTTTTGTGGATGGTGTCTTTTGAAATAATTGGAAATTATTTGTTAAGCTATTTATTCATCATTCTTATCATCATCTTGACATTCATTCTGATCTCCATCGCTCGGGACATCATTTTGAGCAATTTACCAATTTTTGGTGTTTGCAGCCTGATGCTCAGGTGCATTGTTCTGTCGCTCGAGAGCGATACATTATTGCTCGGATAGAGTGTCAAGTTCTTCATTGTATACAAACCTGTTGTGGTTTTTCAGTTCCTTTCTGATTTCCTTATCTTTTTAATCTGCAAATTCATCTACTCTGACATTTGCACTTTCAATTATTTTGTTAGAGCATTTGTTAAGACATTTATAAGCCTTGCTTTTGGTATAATACCCTAAAATATTCCTTCTTCACCTTTTGATTCAAGCTTTCCATTTCTATCATCTTTCAAGATATAAAATTGAATTCCAAAAATTTTGAAGTAACTTTCATTGGGTGTGTATCCATACCATAGCTCATAAGGTGTCTTATTGGTGTCTTTCTTCAATTGAACTTTGTTCAATGTGTAGACAACAGTACTGACAGCTTCTCTCCAGAATGTTTGAGTGATGCCTTTCTCAATCATCAGTGTTCTTGCACAATCAACAATGGATCTATTTCTTCTTTCAACAATCCCATTTTTTTGTGGTGTTCTTGGTGTAGAAACTTGTCTTTGAATTCCATGCTCATTACAAAAGTTAGTGAATTCATCATAAATAAATTCTCCTCCTCTATCTGATCTTAAGCATTTTAGTTCCTTACCACTTTGTTTTTCTACAATAGCTTTATACCATTTAAACATCTTGAATGCTTCTGATTTCTCTTTTAAGAAAAAAACTATCATTCTAGAATAATCATCAACAAAGAGAATAAATTATATGTCTCCATAGTAACTATTTGTTCTCATTGGTCCACATAGATCACTATGGACTAATTCTAGAATAGCATTAGATGTGTAGGTTTTTCTCTTGAAACTATACTTTGTCACTTTACCTTTTTGACAATTCTTAAACATGACATGGTCGGGCTTTGACATGCTCGGTAAGCCTCTTACTTTCCTTTTATTTCTTATCCTAATCATGTTGTAAAAATTCATTAAAGATCTTTTCCTTTTTTTCTCAAATGCAACTCAGTGACCTGTGTTATTCATATGTGAAACACTCAATAGATTATATTTGAGTCCTTTTACCCAGTATGCATTTTCACATCTAATCAGATTATTCAACATTATGGTTCATTTACCTTCAACTGGACAAGGTGAGAGTCGTTACCCATTCTTACTGATCCACCATTATAATACACAAACATTTCAAAATTTTCCTTATCTCCAGTCATGTGGTGAGTACATCCACTATCAATAATCCAAACATCATTTTTACTAACCTTAGATATGAGTGAAGTCTCAGCATACCTTTCCTCTTCATCTAAATCATCCTTCATTGCAACAAATACCACCTCAATATCTTCATCAAATTCAATGTCAGTATTCTTAGCTTTGTTCTCAGTCAGGTAACAAGATTTCTTCCCTTTGTCCTTTTAGTCTCAGTTGTCTCTTCTATCATATTGTCATTTGCTTTAGTAATCTCTGTCATCACCTCTATCAAACTTCTTTTCATATGATTTGTCACTGTTGCTAGCTTCTTTTCTTTTTTAGGACATCTAGCAACAAAGTGTCCAATCTCTTTACAATTAAAACATACCAATGGTAATTTACCTTTGTATCTACCTTTGCCTCTCTGTAATCTTCTATCCATTAGTGCTTCAATCTCATCAAGTACTTGGTCATCACTATCACTTTCACTATCATTTTTCATAGTGTGTTTATGACTTGTTTTACTTATTTTCAAAGAAGATTTGAATGCAGACTCAATAGATGGTAAGACACTGTTGTCAAATTTATTCATCTCAAATGAAATAAGTCTACCAAAAAAAATATCTAGAGTGACATTGTTATTTTCTACTTCTCTCATTTCTTGTATAGCAAATACTCTAATAGCATAAATAGGCAGTAAGGTTCTTAGTATTTTACTTACCACTTTTTCTTCTTCAACTACACCTCCAAATCCTTGGATAGCATTGACTACCTCTTTGAATTGGCAGTTGTACCGAGTGATGTTTCTCCTTCTTTCATTCTTAGGTCACAAAATTTTCCTCTTAGGCCTGCTGCCTTAGCTCTTAGCACATTTGAATCTCCTCCATGTACTAGCTTTAATTTCACATTTTCTTTGCAGTGGTGCATATTTTGACATCTTCAAATTCAACATCAAAGACTGAGGAAGAAATTTCTATCATCATAGAATTGTGTCCATGCTTTTCTCTCAATTGATCAAGTATGTGAGGTCCAGTAGGAAACACATATTCAGTATCGAAGTATTGAGTAACATCATTTCCAATACCTGATAGGTAGAGTCTTATCCGTCTTTTCCATGATGCAAATTTGTCCTTTTTCAACTTAGGCACATCCCTTTTTCTCATCTTGTGATCTTTTTCTTGAGTCTTTAAACTCCCTTTCTAAGCACACAAGCTCTTATACCAATTATTAGAATAACTGAGAGCGGGGGGGGGGGGGGGGGNTTGAATCAGTGGCCTTAAAAATTAATCCAATAAATCAACCCAAAAATTTATACCAAAAATATAAACCTCTATTTATCTTCATTCCTACAATATGTATTCCTTTGCATAATATTTTCAAATAACTGCTGCTCGGAGTTCACCTTTAATCCTTTTTCTTAAGTTTTACCAAATAGCAGCATAGCCTTTACTAAAATAGAGTAAATAACTTAGTGTTTACTGATCAATCCTATTTTAGTAATGTGTAAAGAAAAAAATTAAATAAATGAACTATATACACATTTGACAGATGGTTTTTAACATGGAAATCCTGTTAGGGGAAAAGCCACTTGGGATTGGTAACCCAAAATTTTCATTCTTCTAAAGTGAGCTCGGTGAAGAGCCAACCCTGTTAAAGGTTACAAACACACTATTAAGTGCGACCTTGTTATAGGATTTAATATAATAGTTTATCACTTGATATCTGGCATTTCACTATTCTATCGTCATGAGAAAATTTTTGATACTCATTGAGATGTATCTCAATATGTAAAGGATAGTTAAATCCCACTCTGTTAAGAGATTTTCTGAATCAATGGTTAAACAGAAACAATATATGATCTATTCATAAATACAACTTATTTTTGCAGATGTTTAGATCTATTGTAAGCTCATAATAACTTTCTGATCAATGGTTCTTTTTTGTTCCTTTTCTCCACTTCTTTCTGCTTGGTGATGTTGTTGCTTCTCTGTTGCTCAGTGTCCATAGAAATCCTTAGCTCTGATCTTCAACTTGTTTGATCAGGACTCTATGAGGACTTCTTATCTTCACCAGTATTCTCTTCAGCATCCTCTTCTATTCTCCCCCAATTCATAATGAATTATCTTTTCTCTCTTATAGACATGATTTTCACCATTTCTAAGTCCTTGTCTTTCTTGTTTTTGACGTGATCCACAAATATTGCCACTCTTTCTTTAAAGCATGCTTTAGTTTTATCCCACAAATTTTTTTTGACAACTAGAATAAAACTATCTTTAAAAATCTATCTTATCTGGAGCTTTTACTAGTCGATGAAAACAATGTAATCAATTACTTAACTCCATATTTAGCTCCCACCAACTAAGTCTTTTTTCATTTCTGAACTTCAGTTTTGATCGGTGTTTAACTCCTTGTTTGCTCAGTCTTGACTTTAGTTGTCCTCGGGCATCTCTATCTGTCGAGGTTGTTTATCCATTGGGAAACACTTTGACTTTCAGTTCTACTTGGGTATCACTTAGGTTCTGCTCGGTAATGCTTACTCGGGTATCTTTCTCAGGTATCACTGTGACTCTTCTCTTAGGATTCTCTATCCGTTGGTGTGCACTATCCGTCAGTATTTTTTTGTCACTTGGTGTATACTGAAATTTTATGCATTACTGATAACATAACCTTTATCTCTTTGGTTATTTGAATTCTTTGATAATATGTATATAACCAATCAGATTATATCAAGTTGACATCAATGACAATACAATACATTAACTGATTTAATGTCTTGCATTAATTTTCTACAGCTTGGTGATCATCAACTTGACATCTTCAAACATTCAATCAGTTATAGTTCATCATAGAGTACCGTAGAGAGCTCTAGTTCCCTCTAGATTAGGTGGTACTCCAAGTTCTAGTTCCAATAGAGCACCAGTAGTAGGTTAGTAGTGACAACAAGGTGAGGGGGGTACCCTTGGTTCTATTGTTGTTGAGATTCCTATTGCAGAGGCCATATATGAGGAGATGAGGGATGCACAATAGGATCTCATTTTTATGATGCGGCTTGATAAGTCTTCCAGAAGAGAGATTCTTAGGCAGGTGAGGAGGAGAATGTGGCCAGGGAACAGACCATGCAGGATATGATCTAGACACTAAGGGGATGGATCTGAGACCGACATACACAACTAGCAATAGCTCAGGAATAGATTACAGAGCGAGATTGAGCCATTAATGAGCACGATGAGAGGATCCATGGGTTCACAACTGAGCATGCCACTCTTTAGAGGGATGCCACTCAATAGACTAGTAGGGAAACCTACTATGTGGAAGTTTATAGCATTGGAGTTCCTGTGGCCTAGCAGGTGCCACTATTTTCTCAAGACCTGGTGAGATCCAAGGGAGAAGGCCCTCCATCTAGAGTAGATGATCCTCTTCCTCCCCCTCATGACGGTAGTGAGGAAGGGACCAAGTCTTGATTATCCCTTCTTCTTTCTTATCCCATTCTGATTTTGAGATCCTTTTTATTGTACATGATTCATCAGCATCGAGGATGCCCATTTTTTCTCAATATTATTGGAGCACCCTTTTGTATACACTGAGACTCTTGATATATACATGATCATCTTTGTGCTCCATTTATTGTTCTTGTACTGTTACTTTGTCATTTTTTTTTTCTAAGTATATTAGCATCTGGTATCATTGCTCTGAGTATTTTTGTGTGCATATCTTGGATGAACATGAATCTCAGTATGATCTTAGTTCCACATGTGATGTGCTTATACCATGATTTTTTTTGTTGTGATGGGTAATGTATTTGTTCTGTTGATACTGACTATTCATTTGCAAATAGATAATCTTAAGGGGATAAAATAATGTTGACTGCTTCAACAAAGGATTCAATGATTAGTGGAATAGCTCCCTTCTTTCTTTTCTTTATGTGTGTGTTATGATGTTAGTATTCAAGCCTAGGAATGAAGTGCAAGTTATGACACAAGTCAAGTCACTGATTCTGGTAGTCCTTATTTTCATCATTGAATGGTTGGGACATCGGAGTTAATACAATCTTACTGGTGCCATTGCGACCATAAGAATGTGAATATGACCTTTATTAGGTAAAATATGGGAAACAATGTAAGCATCAAGGCACAATAGCCGAGATGACTTGAAAATTGTCTCCAATTAATATTGCAAGGATACACTAGTATCAAGGCACTAAGAGAATGGATAACCATGAGTGCATTCTTACATAATCAAGAAGATTTAACAGTCAATGAGATAGTTCCAACCTCATCTTGGCATGTGAGTAAACAAGATCAAGGGATGTGAGGCTTTTCCACTTTAATGTGGAAGCTCTTATCACATACACCTTGTTTACTTGACGTTACAGGATCATTGGAACCACACCAACAAGAAGAAATAAAATAAAATAGTATGAAATTCTTTGATAGCAGACAACATTCAAGAAAATGATCATCATTCTTTCAACAAGTTTTGATGGTTGGATGTTTGTCTGTGTAGGGTGTTGAAAAACACCATTGTCCTTGTGGATGTTAGTCTTGAAAAACATTGTTATGTTCTTGAGTGTTAATAAGCCAAAATTTTAATTTCTTTATCCAACATGAGTTGAAAAACACAGATGTGTCCAAATAGGTAGTGTTAAGAAACATTGTTTGATTAAGGTATTGAAAAACACCAGCGATGTTAGTGGAAACGTGTTTGGTGGCTAGAAGACCAAGGTAGCTAACTTTGATGAGAAGAATGACTGACAAGGTGTTGACTTGATAATCAAAAAATGGACCCTAGTGATGGACAAGCCTATAAGACTAAGATGTCGATCAGTTCCACTATAGGATGCCAAATTCATTATTTTCACAAGGTCATGTGAAAGATTTGATAAGTGTAATCAAAGAAAGTTGAGACTTTTACAGGCGAGAAAGTCAAGCTACACGTTGATAAATGGAGCATTGATTACAAGTGACACCTATTTTCCATATTTTCACCACTTGGAAGAATTTCTATTTTTTCTACCAAGGTGCCTATTTACCAAGTTTTCACCAAGATGATCATTTTTTCTAGAGTTTTTCCCCAAAAAATTGTCTTTTTCTATTTTTTGTATTTTTTAGGATCATTTTCTTTGTAAAGGTACTACTTAGAATGTCTAGCTATAGAACTTTTTCATGTGGATTGTGTTGACAGGATCAAGAAATGTCACCCCTTCTAGAGTTGAGAGTTGATAGGCTCCAGTGCTAAACACTGCAGTGATCACAAAGGGACCTAGCTAGTTGGGTTCAAATTTTCCCTTTTGTTCAAAATGTTTTCAATTCTTTGGATTTTCTCTAAGTATAAGATCTCCAACCTGAAATTATCTATGTCATACTTTCTAGTTGTAGCCTCTAGACATCCTTTTTTAATAGACCCTCAAATGGTCAAATGCTTATTTTCTTCGTTCATCAAGTAGTTTTAATTCTTGGGTTCTAGAGATCCAATAATCTTCATCAATGATGAGCCCTTGTAGTGAAATCCTGAGTGATGGGATCTCTACCTAAATAGGTAATATAGTTGTATAATCTTAAAATGGAATCATTTCCATGTAAATAATGTTTAGCCCTCCTTAGGGGTTGTTTTTGACCACCATCATATTGTCCCCTCATTTCTGCATCCTCTCCTACTTCTCTGCCTGTTTAGGACCCTAATTGGACCTCTCCAGGCACCATCCATCCCATCTGGCACATTTTCCAGGGGTTCTGACTACCTAGATCAAGGTCAACCTCAACCCTGACCTAGGTCAAGGATGACCTTTACTTTTACCTGGGTCCCCCTTTCCAGTTTGAAATTTTGTCAGCAGTTGGAGGTCATTAAAAGTTCATTTCCCACTTCCGGGTCGGCTGTTTTGGGTTCTGAAGTGACAATTCTTAAATTATATTTAATATAGGTCCTCTTCTAGGGATATAGGTCTTTATTGGAATTTAATTATCCTATATAGGCCTCTCTAGAAGATGTGCCCTAGATTCTTTTATAAGGAAGTTTTCTCCTCTCAATTTCTCTAAGTCTCTCTAAGCAAGAAGCCAAGCACTAAGTCATATCAAGTACAAATCATCTACTATCCAAGAAGAAAAAAGTTCAATAATCCATTGTTATACATGTTTTCAAGCCTTCAAAGTGCTCAAGTCTTCCTCTCAAGTATTCAAGTTCTCCATTGAAGATCAAGGATTCAAGCTTTCAAGCCTTTGAAGGGATTTGGTTCAAGCATTCAAGATTCATCGTTCAAGCCCTAGATCTATCCATCATGGTGGTATGATCTTCCTTCAAGATCCTTTATGCATCCTCAAGACTCATTAATTCTCTCTTCAAGGTGGATTCCAAGCATACAATCATGGAGGTTTATGGTTTTTAATATTGAGCCCAAGCTTTCATATTTACATACTTGTTTACATTCGAAATACAATTGCATATCTATTGAATATCATAGCTTCATTATTAGATTTAATTCTACTAATTGCTAGCATTATTTATTTCAATTATTTATTTCAAGGTTAATTCCTAAATTGGGGTTTGACTAAGGCAAACCCCTCCCCTCCAACAAACAAATCTATTTTTTTTGTAGGTTTAGGTTCAGAAGAGCAGATCAGAGTGCAGATTCAGATACCCTTTTCAGAAAACTTTGAGGATCCAGAAATAGATTTCCTATCAGAGAGTTTTTAGGTCAATTATGCCCTAGGTTAGAATCAAAAATTCTAGGTCAATGGTGACATTGACTTGAGGGTCAAAATCAGAACTGTGTCAGAACGGAAAAATATTTCTGGGTTTTGTTTAATTCTACATTTCTATTCCAGATCAGGTCTTATATTTTCTAGAAACTGAGTGCAGACCCCTAAAAACAGCATTCTTCATATCTCTAACATTTTAAGGTTAGTAATTTTCTCCTATCCATTTCAATTAAATTTCTTAATCTTTCTAGATCTATCACACATTCTTTCATATAAACGGGTATTTAAGATCTTCCCAATTGCTCTTATTTCCAAATGATTGATTCATTTATGCATTGATCCTTCCTTTGGGGTTAATCAATTTGGATCCTTCATTTGTGCATCTAAGGATAAAAGGGGGGCTTCTTATTTACCCCCTTACATTTCAAATGTTACATTTCTTATCTTACATTTTGGTGAACCCACGATAGACAACTCTTTCTTTTTGGTGTTAGATTTACATCTTTTATGCTAGATCTTGCATGCATAATAAATTAGTTTTATTTTATGCTCTTGCATTTTAAAATACAAAAAAAATCTACATACTCGTAAAAATTTAAAAATCATTTCTTGGATTTCATTCATTATGAAGATCTTTAAGATGCTTTGGGGTATGGTTACTTTTCTCATTATGCTTCTTTTAGCATATCTTTATAGTACTTATGATGTTTATGAAAGTATCATCCATTTCATCATGTTTGTTAATCTTCATGTTTCACTTGCTTATGTTATTTTTAGATTAACTAATAATAGTCTTCCTACTTTCAAAACTTTCATCAAGGATTTGTGTAGTGGACTTATTACTCTTTTGGATTATGTGAAGAATTGGGTAGATGATACCCCATTTAATATTCTTCCAAATACTAATCGTATCATTCCTAATCTAGTTCCTAATCCTCATAATCCTAATCCCATCATGCCTAATCCAATTCCTAATATTCCTATTTCTATTTCTCCATCTTCTATCCCTATTTCTTCCCACACTTATGATGGGGCTCAAGCTAAGGTTCATGATGTCGATGTTCAATAATTCTCCCATTTACCTTCCTCTTCTTATGCGATCCATGATGATATTAAAGAGAAAAGCAAAGAAACCTCTTCTAAACCTATCATTCCACCATACACAAAATTTTCTCATGAATACCATAATCAATCACCTCCTATAGAAGCTTTGCAAGATATGTACACTACTCGATACACTATGGTGGATAAACAAGGCTATCAAGGTTTAGGGCTTGGTGTTAATGAACATGGCATTAAAAACCCGATTCATTCATTCCCTAAACAAGATATGCATGGTATAGGTTTCCCGCCTTCTCAATTCAAGGTGGCTAATCTTAACTATTGTCCTCGTCTTCCTGTTCTTCTTCCATCACCTTCCTTAGATCACCTTGATACTCCTCAAGATGTGGCTAAGAAAGTGTATGTCCAGTTAATGAATTCTAAGAAAGAAATCTTCAAACCTATGCCAAAAAATGCTCTTTCTAAATACAAATTTCCTTTTCATTATAGTAATACACATTTACTTGCTGATTGTGTGCATTTCAAACTATATGTAAGAGAAAGAGTTGTGTTAGGAATTATATCTTATTCTTGTGCAGTATTATAATTTCTTCATAATTTTGATATAGGGCATTCCCCTCGTTCTTCTATAAATTAGATCATTTTTCTCCTCTTATCTCTTAACTGGGGGGCAAGAGGTATTTCCTTCCAATCTTCTAGGATCCATTATGCTCTTAGAGTGTTTTTTTTTTGAGTTTAATTGGTTATTCTTTCTATATTCTATCCTTATAATTTTCTATTATGGTACATATTTCCTTCACTCATAATCATTCATGATATCTTTTCTAGGACATTTCTTTTGTAAAGATATCTCTTTGCTACAAACATCTCTTGATATAATTTGATATATCCCTTGCTTTCATCCCTGGGGGGCAAGGTATTTTCCTTCTTCCTCTATCTAAGGATATACTTTCCTTAGCTTAGTGGCATTTTTTTATCATACAACATTATTTCCTTATAAAGATTTATGTTTTTGGCTATGGATACCCTCTTATATGAGAGATGATTGTCCTAGGTCATCACCTTTTCTTTATTTTGCAAATTATGTTCTTTATAAACTCTTACCCTTCCTTTCGGTTAGAGTTTGATTCCTTCATTCTGAGATTCCTCTTCCTCTTGATCACAAGGGGCTTGATGATCAAATATCTAGTCCCTCTTTTCTTTAGAAGATGGCATTTTATCCTAAGCACTCCTCTATAGTGGGGGTCTTGATGATAAGATCTCTTCCTCCTTTAGGATCCTTTTTCCATATGTGACATATCCATTTCATTATTATCTATGCTCTTAGAGGTAAGGGTCAATACTCTTTGCTAAGGATATAGTGTATATTGTTGTTAAACTAGGTATCTCCTTACCTTGTGAAGTAGGTATCCACTTTCTCTTCCTTATCCTTCCTAGTGGGTAGCCATGATAAGGAAGGGGGCATATATAGGGTCTCCCTTTACTATAATTTACATTAGTTTAAATTTTACAACATGCTAAATCCTCAGAAGGTAACACACATAAGTTGCTAAATCCTGAACAGATACGCATTTTACAATATGCTAAATCCTTGGAAGGTAATGCACATAAGTTGCTAAATCCTAAAGAGACACGCATTTTATATTCCATAGTGATACAAGAATGTGTATCTATGGATATTTCAAAATCTTCTAGAAGATGGATTACAATTATAAAGTACAGTTTATGGGTGAACTTATTTGGCTCTCCCTCATTGGTGATTCATGGTAAGATGGGAATCTTACTAGGAGAGGTAATCACTATCTCTTTTCTCTCTTTCACTTTCATGATAGTAGGCTTAGATCATGAAGCTATGTTATCTATAGTGTTTCTCTTGTCTTTCTTATGTAGTCATGTATGTTCTCTATGATTGATTGCTCTTTACTTTCATATCTTTGTGCATGTATGTTGAGTTAGAATCCTTGGTTTGGGGGCTCATGTCTTTGACTAAGTGATGTTCTACCTCGTGGTGATCCACCAGAGTCTTTCTTCTCACTGTACCGCGAGTATGTTCGATTTTCATACTCCCGCTAAAGTGGGGCTTAATGTATTGTCTTAAAATGGAAGCACTTCTATGTTAAGAATGTTTATCCCTCCTTAGGGGGTGTTTTTTACCACCATCATATTGTCCCCTCATTTCTGCATCCTCTCCTACTTCTCTACTTGTTTAGGACTCTGATTGGGCCTCTCTGGGCACCATCCATCCCATCTAGCACATTTTCCAGGGGTTCTGACTCCCTGGGTCAATTTTGACCTCGACCCTGACCTAGGTCAAGGATGACCTCAAATTTGACCTGGGTCCCCCTTTCCAGTTTGAAAGTTTGTCGGCTGCCGGAGGTCATTAAAATTTCATTTCCTACTTTTGGGTCTGTTGTTTTGGGTTTCGAAGCGACGATTCTTAAATCATATTTAATATAGGTCCTCATCTAGGGATATAGGTCTATTTTTAATTTAATTCTCCTATGTAGGCCTCTCTAGAAGATTGTTCCCTGGATTCATATATAAAGAATTTTTCTCCTCTTATTTTCTCTAAGTCTCTCTAAACAAGAAGCCAAGCACTAAGTCATATCAAGTAAAAATCATCTACAATCCAAGAAGAAAAAAGTTCAAGCATCCATTGTTCTACATGTTTTCAAGCCTTCAAAGTGTTCAAGTCTTCCTCTCAAGCATTCAAGATTCATCATTCAAGCCCTAGATCTATCCATCATGGTGGTGTGATCTTCCTTCAAGATCCTTTGTGCATCCTCAAGAATCATTAATTCTCTCTTCAAGGTGGATTCCAAGCATACAATCATGGAGGTTTATGGTTTCTAATATTGAGCCCAAGCTTTCATATTTACATACTTGTTTACATTTGAAATACAATTGCATATCTATTGAATATCATAGCTTCATTATTAGATTTACTACTACTACTTGCTAGCATTCTTTATTTCAATTATTGATTTCAAGTTTAATTCCTAAATCAGGGTTTGACTAAGGAAAACCCCTCCCCCCAACAAAAAAAATCCATTTTTCTTGTAGGTACAGGTTCGGAACAGCAGATTAGAGTGTATATTTGGATACCCTTTTCAACAAAATTTTGGGATCTAGAAACAGATTTCCTGTCAGATACTTTTTAGGTCGATTCTTCCCTAGGTTAGAATCAGAAATTCTGGGTCAATGGTGACATTGACTTGAGGGTCAAAATTGGAACTATGTCAGAATGGAAAAATATTTTGGGTTTTGTTCGTTTCTACATTTCTATTCTAGATCTGGTCCTAGATTTTCCAGAAACTGAGTGCAGACCCCTAAAAATAGAATTATTCATATCTGTAACATTTTAAGGTTAGTGCTTTTCTCATATACATTTCAATTAAAGTTATTAATCTTTCTAGATCTATCACACATTCTTTCCCATAAACAGGTATTTAAGATCTTCCTCTTTCCTCTTATTTCCAAATGATTGATTCATTTATGCATTGATCCTTCCTTTGGGGTTAATCAATTTGGATCCTTCATTTGTGCATCTAAGGATAAAAGGGGAGCATCTTATTTACCCCCTTACATTTCAAATGTTACATTTCTTATCTTACAATAGCTTCTTCACCATATACCAAGGCAAATGGTATTTCCCCTGTAGGTGTTTTGATGCTTGTTCGATAAGCCCACAACGATGGATTTAGCTGGAGATGCTAGTGTTTTCCTAACTTACTCACTGTTTTGTGCAGTATTTTCAATATGTTCTTATTGGAGACCTTAGCCTATCCATTCCCTTGAGGGTAGAAGATAGAGGAACAATTCTAGGTAATTTTGAACTTCTCACATAATTCATCCATATCTCTATTTTTGAATTATCCTCCATTATCTATAATAATATAGGAAGGTATCCCGTACCTGAAGATGATGTATTCTAGGATAAACATGGATACTTTTTCCTAGTTTCCTTAATGAGTGGGACTACTTCAACCCACTTAGTAAAGTACTCAGTGGTTGTAATAATAAATTTGTGTCCATTGGATAAGGAGGGATATATTTGTACTATCAAGTCAAAGGCCCATTGTTGGAATGGCTAGTGTGTGATAAAAGATAACAACTCTCTAGTAGGAGCAGGGATTAGTTACCATGAAATTGACATTTCTTACAAGTCTTAGCAAAATAGATAGCATCCTTCTCCATGGAAGGCCAATAATACCCTACTCTTACAAGTTTCTTAGCTAACAAGAGACCATTCAAGTGGAACCCACAAACACCTTCATGGAATTCCTTTAGTGCAGGTTAGACTCTTCACGTTATAGACACATAAGGAGAGTTTCATCTAGACCTCATATATACAAACTATTAGCAATGATCAAATAACGCATGGCATTTCTTGTAAGGTTTCTATTCTCATTTCTAGATAGGTCATCAGGAATTATTTGGTCACACATGTAGGATTAGATTTGGCTATATCAAGAGGATTCAGTTCTCACAATTGAGCATACAATTTTGGATTCTGGGGAGTCATAAGCTGGAAAAGGGATTCTTCACCCAGGAAATCATAGCAAAATTGGTGCTCTTCCAGCTGTAACATCGAGGCCAAAGTAGCCATGGCATCAATAGCTTTATTTGCTTCCCTTGGTATTTTTTGAAAGGTGATGAATAAAAAATACTTCTCTAAGTCATGAACCATCCTTTTATATGGCATAATATTCTCATCCTTGGTTTGATATTGATCATTCACTTGATTTATCACTAACTGATAATATCCATAGATGTGAAATTATGTGATCTTCCATTTAATGGCTAACTTGAGTCTATTTTCTAGAGCTTCATACTCAGCTATATTGTTTGTACAATGAAAGATTATTTTATAGGCTTTTGGAATTTTTTACCCTTGGGGTGTTATAAAGAGGACACCAGCTCCAGACCCTTTCTGTGTGTATGAGCCATTGAAGAAAATTTTCCAAGAATGTTCTATCAGATTTAAAATAGCTTCATCAGGAAATTCTATGCTCAGTGGTTTATTGTCTTGAAGAGGAGCATCTGCCAGATGATCAACAATGACCTGTCCTTTGATGGCCTTTTTATCCACATATTCAATGTAAAATTCACTAGGTTCCATCACCCACTTTGTAAGTCTGTCATTCAAATTTTCCTTGTTTAACAAATACTTTACAGGATCAATCTTTGCAATTAATTTGATGGAATGCGTAGGCATATAGTGTCGAAGCTTTTGAGAAGCAAATACCACCGCTAAGAAAGATTTTTCAATGATGGTGTAGTTATGCTCATAGGAAACCATTGTCCTGATTAGATAGTATATTTCTCGTTCCTTTCCTATTTCATCATGTTGTGCCAACAAAGTTCCAATGAATTTTTTGTAACTCAAATGTAAAACAAGAGATGTTTTCCTGGTATTGGTGCCATTAATACAGGATAATTTTCTAAGTACTCTTTGATCTGTTGAAAATGCTTCTCACATCCTTCATCCCACTTAAATGTTACGCCTTGTATTTTGTTTTTGTGAAAGGTCATATATTATTTGCTAGATATGAGATAAACCTCCTAATTGACTGGAGCTTGCCTTGTAATTTAGGTATGGAACATTGGAGTGATGTCCAATGGATTCTTCGATATTTGAGAGGTACTAATACAAAGGCATTATGTTTCACAAGATCTAGTTCTTCTCTGAGTGGATTTTTTGACTCTAGTCTGGTAGGAGATATTGATACAAGGAGGAGTACTAAAGGGTATGTTTTCACTGTAGGGGGTACTACAATAAGTTGGGCTTCTATATTTTAGAAGCTTAATGCACTTTCAACCACTGAAGCTGAGTGTATAGCTGCTACGGAAGCTAGCAAGGAGATGATTTGGTTACAATGTTTTCTAGAGGAATTAGATCAGAAGTAGGAAGATTGCCCATTGTATAGTGATAGCCAGAGTGTCATTCATCTTGCAAAGAATTCTTCTTTTCATTCAAGGACAAAGCACATACAGCTCAGGTACCATTTTATAAGGTTTGTTTTGGAGGATGACCAATTACGGCTTCAAAAGATTCACACAAGTGACAATCCTTCTGACATGTTCATGAAGGCACTCCCCAAGGAGAAGTTAGTTTATTTTTCAACTTCTATTGGGCTTCCTTATTGATGATCGTGGAGTTATTACACAACAAAGTCTTTTATCGAGTGAGAGTTGCACGTATTACATTTTTGTTTGGTTTCAGTCTCCAAGTGGGAGATTGTTTAGTGTGGAGCCTGATCAGTCTCCAAGTGGGAGATTGGTGATATTGTGGTGACTGATCATGTAGTGGGTGTTGATATTGTGGCAACTTATCATATTGTTCCAGAGGTGAGGGGCGGTAGCCTCGAACCTCCGGCTGGCGTGCAGTGCTGAAATTGTTTTTGTGCTTTTTCGGGAAAAAGATTTTCTTTTTTGGGAAAAAGAAGACTGACGTTGTAAAACCCTAAAATGGCCAATTTTAGAGGTTTCCTTAAATGCATGTTATAAGAGGCTGAGATTTATAATGCATTGTAATTTTGGTGTACTATTTTGCTATATAATAAGAAAGGTTGGACGACTGTGTAGGTGGACGTAGCCCAGGTTTTGGGTGAACCACGTTAAATCTGTGTTCAGTTTTATTCTTCTATTATTTCTACATATAACTGTTTATTCTTATATTTTTCTGGATCTGTCAAACCATAACACACACACACACACATATATACACATGTAGATACATGTGTATGCATGTATATATATGTATATATATGTATATATATGTATATATATTACATGTATGTATTTACATGTGTATGCATGTATATATACATGTGTATGCATGTATATATACATGTATATGCATATGTATATACATGTGTATGAATGTGTATATGATTTTACTTTAAAATAATGTAGCTAAATGTGTACTTTCATTTTATTTTTAATTAAATTAGGAAAACATATATACATAGACTTCATTTGATAGTAAATAAAATCTTTTAGGTATACATATATATAGATCTATCAGACATATTATTACACATCACACATGGTAGATGCACTGATTCCCCCTGAGGAACTATTTGCACGCACTAATAGAGAAATCAAACGGTTGCAAGATTCTATAAATAATCTGACCAGCTCTACTGTCTTTAAGAGAACATACCATTCCATACTTACTAGCTTGATTAGTGTTAGAGATGACATACATGGTACCACTCCCTATGCCCCAGATGTCATAGATGCATACTTGAGAGGAAGAGACAATAGGTTGGCTCTAGTCTTTCTGTTAAGGAGGTGCAGGCTTTAGTGCCTAAAGCAAAACTGAAAAGGGAAGTTTTCACATCTTCTACAAACTTACAGTATTTTAAGGGATATCAGGTTGCCAAGTGTCAGGATCCTACTATATCAGCATTGATATACCCATGGTTTCTAGCTGCTCATTGTCATTATCCAAATAACGACCAGATTCCATTGTACTTTGCACAACAAATTTTTGTTGAGGTTCATTTAGGGAGGGTTGTTAATTACACTTATTTTCCAACACATCTAGGATAGGGGTGTGATAGACTTGCTGATAGAGATGATTTTGGTCAAGTTGGTTGCCAGAGGCCACTACACAGGGCCATTGTTGGTCAAAGGGAACCTGCTAAAGATCCTTCATTGGGTCCTGCTATAGATGATGTTATTTGTAGCACCCAGCTTTGAGGTGTACTTGATAGTGTGGGGGACATTGCAGCAGCTGCTGCATCCATATCTAGTGATTAGGTTGGTCAGTACTTGATGTCTCAACAACACTCCAGATCGTTAGGTGGAGCATCCTCTAGCGAGACTGCACATGACATGTATACTGCAGTGGGCATCCCTTCACTTTCTAGTCTATAGGGACTTACAGGAGAGATGGCACGAGTCACATTGTCTAGTTTGGTTGAGGATATGTTGGATGCATATGTATTTATAGTAGCAGAGCATGATATCCCCATATTAAATGTTAGATCTCGTGTGGGTATTGTTAGATATGCTCAGCCACATCCTTCTCACCTAGACTATGGCCATAGTGGTAGTGCTTGTGTGGATCCAACTATTGACCACTCTATTGCTATAGAGGGAGAGGCACAACGTACACACCCTTCAGTCAGTACAAGGCACCAGTTCTCTGATGTTGGCCTTGAGGATGTTGACTTCAGCATGGCCACTACAAGTTACCTAGGTTTGCTGACACATGATGATATGACTTCTATGCCATCTCATTTGGTTAGTCTGTTGCATTTATCATTAGAGAGACATGTGTAGTCTACGCATGTTGCAGATGCAGGGTTGATCTTAGACCAGACGCAACAAAATCTTGATATCTTGGTTGATAGGATCTCAGCTATGGAGTCTGAGTACTATCGGTTGCCACCATCTACCACAAGTATAAATTATTATATTATATATTTAATGTTACAATTTAAGTTACTTAAATTTGCAATATTTCATCTAGCGTGTAAATTTACTTAAATTTCTCTACTAGGATATGCCTCTTGTTACTCTTGCTTTGAGCATTGATCTTGTATGTTTTCAGGACTCACTTGATGATGACATCAATAGTGGACAGGTGAGTTTTTAATTTATTGATATGTGTACACGTAGTACATGTGTTTCCACACTTTATAACATGTTTTCTTATAATGTTTTATCAAACTTAAAAGATATGTACATTTATATATTAATTTTAATCTCTTTCTCTATAGGGATCTGCACATCCTTCACAGTATGATAGTCACTATGGGCCTGACCACTTAGTGAGGAGTCGTCATGATGAGTCCTAGGCACTTTCATATTTGGTCTAGACATATTACATACATACATATTTTTGATGTTATATTTCATTTATAGACTCTAGATTTGATTGACATATGTATTGTGCACTTTGATCTATGTTTGACATGATTGACACATGTTTCATGCATACAGTACTTGATCTCCATGTTTTATGTTTACACACTTGATCATTGATTGATCTTTACATGCTTGATCTATGATTGATGTTTCATGTACATGTGTTATATACTTTCACTCTATACATGTGTTATATAATTTCACTCTATACATGTGTATGTATCATGTTTACATGTACTTTCAATCTATGATTCATTTATCTTAACATGTATGTATGTGTTATATGTGTACGTGATCTAGAGATTGATGTTTGAGACATTATGTTATACTTTAACAAGTGACCTAGCATTTCATGTACTTGACCTATGATTTGATGATATAGTTCATGCTTATACGTGTTTGATGTATGTGTTTAATGTGTGTGTGTGTGTGTGTGTGTGTGTGTGTGTGTGTTGTATACACGTTTGATCAATCCAAGTTAATTCTTTGTAATGTACATGTTCAATCAATTTCCAAGTTAATTTTTTTAGTTTATTGTATGAATGATCCTAATTTAAGTATTTATGGAATATAAAATTAATGAACAGTTCTAGATAAAATTAAATTATCCTATAATTAGGTAATTGTAACATGCATGATCTACACATTCATATTCCAACTAAATAAGTAGCCACATGACCTAGAATTAATCAACTAGATAAAATTGAAGTATTAAAACATGCATGATACACATCCTGAAGACATTTTTGAGATATTATAAATTTTAAAAATTTCTCCATTCACTACGGCCCCGGTAGGAAAGAATGGAGCTAAGAAAACCTCTGCTCTTGCCCGTGATGAATTTAGTACATATCATATTTCATGCATTTTTTAGTCCACATCAAGTAGTTTGGCTCACTCTTGGATAATATTTAATATTCTCTCATGGTCATCAATATCAAATCTCCACTTACGAACCCCATGTCCTGTCACTAGATGAAGAGATAGGACAATGGAAATTACAAGATGGCTATACTGATAAACCTTGTTGTTAGGTTGATAATCAATAAAATTAATCCCATCTTTTAATATTTTGATTTGCTTCAAATATGTTCCTTGCATAACAACTGAACCTGCACAGACAAGTTCAACAACATATATCTAGATGTGAAATTAACCATAAACATGCACGCAATTCCATCGTAAGTTAAACCTCAATTGTAATAAATTAAACACAAACATGTACATTACTAACCTATTGGAAACATAATTTCATCACTTGTTTCATTCTTTGTTAGCTTCATTGTCTCCTTGGTGCAACATAATAAATAGTAACTAACACATTTCACATTTCCAGGCTCTTCTATTACTGCAAAAACATATCCTGCAAAATATATTTTCAATTTGAGGTCTGTAAATATACATTAAATAGAATTTTGTATATATGTCTTAGAGTGGATATAAATTGAATAGTAAATAAGAACATGTGTACATGCTCTCTATTTACATGGACACGTATCGATATTGATCAAACCTAAAATATGGTCATAATCGGTTGAAATCAATGGAATGTCATCAAAGCTTTCATCCTGAAATTCATCATTTGTATTAGTAACATCTAGTAGAACCAAATTCTATTCACTAACTGTTATACACTGAATTTGCGCCTCTGATCTCAAGCTCTCTTGGTCTTGATAATCCAGTATAACAAGGGAGTCATATCAAGGTTGTGGGACCTTATGCTAACTGAGATGAGACCTCCAGGTTCTAGGCTGGTTCCTCTTGGATAATCACCTTAATTTGCTTCTAAACAGGAAAGTAAAGTTGAGGGGAAAAGGGCTAGAAGGATTGCATGAAAAGGGAAATAACTGAAAGCAAAACTACCTACTAGGTGATGCACCAAATTTGTCATGAAAACATAACACACAGAAGATAAAGCCCTGGGTCAACTCACTTTGAATTGGAGGTAAAACACAAATCTCTTGTATAGGCATGCATAAATATTTCATAACCAGGTCATGATGAAACTAGTTAAGGGGAAAGACTTTCACAGTTAACAGCTCAAACATAAGACACGAGTTACAACCTACAAGCAAACATACTCTTCTTCAAATAGATGCTACAAAGGGACATAATTAAGAGGAAATAAAATCTTTCACAGTTAACCCATCTACCATCTACAACGCATACAAACAAGCAGAAAAGAGACAAGGGTGACACAACTCAATAAATTGGTCCCAGGAATTCAAACTCTACATATTATCTCTCAAAATGAGTTACAAATTCTCTTTGCCTCTGTCAGGAACTTAGAACAAGTTACAAAACAAGCAAGTCAAAAAAGAAGAAGAACTCTTCTGAAAATGAGTCTTCACCTCATATTTATACAATTTAGCCAACTGCATTTTGGAGAGTAATAACTTCTGGATCGGATATTTTTCTGTCCAGCCACCGCTTAGCCTTGAAAGTCATCCAAAAATATCAACATAAATGCTCCTTCTCAGAAACAGTCTTATCCCTCTAGAAGAGTCACAAAGTCTCTGAATAACAATAATTGTTCTGCAGCGCCCCAAAATTCATCCGCTGACGTCTTCAAAAATCTGATCTTTCATTTGTAAAATATCTGATTTCTATCGTCTGAGAGAATATCTAATCTTTCTGCCTCTACGAAAATCTAATCTTCTCCTTTGCTTACATTTTTAAATTTTGGGAAAATCGCAGACTTGTACATATTTTACTCAGAAAATGGATAAAATTGGCAAACATCACCTCCTCCTTCTTTAATCGCTCACTCGCAGTCTCTCATGCTCTGTTTCTGTCTTATGTGGGAGTGAGCGACGCATGTCTCTCCTTATCCTCAGTCGCAAGCTCGCGAGATGATCTCTGGTAACACTTTCTCTTCGGCGACTGAGCGCCAATACTCTCTCTTCATGCATGTTCTGCTCGGTCGCATACCCGTTCAGCTCCTTATTATGTTTCCATTTTGTGAGTGAGTGGGCGATAACATCCTTTTTTCAACTTGGTCGCCAACTCGTGGGTCATTTTCCTTTCACCCTTTCTGACCGGCGACTGCGCGATGAGCGTCTGCTCCAGCTCATTATGTACTCGCGAGTCACTTTTTCTTTATCTGAACTGCTCGGCGACTGAGCGACAATTCCTTTTCTTTATGCGAATCGCATGCTCGCAGGTTCTTTTTCCTTTGGCCAAAAACCACAGTGCCTGAGCAATGAGTTTATCTTTTCCTTTGGTCGCTCACCCGCGCGCTGTCTTCCCTTTATCCCTATTGCTCGGCGACCGAGCGATGACCCCTTGCTTTCTGCTTGTCGCAAGATCGCGGACTCCTTTTCCATACTTCAAATCTGATCAGCGACTACGCGATGACCTTCCTTGTAGCTCGTCACCAACTCGCAGCCTTGAAACCTGATAAGGAACAGACATCATGACTGTGCGATACACCTCTTCTAACTGCACCCGCTCAATCTTGCAGCTTGAGCGACTCGACATAGATAGCTCGCGATTGCGCGATGACTATGCAAAATGGCTCATCGCGCACTCGCGGGCGGATCGAACCTATGCAAAAATAGATCGCAATTGCATGATGACTGTGATTGGCAGCTTGTTGCACACTCGCGCAACTTAAAGATATGACATATAACCGATGCGACTGTGCGACAAGACAAAAATAATGACTTCGAAAAGGGCTATGGCCATTTTTTGGGCAGAAAACATAGAATTTGAAAGATAAAGCCCGGGAAATAAAGGGATAGATGGTCACACAGGGCAGACCAGGCCAAACTGCATCAAAATGGAAAAATTTGGACAATATTTTGGCGAATTCTACAGGATGTCAGCCTGCTAGACGTGAAAACCAGTAGCCTATTGACATCAAACTATCCATTGGGCATGGAGTCATTTCAGAACACAAAAACTTGACAGGGCAAAACTGTGCACGTGCACTTCTTGGAAAACATGGAAACTATACTAGAAAGCAGGGAAAGGAAAAAACAAGGAACTGCTGCAAGAAAAAAAAGACCTACAGAGAGGGATTAACCTCAAAGCAAGGCTTCAAGTGGAAACCATTCACTGAGATTGGCAGGGCATCTCCGCCAAGAGTTGAAAGCTGGAAAGCATTAGATCCTTTGCACTCTGTTATAACAAATGGTCCACCCCAAAAGTAATTAAATTTTGTGTGCTTGCCAGGTCTGGACCTGAACTCATCCCACTTGAGAACTACATCTCCAACCTTGAAGTTCTTTCCCCTGGCTCTTTTTTCAAAGCTCCTCTTAGTTTTATTCTGATGGAATTCCATATCTTTCATAGATTTATCTCTGATTTCTTTGAATTCCATCAATTGAGCATACCTGATCTGTAGGGGGTCCTCTTCATCAAACAGGGCATACTGAGTGGCTAAGTCCAGAGCTGGTAACTCTGTTGAAATGGGAAGCTCAGCCTCTCTGCCATACACCAACATGTATGGAGAATTACCAATGATCTTCTTTGGGGTAATTTTGTCTAACACAAGGCAGACTTAAGTTTTGTATGCCAATCCCTTTGATTGTCCTGAAGAGTCTTCTTAATTATTCTGATCAGGTTCTTGTTTGTGGACTCTGCCAAACCATTACCTTGGGGATAATAATTTGAGCTGGTATTCAAAAAAATGCCATTCTTAACTGCCCAATCTGAGAATTTAAGGCCTGTAAATGCCAGTGCATTATCTGAAACAATTGAATCAGGAGTGCCAAACCTATGAATTAAATCATCATAAAAGTTTAAGATAGCACTCTCATTGGCCTCCTTTAAGGCCACTGCCTCTGTCCATCTAGTGAAATAATCTGTTGCAGTGAGTATCCACTTGTGTCCTGCACTAGATGGAGGGTTGATCACACCTATGAAATCTATGCCCCACTTCATGAAAGGTTGGTCAACTTTGATTGGTTGAAGGGGCAGAGCAGCGAGCTTTTCTTTTCCTGCAAATAAGGCACACTTGATGCACTTCCTAACATAATCATGACTATCCTTGAAGATAGATGGCCAATAGTACCCGGCCCTCATGATTTTATAAGTAGTAGTCCTCGGAGAAAAATGACCACCAGCTGGCCCATCATGGAATTCAAACAGGATAACTGCTACCTTTTCTAAATCTATGCATCTCAAAAGAACACCATTGTGATCCTTTCTAAAAAGGACATTATTAATCAACACAAAAGGGATAGATTGTAACCTGTAATATCTTCTTTTTGCTGAGTCTAGTCCTACAGGGCATTGTCCTGTCTTTAAATAATGAATCATATTAGGCAACCAACCTGTTGCCTTGGCTTGATTTTTTGTAGAATGTGCCACTAGAGATGTATCCAATGGTTCTGATCTCTTTGCATTCTCATCCCCTGCCAAATGTTCGCAAAGACCTCTGCCTCTAAATAGCTTGGTAGTTTGAATATCTACATCATATTCCATCACCTTGGTGATCCAACCAGCTCTTTTCTCATTTAGAACCTTGGAAAGTAAAAACTCTTTGACACTAGGGTGAGTAACCTTTGAATGTACCTTGCTGTGAGTCAATAGATATCTGAATTTTTTTAGGCTCTTTACTACAGCAAGAACATGCTTTTCTACAAAAGAGTACCTATGCTCGTACTCTTCTAAAGCTTTGCTGAAGAAAGCAACAGGTTTCTCCAATCCTTCTGGATTTTCTTGGTCAGCATTGCAGAGATGGCGTCATGACCTCCATAAGCATAAAGGATAAAATCCTTTTTGAAGTTTAGATTCAACAGGGCAGGAGCCTCTGTCAATGCTTCTTTAATGGCTTGGAAGTTGCCCTTCCCTTCTTTGGTCCAACTGAAAGTAGAACCTTTCTTCAACATGGCTGTCAAAGGCTTGAGTAATTCTGCAATGTCAGGCAAGAACCTCCTAACAAAGTTAATCTTTCCTATGAAATATTGGAGACCTTTCTTGTGATGTGGTAATGGTAGCTCCAAGATGGCTGCAATCCATTTAGGATCTACTGTAATTCCTTCTTTGGATACTACATATCCCAACAGTTTTCCCTCATGGACCGCAAACACACATTTCTTTGGATTAAGGGATATCCCAAATTCTCTGCATCTTTCAAAAATCTGCCTCAAATGTCTCATGTGATCTACTGCATGCTTAGAGTAGACGGTTATGTCATCTAGGTAGACCAACACAAACTTGTACATGAGGCCTCTAAAGGCCATGTCCATTGCCTTTTGAAACGTGGCACCTGCATTTGACAAACCAAAGGGCATCTTTTGATAAGCCCTGGTTCCCCACTTGGTTGTAAATGTAGTTTTATACTGATCCTCTTCTTTTACTAGGATTTGATTGTATCCAGAGAAGCCATCCAACAATGAGAATCTCTCAGATCTAGAGACGCATTGTAAAATTTGTTCCATAGAGGGTAATGGATGGCGGTCTTTTAATGAGGCTCTGTTCAAATCCCTGAAATCAACACATAACCTCAGCTCCCCATTTTTCTTTCTGACAGGAACAAGGTTGGAAACCCAACTAGTATGCTTAATGGGATAGATGATACCACTCTCTATTAATTTAAGCACCTCCTTATGCATGAGCGGTTCGATCTTGGGATTGACAGGCCTTTGCTTTTGTCTGACTGGTTTAGCACTAGACTCCAATTCAATGGTATGCTGAGCAAGGGTAGGATTGAAACCTCTGAGATCTTCATATTGCCAGGCAAAGACATCACTCAATTCTTTGAATAACTTAGTATAAGCCTATTTTTCTGAATCAGTGTTTACTTTTCCAAGTTGTATACTCTTACCTGGTTCCAACTCCAATTCAGCACTGTGCTCTTGTTGGACTACCAGGCCAGCCTTACTCTTCTTGACTTCGTCATCCTTGTTGAAGATAGTCTCTAAAGTAACAAGACCCTTAGGCATCTTATTAGATTTAAGCTGTAGCACTTGATCACCATAGTTCTGTGATAACCTCTTTTGATTGTGCTTTGAAAAAATGTCCTCTTCAAACAAGAACTGCAAGATATGCTCATCATTGTCAAACACTTGCCAATTACTATTATTATCAGGAATCAAAGGTCTGACAATAATCTTGATGTGTTGTTGGTCTGTTTCTTTTGTAATGCTGTTAGGAATGTCAAACTGAGATCCAATGGTAGCCAACCTGTCAGCATGTTGATTTAACTTTCTAGGGATAGCAACAATGTTGAAAGCATATAATTCTTCAATTGCATCCCAAACTCTATGTTTGTATGCTTTCATGGCATCATTTTTTGTTGCACTTATCCCCCTTACTTGGCTAACAACAAGTTCACTGTCACCATAAACTTTTAAGGCTTTAAGCCCTCTCTTTCTAGCCCAGTCCAGTCCATTGACTAGACTCTCATATTCTGCAGTGTTGTTGGTACAGGAAAAACTGAATCTAAAGGCAGCATAATACCTTTCTCCTTTTTGGGACACCAGCATAGCACCTCCACCAGAATCGTGTCTACTTCTAGCTCCATCAAAATATAGCTCCCAAACTTGGTCACTCTAATCTTCTAAATCAGCACCCTCGAAAAGGTTGGGCTCTACAGCATCACCTTCCTGTAGCAAATAGTTTCCCAAACTAGCATTCCAAACAACATGTTCTGATTCTCTTTCATCCAAGAAAATATCAGGGTATCCCCTATCTTAGTGCTTGCTTCACTAAAGGTTTGGAAATCACTGTTATCAAATATGGGGCAGTTGACATTCATTGTACTGGACACATAAGGCTCTACATGGTGTGCTACCAACTCTTCTGACTTAATGGTAACCTTGGTACCATACCTTGTGTGAAACAACATGTGGGACCAATCAGAAGATAAATAACCACCTATCTTGGCTGTGAACTCTCTTGATAAACATATAGCAAACAATGCAGGGAGATCTATGATATATATGTCAAGGAGGATGGAAAAATTAGGACTAGCATGTAAGATCAGACTGGTATCCTTAGCCACACCTATAGTGCTGACTGAGGACCCGTCAAGCTGGGTGACATTCTTTTGGAAGGGTTCATACTTCAGTCCTAATTGGTCGGCCACCTTCTTGGGCATTACAGTGCTAGTAGCCCCACTATCTACCATGCAATTGTGTACTAAAGACTTACCA
>MU225925.1:988876-999833 GCA_018584345.1 Thuja plicata
GATGGGTCCCGGCAACAAGGCCTGATCAGGTACCCAAAACAAGAAAGCAAACTAGATGAAGGAAACTAAGCCTTCAATCTAGGGAAAAGATGTCCCAGAGAAAGGAACAAGAATGAGCAAGAAGCATGGAACTGAAAACTCTGTCAGAAGAAACTGCTAGAACCCCCACTGAAGTGCATGACCAGGTAGAGAAGACAATGTCTGAAGAGCTGATCAATCGAACCAGGAAGCAATAGAACCAACAGGTGAAACCCCCCATAATGCTGAACTGGGAGAGGTGAGAGGAACACTGAAATGCAATGCCAGAAACATCTGCAGAAGAAGAACTAGGAACACCAACAGTGCAACAGAAGTACAGACACAGGATAAAGGGCGGTGTCATCGACACACAACATGGGCTAATGTCATGGAAGGTACGCTCACTTGACAAAGGTGGATGCGCCTAAAATGGCAAAAGCATTATAACCCCCCATGGCACTTTATAACAAAGTGCGAGTACAACAACCATACAAGGTGTTCAAAATCCCAAAAATGCAAAAGAAGGCACTTTATCTCAGTGCGTTTACAGAAAAAATATGTTATAGAAGAAGCATACAAGCTCAGAAGTCAGAAAGAAGAGTGAACCAGAAGTACAGTAGAAGAGATCCCAAGACCTGTAAACCCAAGCAATCCACCAGAGTGCATAAACTGCCAAACTCAGAGGAGAGAAAACCTGGAGCAAAATCTAGAAAAAAGACCCCTGCAACTGAGTAGTTTACTGAACCAGCTTTTTGACGATATCTGGATTGCCAAAAATGAAGTCCGAATGAGCCAGATATGACTCCCGGAAGGCAAAAATAGACATCGGACTTCAACAGAAAACAACGCTGTCAAAGTGGCAGAACCAAAAAACTAAATCACCACATTCGGAAAGGGCTCGGAAAGAGCTTTCTGACGATATAACGAAGTCTAAAAAAGGCCTTCGTATGCTCCAGATAGAGCAAAAAAGGTGAGAAGGGCCCAAAAAAGCTACAAAAGGCAATAAATAAGCCCCTGGGGCTAAAAAAGGTAAGCCCCCGGGCGCATGGCGTGCGCAGGGGGCTGGGCCTAAGCCCCTGGTCACCATATGACCACCCACGTAAGTAAAAGAGCCCGCGGGGGCTACCACCCGCGTGCCACCGGGCGGAGCGGCGCTGCAGGTGCCGGCGGAGCAGCGCATGACTGCTGCCGAGCGGCGGGGCCGCGGAGTGGGCCACAGGGGTGGCGGAGCGGCGGGGCGGCGGGAAAGCCGTTGAGGCAGAGGGGCCGCGGTGGCGCGGCGGAGCGGGCCGGGAGGCGGGGCGGCTCGGGCCGCGGAGGAGCGGCGGCGGTGGTGCGGCTGCGCATTTTAAAACCAAAGCCCGCGCTAAACAAAAATAAAAAAACCTTGGAAAAGTAAGGTTTTTTTAATTTTTTTAATTTTTTTGCCTCGGTTTCTGTGCCATACAGCACAGGAACCGAAAATGTTTTGCCTCCAGAGTCCAGATGTCCAAAATGGATAATTTTTATATGTATTCTGGGGTTTTTAGGCGCTCTGAGCTCAATGGAGATGTTCGTTTGAGCTCAAAGTGACTAGAAACAAAACCCAAAACAAAAAATACATAAAAAACCTCTGAAACCCTTGGAAACTTTCTGCTTCTGGCACGCTTCAATGAAACTCAAACAGTGAACAACAGGAGAGCTCTGATACCATATTAGGATTAGGTTGAAAGCTAATCTCCCAAGATCACCTGCATGAAAACCTGTCACAAGGAAGAAGAAAAAAACAGAAGAGAAGACAGAAAGCTATGGCGGCCAAAAAGCCAGAGACTAGAAATCCATGTTGAGAGAAAAGAATTTCTATTATCAACCAACTGAAAAGATTACAATCTCCTTATGAAATGCAAAGAAGTGAATCCTTATAAAAGGAATCACGAAACCCTAAAGGAAACCCTAAAGAATTATAAAGCGCCTAAGTGAAACTTAAGCAAAGAGTAGATAGACTAATAATTAAATGAATTAATTATTAGCTAAACTAAGACTACTCTAACACTAATACCTTCTAATTGGATCTAATTAGGTCCTAAAGGGTCTAATTGGATCTAGTTAGGTCCTAATAGGTATAATCAGGTCCTAAAGGGTCTAAGTGGGTCTAATGGGGTCTTAAGGGGTCATATAACCTATCATAGGTCCCGATAGGTCTAATTGGGTCTAATTGTTTCTAATTATGTCCTAAAGGGTCTAAAGTATCAAATTAGGTCATAATACCTTCTAATTGGATATAATTCAGTCCTAAAGGGTCTAATTTGATCTAATTAGGTCCTAAAGGGTCTAATTGGATTTAATTAGATCCTAAAGGGTCTAATTGGATCTAATTAGGTCCTAATAGGTATAATTAGGTCCTAATATCTTCTAATCGGATCCAATTAGGTCCTAAAGGGTCTAATTGGATCTAATTAGGTCCTAATACCTTCTAATTGGATAGATAATTAGGTCCTAAAGGGTCTAATTGGATCTAATTAGGTCCTAAAGGGTCTATGGATCTAAATAGGTCCTAGTACCTTCTAATTGGATCTAATTAGGTCCTAAAGGGTCTCATTGGATCTAATTAGATCCTAAAGGGTCTAATTGGATCTAAGTGGGTCCTAATAGGTATAATTAGGTCGAATTAGGTTTAATAGGTATAATCAAGGGTCTAATTGGGTCTAATTGGGTCTAATGGGGTCTTAAGGGGTCATATAACCTATCATAGGTCATGATAGGTTATATTGGATCTAACTGTGTCTAATTAGGTCCTAAAAGGTCTAATTGGATCTAATTAGGTCCCAATACCTTCTAATTGGATATTATTAGGTCCTAAAGGGTCTAATTGGATCTAATTAGGTCCTAAAGGGTCTAATTAGATCTAATTAGGTCCTAAAGGGTCTAATTAGGTCCTTAAGGATCTAATTAGGTCCTAAAGGGTCTAATTGGATCTAATCAGGTCATAATACCTTCTAATTGTTTCTAATTAGGTCCTAAAAGGTCTAATTGGATCTAATTAGGTCCTAAAGGGTCTAATTGGATCTAAGTGGGTCCTAATAAGTATAATTAGGTCTAATTAGGTCTAATAGGTATAATCAAGGGTCTAATTGGGTCTAAGTGGGTCTAATGGGGTCTCAAGGGGTAATATAACCTATCATAGGTCCTGATAGGTCTAATTTGGTCTAATTATGTCTAATTAGGTCCTAAAGGGTCTAATTGGATCTAATTAGGTCCTAATACCTTCTAATTGGATATAATTAGGTCCTAAAGGGTCTAATTGGATCTAATTAGGTCCTAATACCTTCTAATTGGATATAATTAGGTCCTAAAGGGTCTAATTGGATCTAAGTGGGTCCTATCGCTCATATTAGGACCTAGTAGGTCTATTACTCATATTAGGTATTAATTAGTCTTATTAAACGATCTAATTGGATTTAAGTGGGTCCTATTGCTCATATAGGAACTAGTAGGTCTATTACTCATATTAGGTATTAATTAGTCTTATTAAAGGTCTAATTAGGTCTTAAATGTTTTATGCACTAATTAGTCTTGAGTATATGGTCTTAAGGAGTACTCTTACGTCTTATTACTAAATAACAAATTACATCATAATTTATTTCATATTAGTTCAGGAATATTACTCATATTAGGTCTTATTAGGTCCTAATAGATCTCTAATTAGGTCTTGGGGCTAATTAGGTCTTAGTTCTAATTATGTCCTAATCTAGGTCTAATTAGGTAGGGTTTCTAAGGTTTAGGGTTTAAGGTTTAAGGTTTAGTGTCTTAGGTCTAATTAGGTAGGGTTAAATAGGGTTTAGGGTCTTAGGTCTAATTATGTCCTAATAGGTCTAATTAGGTCTTCTTTATATAATTAGGTCTAATTAGGTATTTCAATATCATGCTTACATGTTTCATTAAGATAAGTCATAACCATCAACTTAAAATATCCACAGAGAGAGAGAGAAAAATAAAGAGATAGAGACATACCTTGTTTCTTATGATAATATATTTCCCATGCTTCTTCACGTAGTCTTTGTTTAGTCTCTTTTGAATAATGTTGTGTACTCTTATTTAGCCTTCTCTTTTTATTTCCCATTACAAGTTGCAAAATTGTTCAACTAGATTTTGACAAAATTTGGAAAATTTTAATTTCAAAAGTGTTCCTTTTCCAAAATGCGAATTATTTTATAAGTTTTGAATTAATAAGATGACGAAAACATATATTTATTTATATGTAATTGTTCTAAACCCAAAATGGCACCAAATAGGCTGACTTAGGTTTCTATCGAAAGTCATCTCTAACTTTCTATCGAAACATATGACTTTCTATCGAAACTACTTTGGTAAATGGGTTAACAAATGTCAAACCATGAAACTACTTTCGATATAAAGTAGTTTCGATCAAAACTACTTTCTATCAAAAGTCTTTGATTAGAGGCCATTTGCAGAAGTTGACACAAATTTGATGTTTTCATGGCTTTGGGACTCAAGCGCAAGGTTCAAATAGAAGAATAAGGATACTTCCTTTTGCATCGCACAAGTACATTGAATGAGCTTTTTGACGAATATAGATTTGACAATTCTTGAATTAATTAGGCTTATATTTTTTGACGTGCATCGAATGTAGGTTTTTTATCAGATATAAACCTTGAAGTTTGACGTTCAATGAAAAATAGTAGAAAAGAGATTTTTTTTTAAAAGTAACAGTGCCCTCCATCTTCGAGTCTACTTTCTATATATAAAAAAAAAGAATTTCGATAAATACACAAGTTATAAGCTATTTAGTCAAGGTATGTCAAAATTATGGGTTAGTCAACTTCAAATGTTTGAATAAAATATACAATAATCATGATAATGTCGTCGAACCAATTTCATGCCCTCTGTATGGATGTTAAAAAACCAAATTTGAAAGAATCACATTGATATCTATTTTAGGAAAAAAAGTTATGCTCTATGAAGTCAATGTAACTCTTTGAAAATGACGTTTTCAGGAACATAGCAGTTTTCGTGGGAGAAACAAAAAACCATTCAAATCAATTCAAAAAGAAAAAGAAAAAAAAATATTTAGAATCTAGACAAAAAATCCTAAAAGACTCTAATTTACTTCATCTTTCGATTTCAAACGGTTTAATGACAATATGCATCTGAATCTGAAAGTTTTTTCAAAATGTAGACTTCAATGTCCGTTTGGCAAAAAGTGTAACCCACTATTATGGGATCACCCATCTGTATTTGCAAAGTGAGTTGTATGTTTTAGAGCACAATTTGTTGTTAATTTCTAACCATTATATCAGTTGCAAAATCCTTTTAAACAAGGTTGACCTAACAGTCATATTGTTAAATCCTTTAATCAAGGTGACATTCTAATGGAATGGTCTAAGCCCTCTAACAAGGCTCACTTTTAATATGGTGATTAAATCCTTTAACTAGGTCACATTTAATAGTGTGTATTGTAACCTTTAACTAGGTTGGCTTTTCACAAAGCTCACTTTAGAAGAGTGAAAAATTGGTAGCATGTTACTGGTGTTTTTTCCCATATTGGGTTTCCATGTTAAATCCTGGTGTCATACTTGTGTGAATTTTATTTGATGTGTTGTCTTGTTAAGAGTTTTATATTCTGCAAGTTGATTACATTAGGACAATAAACTGCAAGTTTATGTTATTGATTATATGCTAAAGAGGCCGAGTGTATTACAGCTCATAGATATGAGTTGGTTGAAGTGTTTGAAAGTTCAATTGGTACATCTGGACTTAGGATAATTCATTCACCCCCCCCCCCCCCTCTCAGTTATNCCCCCCCCCCCCCCCCTCTCAGTTATTCTGAATCATTTTAACACAATACATCTACCAGTAAATGATAAAGAAACTAAGATGTCATTAATCTTAAGAAATGAAACTACAAATGCATATGCAAGTAAACTACTATGAAAACAAGAGCTATGAGTGCACAAGAGCCCTAGAGCAAAAATAGAATTATAACTCTATTCTCAAGATTGCCTATATGAATTAGCAAAGGGAGCTATCCTTTTATAGGAAATTCCAAGAGATGAACAGTCGGGATTCAATCGGGAAGAGTCATTGAGATGCAACTTGCCTCAATCCATGTGTGCTTTATCCAAGTGGAGTGTGTCTGATTGGTCAACCTTGTGGAGGATGAGACAAATTTGGTATTTTCCCTTTTAATTGCTTTCTGTGATTTTCAATGTTCTCACACATGTGTGAGGATGTGTGAATGGGTTCATTTAATTAAAAGAGATTTAGGACTTTTAATTAAGTTCAATAGTTTAAGCAATTAAGTGGTTTGAGGCTTTTGGTTTAGAGATTTGATTCAACAAGTCATGTTTAAAATTATGTAAGTAGATTTGATTAAATGCTTCATAATTAGGGTCTAGCAGTGAATGTATTTGATTTAAGATTTATTAAGACCAATTAATCAAAAATAGGTGCTATAGGTTTTCTAGACCAATTTTAGGTGATTACACTATCTATCTTTGTTTAAAATCCTGGCCTATGTGGCTGACCAGATTGAACAACTCCAAAGAAAATTTCTTCGGACATGGATGGAAGATAAGGCCAAACTCTCTTTAGTCGGTTGGGATAAAGTTTGTACCCCAAAAAATAAAGGTGGCTTGGGAATAAGGAGAATGAAAATATTTAATAAGGCCCTTCTTTCCAAGATTAGATGGCAGTTTCTCTAGGGTTCTAAGGATTGGCTGCCCATCTTGAGGGCTAAATATATTCAAGAGGATAATTCTAATGCATTCCTTCATGAGTAAGGTATTCCTTATGGTTTTATAATTTGGAATAATTTACTTAAATGTAGGGAGGTTCTAAGGAGAGGTGTTGGTAATATTGTGGGAAGTGATAAATATATGTTATTTTGGAAATATTTTTGGAGGAGTGAACTCTCTTTCTCCTCAACCATTAAAAATGATGGCCTAAAGAATTGTTGCAGTACCTTGGTGGGAGAGAAAGTTTGGGACTACATACCTTTGAATGGTGGAAAACCTATTTGGATTAATATCAAAGAACAACTAGTTAGAAATAGATAGTTAAGGAAAGGTTTATAGGTAGATTGGGAAAGGAGTATTGAGGATATTATTGGTAATCTAGGATATAGCTCTCTTTTGGATCAAGATAAACAAGATGAATGGATTTTGAGATGAAATCCATCAGATAATTTCTCTATCAAGTCAACATATTCCTTAATGGAGCTTCCTCTCCTTAAACCTCAAGAGTTGGATTGGAAGAAAGTTTGGATTCCTAAACTTATCCCTAAAATTAACTATTTTGGGTGGATTTTTATTCATAATAAAATAATTACTATAGACAATTTGATTAAAAAAGGATTCCAATTTGTTAAAAAATGTACTATGTGTTATCAATATAGTGAGAGTATAAATAATTTATTCTTCCATTTCCCCTATACTTTAGAAGTGTGGTCTATGATTAGGCCCTTGACTTTAGTGGATTGGAATTTTCGTGCTTCTCTGCCTCAACTTATATATTAATGGAACTTTTGCCCCTTGAAACAGATTATCAAAGAACATTGCAGAAAAATTCCTCCAATGGTTACTTGGGGTTTGTGAAAAAAAATAAAAAAAAATTTAAGGATATCTCTAAGCCATGCAAAGAAGTCTTCATGTCCATAAAATACCAAATAATAGATAACATTAATGTTGTATCATTTAGTGCGTTTAAATATATTCCTAACCTACAAGATTTGAGAGTCAAACAAATTTGGGGTTTAACCAAGACATGACTTAGATTAACTGGTCAAAGAAGTTAAATATAATGAGCACTAAATGGAGACTCCCATAATAGGGGTGGATAAAGAACTTCAACGGTTACTCAAAAATAAATCCAAGACAAGATGGGGTTAGTGCAACACTAAGAACTAATAGAGGAAAAATGTATCTACGAGTTTGAGCATCAAATCCAATAACTTTGCCAAGGTCATTGCAACTTGGAAAGGAATAAAATTAGCTAAATATTTGGGATTCAACAAGATAGAAGTAGAAGGTGATTCCAAATTAATTATTAATATCCTAAAATAGGAGATCAAAGGGCCATGGGAGATAAGAACTCTGATGGGTGATTGTTTAAGGTCTCTCAACGTCTTCATGTAAATCAAAATTCAACATGTTTATCAGGAAATAAACATGGTGACATATTTTATTGCTAATGAGGGGCTCCACATTCAAAATTGGTACCATTGGAACAAATATATAGTCCCACCAAATATTTAAAAAATTATGGACCTACACATAAATATGGACTACGTAGAGCCTTCTTAGTGTCATTGGTTTCTTTATTAGGGATTGTAATTATTATCAATGTGTAGTTTTACATTTTTAATATTGAAATTACTATGCCCTCATTTTTATTTTGTCCTAATCTAGAAATTTCATTAAGGCTCATTGTATCATCGTAGATGATTATTTGGGCCTTACATGGGAGGACAAAAATGAAAATTGGTAAGAATTAATATAGCATGTCGAACTTAAATGTGCTAGATCAATATGCTATGGAGGATATTACCTTCCCAAGAAAGGAAATTACTGCAATTAATTATGAAAATTCACTCCATTTACTAGCCTAAGTCCTTTTTAAGAGTGGATTATTATTTGGGGCTTATCGCTTGTCATTTTCAATGAAGGATTGATAATTAAAGGGATAATAGAATTTAGGGTGAGAATGTCATTTCTAGTGTTGCAATGGGGCAATTTAAAAAAATTTGGGCCTATTTATTGTGAAGCCTTGAGAAAGAATGTGGATCTTTAGGATTTGTTTGTGGTTGCTAGCTTGGCCTCATTTTGTGTGGCTATGCAGGGATATAATGACACCCTTACCTCTAAATTTACCAATTCCTAGTATAGGGGAAGGGTCAAAGTGGGTATCTTGGAATTTACCATCTTTATAGATGATTCTGGATGTGACGAGCTTGGGGAAATTGAGGATAATAATTGCCAAGAAAAGCTTGGGGAACTATCAGAGCTTCATCAATAAAGTTCTCGAGGATGAAGAACAGCTGAAGAGGTTTCAAATGGTTGTAACTTGTTAAATCTTCCTATCCCATATGCCCTTGTTATTTTACATATTATGAGTTATTTTACTCTAGAGGTTAGATTTATGTTTGTGCATGGCTATTACGTTCCTTTGCTGAAGCATGTTTGATACTAGGAAAATATTAATATTCCTTTTTTGTGTTCTCATCTTTGCAACAAAGCATTGAGGGAGGAGCCTCGCCTTTTCTTCACTGTGGCCTTATGATGTCTCTTTACAAGTATGCCCTTGAAATGGATCTGCATGACAATCCTATGCCTCCTGAACATCAATTTTGTCCTCTTTCTCGTCCCCTATAAGCCCTTAATGTTGTACCTAAAAGACTCACAATGGTAGATTCATTTTCTAATCATCATGCTTCCCTTAATTAATGGGATAAGAAAAAGAAGAAGAATGATAGCCCCTCCCCTCAACCAATGAATGAACTCCTTATGGTCACCCCTGAAAAAAGAAAAACCCCAATTGACCTCCCTAGCCCCTCTAAGGAAAAGCCTAATAAACCTATTGCTAATAAAGAGGTAACTATCAGCTCTTGGAAGATGCCAAAGACAATAAGAAGGAAAAAGATAAGAGTTTGAAGATTGAAAAGGGGAAAATATTGTTATGTAGGAAGAAGAAATCCTTTCTTCTCAAGGTAATTCAAAAGAAGGGGATGATAGCAGAGATAAATGCTATAAGGGGGAAGAAGAACCAGAAGAGCAAGTAACAACCTCAATAAAGAATTTTAAGGATTGGGTTGACTTGGAAGATGACTATGTGATTGGGGACTTTGATAAAGAGGAAATTGAGATATCCCTCAATGAGGGGGTTGAGAAGTAGGATCTTCAAGATTTTGGGGAAGAGAATAATAACCAGGAGGCCCATTTCCTAGATATTGTGGAGAAGCTTGACCATTTGGAAAGGATGGTAATCGATAAGTTTTTGTGCATAGAAAAGGCGCCCAACTCTCTCATTCGCATCACAAATGGCACTATAAACAAAGAGATTATGGGTATCATCATGAGGAAATCCAAGATAAAGAAGCACCTCAAGAAGACAAGTAATGACAAAGGAGCAAAAGATAGAAACTCTCAATAGGATAAATTGGACACTTGGATTGTGGCACTGAACAAGATGGAAAGGGATTGGAACCTTACAAAGGCTCTTTTTAATTATAAATAATGGTCTTGGTCGATCCTTTTTGGGGTCTAGTTTTGTGCTCTTGGATGGATTTTTGTAAGACTTATAATATGCCTGTTAACTTAAAGTTGATGGGCGATATTTCTATGAAGATTTTTAACATGCTAGTTAGATTAGTGTTAGTTGATGCTAATACTATGGATTCTTTAATTTTCTACTCTTGGTTATTAGTTTTAGTTGGTTGGTGATCTTATTTTGGTAGTTTTTTTCTTGCTTCGGTGTTGGGGGCCCCTCCACTAATTTTTTTTATTTTGGGATGTTGTTCTTTTAATGTTTTTTTCTTTATTGTAAGAGATTACGAACCTTTCCTTGCTTATCTATCAAAAACTATATAACATTTATTTTAATTATATACTTGCATCCTTATATAACTAAAAATCTAATTTACAAGTACACTAAATCTTTGTTATCTATAAATATATTTTGAACTACATTAAATATATTATTTCAAGACACATACATTCAAACCATAAGAATATAATTAAACATTTCAAATAGCATATCACCAATAAAACAAAAATTTATATTTTTATCATTACATAACTAACAATCTAGTTTACTTACATTAAATCATATGTGTGTGTGTGTGTGTGTGTGTGTGTGTGTGTGTGTGTGTGTGTGTGTGTATAATCTTAAAATGGAAGCACTTCCATGATAAGAATGTTTATCACTCCTTAGGGGATTTTTTTTA
>MU225925.1:1008409-1050909 GCA_018584345.1 Thuja plicata
CACTTAAGTCGACTTCCAGGCTAATCGGGGTTTCATTTGTTTTTTGTTTTTTGGGCTTAACTTCAGTCTCAGGAGTAGTATCTGCCTCTTTACCTTCCAGGCCTCCTACAGAGTCCGAGACATAAGAGTCTGATTTAATTGTTGAATGAGTTAATTTCAGTATATTTTTATTCGAGATTTAAGCTTTTAAAATTATTGAGTAAGGTTTAGGTTTTAAAGTTATTGTGTAGGGTCAAGGTTAGCAACCATATAGTCACATCAACTATGCTTTTAATAGATTGTGTGAATAGAAATAATTAACTCTAAATATATGTATTGTTGTCATATATTATCTTGATATATGATTGATTGTTTCTTTTGTTTATTTATTAAAGAATTTTTTTAACTTTCAGTTGTATAAATAATAGATAAATTATTTACTACTGTTCTAATGTTGTTATGTGTATACCATTGGCTAATCAACTTTAGATTTATTTTTATATTATTTCTACATTTTGTTAGTCTTTGATTGCTTTCACTATTTTATAAAATTTTATTTTACTTAAGATAATTTCATTAGTTTTAATAAAAATGTAAACATTAGTTAAATGAGAAAGGGTGTGATTGAAAGAAAAAAGAAAAAAAGAAAAACTAATTTGTACATTAAAATATATTTAAAAGTATTATTAATATAATATATTAAATGGCTATGTCACTTTATTCAAAAAAAAATTAAAAATTGAAAATTAAAAGTGTCATTAATTATGAAATTATTATTTTTTTAAGAGAAGAGGATCTAATTGTTTGGATGAGTTACTTTTATTATATTTTTATTGAGAAGTTAAAGTTATTTTGTAAGATTTAAGTTTTTAAAATGATTTGATGGACATATCAATTATGTTCTTATCAAATTGTGTGAAAATACATAGAGAGGTCATATAATACTATATGTAGCTATATGGTTTTATTGTTTCTTTTATACAACTTGTGAATATGCTTACTTTTATTTTATTATTTAATAAAAAACGTAATGGCTACTAATCTTCAACTACATAAATAATAATACATAGAATCTTCACCATATATATATATATATATATATATATATATACCACAATTTATGAAATTTGTAAAGGGTAGATTGTGTTTGAGTTTTTTCATCAAATTTTTGGATCACGATGATAAAAGAGAACATACAGAGCAAAAAATGAGAGATGCAGACCAAACATCAACATAAAAATGGAGAGAGAGAGGTGGGTGACACGATAATCAACATATAAATCAACACCATCTAGTTAACCTTAATCACTACGATGGTTGGACTTTGAGTAGTGCTTGGTCCCCCTTGTTATCCAACCTTATAATTAACCACCCTCCTTCTAGCACCTTTTCCTCTTTGGGGGTTTTTGACCTAGCGCTTTTGTTGTGTGCGGGGTTTCTTCTCCTTGGGTTTGTGGGGTTCTTTTGATTTCCCTCGCTCAATGTTGTTATCTCTCTGGCTCGGTTGTGGGATCTACTCCATCTTGAATATTTTGTCTTTTTAATTTTCATGTTACCCACCTCTTCTTTTTTTTTTTTGCTCCTTATGCTCTCTTGTATCATCCATGGATCACAAGTGTGATCCCAAACATTGGTGAAAAAAATTCAAATGCAATCTAACAAAAAAAAAAATTAAATAATCTCTATGGATTGTGGAAATTTGCTATCATTATTAGCAAGGAGTGTTTTTAAATTCAATTGTGTACTTTTTTACAAACTTGAATCCAAAAATATGATTTTTTTTTGGCAAAAGTGGTAAGCGACTAATACTTACAATAGGGAAATGATACTAATACTAACTTTGTGCATCCTTGGCTTCTAAAGGCTACATCAGATTTTCACAATTATCTTGTGCTTTCTTAGTATGTAGTTTAAATGCAAGTATAACTATTATGTAGGCTTCTCGTAGATATGACATCTTTGTATGTAATTTAAATGCTTATAACTATTGTTTAGGCATCTAGGTAGATATGACAAATGCACTAGATTTATTATGTGCACATCAGTCATTTCTCTCATACATATTCTCTATTGTCACAATATTTGTACAAGTGATCTAATACTTATGCACAAATGTCTTAGTAATCATGATACCCATTAAATTACATGATTTCACAATTTCTCTAGAAATAACTAAATAATTTCATAATTATTAAAACATGACCAATAATTTTAGACTTCTTCCCTTATTTATTATGTCTATACATCACTATAAATAGTTATTTCTATAATATAATATATATTATATAAGAAAGAAAAAGAAAGGAAGGATCTTTTATAGAAATAAATATTTGATATAAGAAAATTACAGCTAATAATCTACCCTGCCATGATACGACCTTCCTATTTTTCATGAAATTGAATGCTGATTTTGAAAAGGTTGATGGTGGTCAGACTTCACAAAAGAAAACTCCCCACCACTCAATGCACTCTAACTTTTACGTCACATGACGTCTTCTGCTTGGAAGTTTGAGAGCTCAGAGCATATACTTCACCTGTCTTGTCACCTCAACTTTCTTTTCAAAAGAACGTGATCGCCCACATTATTTTATTGGAAAGTCTCTTATGGGATTTCAAACCGGCTGCCTGTCAGCACAGCCGCTCTTTACATGACTCTTCCCCACATTTTGATATATAAATTAATATGAATGTGCACTGCAGTACAGGGAATCTTTGTTTAAACTAACATTAAACTGATAACTCGTTTTTATTTTGTGTTCTCCCATGTGACCATGATTGTTATTACTGGTCTTTTCGATGCAGACCTCTTCCTTTCTTTCATTTCAAATGAATTAACTGCTCTTTATTGCATAGGAATTACACGTTTGTACGGATAGGTTGTGACAGTTCATGATATGATATGATGTATGCGGTTTATGTTTCTCTGCTCTCCAGATATTTCAAATGCAGGGATAAAATCACAAATTTTCCTCTTAAATTTTTCTATCCTTATGGAATTGGCCAATTTTCCTTGAGAAATGTTTATATTTTAAATCGGATTCTTCAAAAGAAAATGTCTTATCTAGAATCGCACAACCAATACCTTTTCTTCATTAAAATTATATGTATTGAATACAACTATTTTCAAACAAATACAGTTTTTAATGAGCAAGAGTTTTTTTAATGCTTGTATGTTTACTGTACTAAACTAATCATCATTTTGTGAGATCATGCACAGCTTAATTCTTTGTTTTTGTCCATTGTGAGATTATTTAAATTAGGTTGTATTTGTTTCTTCTTTTTTCTTTAAATTAGTAGCAAAGAGTATGTGACAAGTAGCATTTCCTTGCAGGCATAACTCAAATTGCATGTTGGGCACTTTATAGCTGTATTGTAGGGAAAGTAAGCACACTTTATAGTTGTTCTACATTACAAAATATATGAACCTCTTAAGGAATATATTTTATCATATTGATTAAAACTGAAAAAATTATACATCTATGTATTTATTTTTATATTGATTAAACTGAAAAGGTCATACATCAATGTGTCTTTTAATATTGATTATTATAACTGAAAAAGTCACATACCCATGTATTTTTTTTATATTGATTAAATTGAAAAGGTCATACATCAATGTGTCTTTTAATATTGATTATTATAACTGAAAAAGTCATATATCAAATATCCAATATCACAGACTAACTAAATCACTAGATCAAAGGATTTTAACATCAGCAGTTTTTTTTGAAGAAGTAAAAAATTACAATGTTAATTGACAGTCTATTAAACTTCATTTCTCTTTAAAATGAGTTAACTAGTTCACTTCAAATATCAGAAAATACTTTACTAGCTTAGGTCCAATATTTCAAGTGTTATTCATTTCAAGAAAAGAACGTTTAATGATAATTTACTAAAATAATAACAAAAAAAAACCTTGGATAGCTTAAGTCCAATATTTGAAGTGTTAAAAATGATAAGTCCAATATTTGAAGTGTTGTTCATTTTCAGAAATGGAAAGTTTGCTAAGGTCCAGTTTGCTAAGGACCTGCTAAAATATCTTTAAAAGAACCAAAACTTTTTTTCAAGAACCTACTGAACTCCATTTCCTTAAAGACCAGAAAGCTAGCTAACTTAAATATCCCACAAAAACATACACTATTTTAGGCAGTTTACAGTACTATTTATTCTGATTATTAGCAAATCACTAAGGAAAAGTTAAACATTCAGCCAGTTTCCTCAAATAGTGCAGTATGCTATATAAAATGTGACTTTCTAGTTTCGTATATAGAATACTAGGGCACGAACAAACAAGATTTAAAAAAACTCTCTGAATCAATGAATACTATGTATTAAGATTTAAAACAAACACTCTGAATCAATGAATACTATGTATTAAGCTGCATACTTAGCTGCATACTTTCCATGTGCAGGGGATTATAATGCTGATGATACTTATCAAATAAGCCTGTATATAAATTCATAAAACACCTGAAAACAAAATAGACAGTGATTTCTACTCGTCATATTAAAGCTACATTAAAAGGAGTACTAGTTAACCAACATAGCCTAGCTGATCTCCAATTGATCAATTCTGATCAATTTAGATGATAAATCTCAGAAACATCGAAGGCAGTCTATAGTATTTAGCATTTAGCCTTAGTGAATTCAACTGAAACTTGAAAACATAAGGTCAACGAGTTTGCTAGTTATTAGTTAATCTCGATCTGTGGCATTCCTCCGAGGTATTGAGCCATGAATGCTCTCGTACCATCTTGGGGATTCCTCGCTGTAGGAAGAAACTGCCAGTGTTTCCTTTACCTCTTCAATCATCCTGAGGACTTGTCTCATGGTTGGCCTCCGCTCTGGAGCTGTAGCTACACATGCCATTGATATGTTTAGAAGAAGGATGAGTCTATCCTCAGAGTTTTCATTTGCAGAAACAGAGGCATCAACATTAACCCCTGCTGCAAGTTCTTCTTCCCTTACAGAGCGAACCCATCTCTGTAGATCCATGGCTTGTCCATTGAGGAAGGACTGCAATGGTATTTTTCCAGTGAGAAGCTCCAGCAACAATACTCCAAAGCTGAAGACATCCGATTTGGGTCCCATCTTCTTGCTAGACTTCATGCATTCTGGGGCCTTGTAACCTAAGAGAGCAGAGTCCTCAGGTTGTTCAATGTCAAAAACTGTTAGACCATAATCTGTAATGCAAGCTTCAAAATCCTGTCCCATAAGAACATTTGTAGACTTGAGGTTTCCATGAAATAATCTGGATGCCTGATGCAGATAGGCCAAGCCACAGGCTATGTCTTCAGCAATCTTGAGGCAGGAGGTCCAGTGTAAGGGCTTTCCTCTTTGAGACCTGGCACCTGATAAACAAAACAATTCAGACCTTTATTGCCTAATAACATGTTTGTTTTCTTCCTTCTATACCTGGATTACTACATCTCATTTATTTGTCATCACTCCAGGACCTCAGGGGTTTTGACATTGGATTATTTTCTTCAATCTAGAACTGGATTGCTAGATGACATGTTTGTCTTCACTCTAGGGCTTCAGAGATTTTGACATTAATTTTTTTCCTTCTAGATCTGGATTGTTACATGACATGTTGATTATTTTCATTCTGGGGCTTCATGGGTTTCGACATTGAAATTACCAAATCCCTCTAGAACCTGCAGGGTAACACCAAATCAGTATAGATTACGAAGTTTCTGTGAGAATTTTATCTGCTCAGTAGTGAGATGCAAGTATCAGAGCAGATGGCTAGATGCATTAAAGAATCGTTTAGGCTAGACACACTTGGACAGTACCTATGTAAAGTCCTGGATTAAGAATTAAGCGGCCATACAATGTTCTATTGCTTGGAATCTAGAGTATCTAGCCTAATCTTCCTAGATAAGGGTTGCCTGGTCCATATTTTCTGAAGTTGTTCAGATTTTTTTCTATAAAAGGAGATGTTTTCAGAGAGCCAAGTAAATTATTACTACAGCCTCCTACATCCTGGTACCATATCTAACATATTTTGTACCATGGTTTACTGCATTATCAAATCATCAATATTTTTCCCTGTTAGGTAACGAGTCTTCTGTAGGATATTGCTAAAGGCAACCTCAATTTAACAAAAAGTATTCTGATAGTCAGTCATTTTACTTAAACTTGCACGTTATGTTCCTTTGAAAGTTTCTAAGAACAAATCTTCGAATTTCTTCTGTGAAATGAGGAACGAAAGGAGTATAAGTTTTGCAATCAAGCTCATGACCATGTAATTTTTAAAAAATAAGGATGTCCAATAATATGAACCAGAGTAGTAATTTGGGACAATGCACTTACCATGTATAAGTGAAAAGAGACTTCCATTGGGATAATTATCATAAACAAGCAGCCTCTCCTCCTTAGCCTGGAAATAAGCTCTCAGAGGAACTATATTCTCATGTCTGAGCTTGCCGACCATCTCCATATGTCTCTCAAACTCTTCCCTGTTAATCTTATTGGAGTTCTTCAATCTCTTCACTGTTACAATCGACTTATTCTCCATTACTGCCTTGTAAGTAGTCCCCACAGTTCCCCTCCCCATGATTTCAGCAGATGCACGAAGCAGATCCTCTAAGGTATACATTTGGGTTTCTCCACCACAGAACATAAGAATCCCACTCTTTGGTTTGTCAGTTTTAATGGTCTTATCATAAAACTGCTCAAATCCATTGTCCTCAGTTGAAAGCTTTTCTCCTGCAATTTTCTCTGTCTCTTCTTCTTGTTCCCCACTTTTTTTGCTCAAAAGAAATACAACAGACAACATGGCCAATAACCCCATACTGGATCCCACCACGATCCCTGCTATCTTTTCCCCACTTATTTTTTTCTTGGACTTCACTAATGGCCTTAACTCTGCCTGTATCGGAGAGCTTATAACAACAACAGGAGCCTGTGATGGAGGTGCTAAAACTATATGACATGGCTTACCCAATGGGCTTCCGCAGAGCCTTGGATTTCCTAAAAAGGAAGAAGCATTCAAAACAGACAAAGTCGATGTACTGGGTATTGAACCATTGAGCTCATTATCAGACACATTGAATATCTTCAAAGCAGACTGATTAAAGGCGGGAATAGTACCATTAAGCCTATTGTTATTCAATTGAAGATCATACAATCTCTGTAGACTCGCCATAGCCTCAGGTATCTCACCACTCAACAAATTGTATGACAGAACAATAATTTTTAGACGATGCAGACTAGTAAGAGAGGCAGGAATAGAACCAGAAAGCATATTATGGTCTAAAAACAAGCTCTTCAAATTAACTAGGCCTGAAAGATCAGGAATGGGACCTGTAAGAGAGTTCCCCTGAAGGCTAAGAAGGCGTAACTGATCAAGCTTATTCAAACTGTTCTCCGCAAAAGTACCGTTTAGCTGCATGTTTTCCAAGACCAATTTGATGACTCTTCCTTCCGCGGTACACCCCACAACTCCTATCCATCTACAGTAATTTCCAGATCTCCACCTCCTGTCAAGCACATGTGCAGCATCTGCAGAGGCCTTGAATCTAAGAAGCCCAACTGCATCCTGTGACATATTAGCACAAAATACAGTCTGCACCACAAATAACATAAAAAAGGGTACCCAAACCAGAGATTCCGGCATTGTTGCCACACTCTTCTTCAAACCCAGAAACCTTTCACCTAAAACAGGCTGAATTATTAGGACACTTCAAATGGGTACTACCTATTTAGTCCTCCCCCTCGTAGAATATATACATTTAATATACAATGACTACTGCATATCCACTATAGTTCTCGGCATTTGTTTGCTATCCAATGGCCAACCAGACACTGGTTTGCAATTTCTGTTGTCATCATTTGGCAGATAAAAGGACCCCCACACAGGCACAACTGTGTATATATGACATTATCAGACACAACTGTGTATATATGACATAACCTGTTGTCACTTGCATTCCATTTCATTCCAAAGAATCTGAATACTAAAACTCATTCTCAGTGGATAAATGTACCTTGCATGAAGCAGAAATCCATGGCATAAAGGAGCCAAATTCTATCTGAAACAAGCCCTGCCACTACAGTGCTCTCCAGGTAATCACTCTGTCAATTCTCCAGAGATACCCACTTGCCAATGCCAACCAAATATAACAGTTCTGATAAAGCAAAAGATGATTAAGGAATGATTGATTGCTTGATTATTGCCATAATGATACATGGAAACAATCAGCCTTCTAAAGAAAATAGCTGACCCAAAACAGTAGTTTATTTGACTTGCTTTTGTATGTGCCTTTTTCTTTCCAACTGTGCCCAGCAAGTTCTTTGGTTCTTGTGGACAAAAAGGTGGTGGTACAAGATAACTTATTTCGTTAATAAGTTTATAATTAGGAAGTTTTAAGTTGCAATTGAAAGTTTTTGGATTTCTGGTGTTATTCGTTCAGAGGAATTCATAGTTGGAAAGAAGGCCCACATGACTGGCCGAGAATATAAATTGACCTCTTTTCTCGGAAACCATATGAGAAATTCCTCCTATTAGGTGTTTTGTGGAATAGGACCAAACTACCCAAATTCTAGTTCAAACAGACAACTATTTTAGTATATCAAAACAACTCAATTGGGTCGCTGGATGGGTACTAAGTGTACTTGTATTCATGGTAAGTATTCCCTCACTACATTTAGTCTTCTATTTGTCATTGCATTATAGACCACTTTCCTTGTTTTCCCTCTCATTTCTTGTTAGTTGTTAACTACATATACCTAGATCATTTAGCAATTTTTTGGTTTAAACATTTTTATTTAATTGATTATTTATATTAATTTTTAAGTGCTGAAATTAATTTATAATATTGTGAATAGTAAAAACGGATATTTATTTGATATGGATGAGTTTATGTTTAGTGTGTATATTTTTTTGTAATAGATGTGTGAATTAAGTTTATTTTTGTTGATGTTTCAGATCAAATAGATAATCTATGATGAGAAAGAAGAGAGCAAGACAAGAAAAGTGAATCAAATAGCCTATAGTTTATGTTTAATAAGAAGATAGTTTAATAGTTTATTGTAGAATTAATATATATTCAATTAAATTCATCTTTTTCGAAAATATCAATTAGGCAATTTTTTCAAACTTGTTTTTCTTTTTATTAAAGTGGGAATCTATGTAACACAACTAGTGTCTTTATGGGCACACATAATTAGGGAGTGAATCAATAAATTATTTAATTAACATGAATAAAACCAAGAGCCTATGGAACGAAGAGCTAAAGCAAAAAGAATAACAAAACAAAAGATACAAATGTGAGACCTATGAATTTTCCAAGCCCTTTTTATTTCACATCTCCTACTATGCATCTTGATAAAAATGAATGGTGTTTTGACTAGCCTTGCCTCCTAAAACAAAGTGTTTTGATTTACATGGTATAGATACCACTATAGGTTATTTTGCTCCATGATGAAGGGTCATTCTATTTTCATCGCACCTTGTTAAAAAATGGGCATGCTCTTGTTTCTACTACTTATTACATATTGTATGCCTGCCAATCTCATATTTAAGACGATATGATTGAGTCTTTGACTAAGTCAGCAACACCTCTTCCTTCCACTTAGTTTATGCTCCCTTATTGGTTATTTTATCATGACACTAAAAATTAAACTCTTTGATGTTGTATGGTTTCTTCCAACCAATTTTCTTTATCCACAAGACACATCTCCCGTACTTTGTTTATTTCATCATAGATTTTAGACACTCTTACAACCTATGTCTCATTTACTAATATATTTTTCTCTTTCTTTAATTCATGCGTTCCTCCTCTTATTTAGCCCTTCCTTAATCTACATTTTAAGGCCAATAATGGTCCTCCACATTTTGTTTATTTTAGATAGGTTTGAACCATTATCAGTGCCTCTAATAGGAAAGTATATGTTTTAGCTAATAAGATCTCATACATAATTTAAGTTTTTTTACTTTGAGGTTGGTTATGATTAAACTTTTGGACTCTTTATATTACCTTTATTTGTAGTTTGATATACTTCTAATCCAAACATCACCCTTGTAAAGGACTACTACTATTTTCCAAGCAAGCTTAAAAGGATTCTCTTGGTTTTCAAGTTCAATAATTTAGCATTCTTGCATCTGTTTTATAGTGAATATAAATCCTCCCACCCTCCTTGTATTTATTTTTTCCTACATGTCTCAATATCGAGCCTTTTATTTCAAATTGATTCCAAGGCACGTGTATTCTTTCATAACTTCTAGTGGACTTCATTAAAAAAGGGAGTTAATTTATTTTTTTACCTCCATAACAAAAAGATCGTGACTTTGGATTTTCTTCTTTGTGCCCGCTTACATCCTAACCTCTTGGCCAAAGAGCTCTAAATCCCTTGAGTGTTGTCCCAAACTATGAGTTGTTTTTGTAATTTGGATGAAATCATATATATATATATATAAGAGTAACTTTGTTATGTATTTGGAACAAGTTGAATACACAATCTACTAACCTTGTCAATCCAATCTTCTAATTTATCAATGTATAGCCCAAAAAAGTGGGGAGAGAAACCAACCCTAGTTGACACTATTTTTGTTTCCAAAGCATTATAAAAGTCCACTTGTTTTAATCTCTAAGTTGCTCATAAAGCCTATGTATTATGTTAGAAATGAAGGTGAAACTATTGTAGTATCAACTTCAAAATAGTGCAGGCAAATCTAAAAATAGATTGCTTATCCAAGAGCTCCAATAAAAATTATGCGATGACACATTCAACAATAATATGAAAAAAATAAACAATACCACAAGTGACATAGAATTTGCATGGAGAAACCCTATAGGGAAAAACTTTTCACCCAAGGAGATCCAAAGCTTGTTTTGAACTTCAAAAGAGTTTACAACAATACAACTTCTCTCTTAATATTTTGGTGCATTTTGTTTCTTCAATATAGATTACAAACCAACTTATATTCTACTAACATAAGTGCCTAAATTCTAGAAGAGTGGGGTTGATAATACCATTGTGGTATCTCAAAATAAGAGTCAAATTACCTGTAAAAAACCATACACGCCACCTTTTGGAGTAAAAAACAACTAATAATTATCTAGGGAAATCACATGGCTGTCCAACACACATCCAATAAAAGTTGGTCAATACCAAGTGCTTCATTACTGATTGATGACTCTCATGACTAACATGCACAACATGAAAACCTTGGCACCCCACTTAGGATAACATGCAAAGTATAGATGTCAACAGGTACAAACATGCAAGTCTAAGGGGTCCCCACTCCGAAAGCGGATGCTTGGAAGGCATATTCTATCAATATACAAGGTGTAATTATCAATGATGACTAGATTCATCTCTATGAATGCAATCACAATTTTTTATATGTAAATGGATGTTATATTTTTTTTTTAATCTCTTATTATGCTAGGCATCCAAGTACACATTACAAGGATCACAAAGACACATGAAAATGACTTAGTATTGCAAGGTTAATGTCACATTTGTTGGAAATGAGTTGAGTAACTGAGAGGGGAGGTGTGAATCAGTTACAACAAAAGAAAATCCAAGTCCCTTAGATGTCTTTAACAAATTTATCACTATTGCTCGGTTAACACAGATATTCTACTGTCACTCGGTTAACATAGAAAATCTTAAGATATTAACTGTGATTATCCTTTAGTAATTAATTACAGATGTAGACGTCCAAAATTATCCTTATATTAATTTAATTAATATTCCCATAATATTATAGTTAATTTAATTAAAATTATATTTGTTATATTCTTCTATCTATTTAATTAAATATGATTCATCTTCATAGTATTTAAATCTTAATTTAAATATTATTCCCCTTTCAATATATTAAATCGCATTTATATACATTTCCCTCATTAATCCCTTTTAAATAAATGTATAATTTGTTTATTCCTCCACATGACTTAATTCTACTAAACCATAATTAATCTAAATCTAATTTGGATTAAACTAATTTGAGCCTAGATCCTACCCTACCTCATATCACTCTCACTGAAAATAGACCTACTCACTAATTAAGTTAATTAGGTTAATTTCAGGATTCCTACACATATTAGTCCTAATTATTTGCTCACACATGTGTGAGAAAATTTCTAAATTTGACCTTTCAAATTTATTCTAATTTGGAGCCAACAAGGTTTCTTACAACCTTGATGACACTTTCTTACACTTTTTAAAAGTGTTTCATTAGACTAAAATTCTTACACCTCTTACAAGATCCTTCACATATGTACTTTAAGTACACCTTGACCCATCACATCACAAGTTGCTCACACATGTGTGAGCAAACTTGGCCTCTTGCATGGCTTATGTGTCCCTCATGTGGCACCTATGTGGATGTCACATGTGCTCCACCTCACTCAAGTCCTCTCCTTCCTTCCAAAAATCTATAAATAGAGGCTCTTGCCAAGAGCAAATCATCTCCATTTTATGCATTGTTATCATGCTAGTTTAGTTTTTGAATTCTTAGCTCATATTCATGTTTCCATGCTTTTTAGTTCATTTGAAAATCTAGATATCACATCTTAGGCTTAATGGTGAATGAATCTTAGTTTCTTTAGATCTTGCATATCATTCTAGTTTAGTTTTTGCATCTTCATCTTCATCATTTGGTGAAGGCTTGAGACAAGTTCCTCATACTTGTTCTTGAGCTCTTCATCACATCCATTAGTTTGCATTGTAGGTTTCAATCCATAACAAGCAAGCAAATCAAGTGGGATTTAGATATTGTGTTTGGAGAGCACACCCACACACGTCTCTAAGAGCAAATCAACAAGGCATTGGGTGCCCTTGTTTGGCTCATCGGAGGTTGTGGTGGAAGTTCTTGTCTTTAGATTTTATTTAAAACATGCTAACACTTGAAATCTTATTTCTAATGACTAACCTTAACGTTTGCATGTTTTAGTGTTGTTCTTGGCAGATACACTTTCTATCACATACATTTTGGCACGTTCGGTGGGACCCACGTCCCTTAATTTTTAAGATTTTCAACAAATTTCACATTTTTCTGTGATTCTAGAAAAATGTTACGCAGAGTTGTCTCTACTTTGAGACTATCGTTTGCATTTCTAAACTGTCATCTGTGCAGATCACCGTCTACACAGATCCACCGTCTGCACCTGTAGACAACCGTCTCTACCAGGTAAAAGATAGACTTAGTTTAAATCTTATTCCAAATGCTTTTTACTAAGTTTTTAGCTTTTTAACTCTCAGGTTTTTGAAAGGGTGTCAATTTTTAGGAGTTAAATACTGTCAAAATTAGTAAAAAACTGAATATTTATGTGTTTACTAAGTCTTTTTATTATCAAACTATAACTTTCTGCATTCGACCGTTTGTGCAGGTTACCGTCTCCGCATATCGTCGTCTGCGCCCTGGAATCACCATTTGCAAATTTCTGTATTTATGACAGGTAGCAGTTTCTATGTTTTTACAGACCGCAGTCTGCGCTCTAATATTACCGTCTGCGCAGATCACCGTCTACGACTATATTCTATCATATACACAAGTTTGCTATGGTTTAACATTTTAAGCATATTTATGGGTTACTGATCTTTTTTAAGGTTTTGCAGCACCATTTCTGAAGACAAAGACATCAAAACTACTAACATTTTATGCTTGTAGGACGTTGAAGAAGACAAAACTCAAACTACTTACATTTGTTCTTGCAGGTTACCTTAAAAGATTTCAACTAAACGATCAGGCTTTTTAGTAGTCTTTTATCTAGGCACCTAGATTAATTAGGAGATTCCTTTGTATAACTCAAAATAAGCATTAGGGGAGTATGCTCTCTTCCTGTTGGAAGATCAAAAACCTAGACATGCTTATTTTGTTTTAAACAAATAAATCTTTTAGAAAGAATAAGTGTTTGGCATCTTTGGGAGAAAATGACATTGGGTAGGAGACTATGATCTTTTCCCCTTGTGGAAAAATTATAAATCTAGACCCCTCTTGTCACCAATCCATTTTCTTTATGTTAATCCTTTAGAGGGCCTGCCAAGAGAGCAATCTTTTGGGAACGACCCAAGTGGGGAACAAGCAAACCCGGCTACTCCACCCCACTATAATCAAAAGATTTCTTCAATTCAAAGAGAGGAAAAATGTGACTATTTTTATCTCAAATGCTCCTTCATTTGTAGGGCCTAGTGCCTGAATCTTTCTTGCGAGACTACACTTGACTGGGCGCTTGTAGGGTCATCTTGGTCTCAATCTTGTTTACAAGACTTCAAGGGGGATACATTCAACTTGTCTAGGGATGAGAGGCCTGAATCTCACTTGCGAGACTATGCATTTTGGGTGCTTGTAGGGCTATAGGCCTCAATTTCTCTTGCAAAACTACAAGGGGTAGCCATGAACGGAGAACCTTACTAAGAACTATTAAAATAGAGGCCTACCTGGCTCACCCTTGAAAGGTGATAATGTTTGTGCAAGGAAGATAGTAACTTCCCCAAGATCACTCGTACATTCGTGCCACCTTGAGCATTTGGAGTCAACTAATACAACGTCATGACTGGAGCCATTGCGTGCTCGGTGACGAACACATTCTGATTAGATCTTGTGTGTGTGCCTAAGCTTACGGGAAAACATTTTCATGCTACACCAATTCCTTAAGTAGGCTATGTTTGAAGTGCTTGAACATTGACAATATCAAAACCCGAACGGAACCTTCAACAAACAAATTTGTCACACTTTCTTGTATCCCTCAAGGTTGCTTTGTCCCTTGTTGGATTTTTTTCAAGACATATGTTGGTTATTTTCTGGTTTGATTATAATGAAATTTTTTCTTTCCATTGAACAAATCCACTAAAGATCAAACTAAAATAAAAAATCCTCCAAATCGTCTAGACACTGTCATCTCTGCTATGGAGTTGATGTCTGCGCAGATCACCATCTGCACTCTAGATCCGCCATCTGCATATGAGACTATCGTCTCTGCTTTAAAATAGTGAGCTTCAAAATCTACTGAAATCTTTGAAATTTGGTCCTCGATGGGATATTGAAACCATTTGTCCTAAAACATTCAGTTTCTCAGTCAAAATAATAGTTTTGCTATATGACATGGCTGACTCCAAGAAGCACAAGAAGGTTAAGCTTCTAACACCTCCAGTTTATCGAGAACAAAAAGAGATTACTCACAAATCTAAAGAATATCAACACATTGCCCAATCGATCAAGCAAGAAATCAAGTACTACGAGAAAATTGACAAGTTCATGCACAACAACAAAGTTTTTAATTTCATGGCCAAATATCCCATCAATCGTGCCTTTTTCACCCTTGAGAAATTTGATTAGACAAGCCTCTTGTTTCTAAAATCAATTCTTCAGTTCTTCCATCATCATCAAACATCATTCTTCCTCTTGGAGCACTAGATCAAACCTCTTTACTTCAAATCAAAGCAAAGTCAAATCAATCCCTTTTAGGTTGAAAGACCTTAATCAAAAGTATTACATACCTTCATCTTCAAAAAAATACAACATTGCTTATAGACCATCAGTCTGTCTCAAGTAATTTAAATCCATTGGTGATATCCCACTTTTATTGAGATCACAAGTCTATCTTCAAGTAGAAAAGATATCACTTAATCCTTTTGTGTTTGTGTCATCACAAGGTCTTGTTATACCTAGGTTTTTTTCTAAAAACCTTTAAATCAAAATCAATCATCAATCAATTTGGATCAAATAATCAAATCAATCCTTATTCAAACATCAATCAATCAAATCAAAATCAAATCAAATCAAATTAAACCAAGAATCAAATCTTTGCTCCATTCCCTTTTTATCTCTCAATCCTACATCTTCTTGTCTTCCATTCTTATAAGTCTGCCATTGTATGGTAGTTACTGGATCTTAATCTAGAAACATGAGGCGTGCAACACCCATCACTCCCTTTGATGAAGAGAATCTTTTTTCTCATTAATTCTTTCAAGGCAATGCAGTACAAGATGACAATCAACCCAATGTTCCCGAAGAAACCGAGTTAGTGGATCAAGAGGAAAGACCTACACAAGTGAATGATTTCCTTAGAGATCGATATAAGTTAGAAATGGTTGAAAAGACCATTAGTCAAAACAGCAGTGAAATCTTCTTGAATCTAATTCGAAGTGGCATTATAGTGCCCGCAAAATTTGATGAATCGCTCCTTACTTGAAACATCACCAAAGCCACAACTACTATGACTACAACCATGGCTTCCAATTCAAATGCTACATTATCACGTGACACAAGTAAAGGAACTGCTAGTGAACCTTCCACATCAATGCCTACATCAACACCTATATCAACAACTACATCATCAATCCAATTGACACAAGAACACATCTAACATATTCTAAGCATTTTGCCGAACATTACTGCACACAATAGCACTCACGCGACGACGAATGCCACTCAAGGAGAAAGCACTAATGTCAACAACATAGGGCAGATTTGTATGACTTTGGCTACATCATCTACATTTTAAACAGTGGGCATGAAGACATCTACAACTAACACATCTAGAGTTTATCAATACATACCCCCTCCTACAGTCGGTATGACCTCCACTGGGTTGTCAGCTGCATAATTTGGAGGAGGAAAAGCTTATGTGCCATAATTTACTCCAGATTTAGCCCAACAAGTTAATGAGCTCAAAAGTCATGTGTATGGTTTACAGAATGGGGGCAAAAATGAGTTTTCTTTTGAGGAGATTTTTCCCTATCCATTTGACAAGTCCATCACAATGCAATCATTACCCCCAAACTTTGAGATGCCTAAATTTGAGAAATACAAAGGTGAAACATGTCCTCTACAACATCTCAAAGAATTTTACATCACATGTCAAGAAATGGCCTAAACGAAAATTACCTAAAAAGACTCTTCACTAGGAGTCTTGGAGGCACAACTTTGGAATGGTTCATGGCCCTTCCTTATGGATCAATCTTTACTTTCCCTGATCTTGTAGATAATTTTGTTGGACAATATTCGTATAACATTGAGCATCAAGCAACACTCAGCAATTTGTGCAATACTAAACAAAAGAATGGAGAAACCTTTGCTAGTTTCTTACAATGATGGAGACATATTGAAAATCGCATGCCATGGAAAATACCTGATAGTCATTTAATTGACATCTTCACAAAGAATTTGATCCCCGAGATGTCATTCCAAATGAAAATGGCTTCCCCTGACACCTTTGAATCTCTTGTCAAGAAGGGAAAAGACATCGAAGATGTCCTTTAGCAAAAAAGGTAGCATCAAACATTATACTCCTAGCAATGATAAACCAAAATTCTGGAGTAAAAAAAAAGGAGTTGTCAATGATGGAGTGACTGATGCCAAGCATGTTCAAAATGTTCAGGCATCCAACAATAATAATCAAAACAATCGCAATAACAATCAGAATCAAAATCAAAATCACAACAACAATCAAAATCAAAATCAGTATCAAAACAACAATCAGAATAACAATCAACAATAGCCGTGTAACCAATCATATATGTTCCCTCGTAACAACAACAACAACAACAACAACAACAACAATCAGCAACAACAACAATTCACAACATTAGCGGAACACTTAGATGTGATCTTTAAACAACTTGTGGATCAAGGAATGATAATCTATCCAAATAATTGACCTTTCGATGAGAATCAACCCAAACCCGCTTGGTATAGAGAAAATGAATATTGTGATTATCATCGCATCAAAGGACATGATACTAAGAAATGCATGAATCTCAGACACTTTGTGCAAGATCTCATTGATGATGGAAAAATTAAAGTTGAAGGCCAGAATGCATCCTCATCAAATGCAAAACTTAAAGTCTACAATCAGCCCTTTCCGCCACACAATCAAAACAATGCATCTAATGCAATCCCATATGATTACTCTACCAATACTATCATAGGCAATGATCGAACATGTGGGAGTCTAGAAGAAAATGATATCTTTGGGTTTGATGCTCTTTTTGGACGCATCAAAGAATCTGAAACACATGTCAACACCATAATCCTCAAAGTTGTTGATTGTAATGCTACCACACGCAGACCCAGAGTCACTGTCCAAGCTGTTGATAAACCTTCTACATCTACAACTCCACCAGCTACACCATCTACCGCTACTTGGCCTGTCTCATGCTACGACATATTGGCCTAGTTAGGAAAGACGTCTGCACAAATATCCATTGTAGAACTCCTGCGTACCTCGCCAATTCACAAAGAAATTCTTGAAGATGCTCTGAATGAATCCCATGTTCCTGAAAATATCAATGCTGCTTAGTTCCAAGCCATAATCGAGAGTTTAGCTGCACAAGAGCATCTTTTTTTCACTGACAAAGACTTCCGTGGTCCTGACCTTCATCAATCCCTCCATATTGAAGCCAAAATCCAATCCACTAAAATCAAACGAGTCCTTATAGATGGTGGATCTGGCCTAAATTTGTGCACATTGAAAATGATTCATAACATCGGTCTTTCTGAGGACCTTCTGGATGTAGATAAGCAAATAACAATAAAGGTCTATGATGATAGAGAACGACAAAGAAAAGGTTTTATCACACTACCCTTACAAGTGGGCCCAACCTTTTGCAACTGTTTGCCACGTGCTAGATCTAGATCTACAATACAACATCTTGTTGGGATGAACCTAGATACACGCTATCAAAGGTGTACCTTCTACTTATCATCAATGCCTCAAGTTTCCACATCGTGGTAGAGAAATCACAATTCCCAGAGATCCTGAACCCTTTCAATACTGCAAGAGACTAGAAGGAAAACAATCAAATTATTGTCCATTGAATGAGCTTGGATGATAATTCAATAAAGAAACATTTGTTCTGGGAACTTCCTCAGCCCCAGAAAAGACATCAGAGATACAAGCTAATCAATCCAAAGGAAAATAAAAGGTTGCTGATGATAAAATGCTTGAATGTGAAACAAAGACCACCTTTACAGATCAAGGCATGGGAGAATACAAATTTGAAAGTGCTCTATGCATCGGACAACTCCCTTTGTCCCAAAAATCCTATGGGAGACCGCCACTATTACCTCCCTCTAAAGAGAAAGATCTCATGCATTGCAAAACAACCACTTTTGAGCATTGGGGGTCCTTATCAGATGAGCACATGGAATACAATGTCCTTGATTGGCTCTACAACAAAGAAGAAAAAAACTAGTAACATTCCCTAATGGAAAATACATCAAAGCCACCCCCATTGTTGAAAGCATGGGGTATCATGGCACTGGCCTTGGTGCAAATGAAACTAGTAAGAAGAAAATTATAACAACAAATGGCTATCCTCGAGGACACAGATTTGGTTCCATAGAAACTAAGACTAACTTCGCCAAGGACTATTGTTTAGTTGCCTCAGATTCAGACACCAAAGAAGAGTTTTTCAAAGTCCCTTTCCAATATGTTGAAGATGAACTTGATGAATTTGCCCATTTCTTCACTATCACACAAGCCAACCTTTCATCCCCTCATCTTCCCCTCACAAATGCTTAACTAATTTACTGGGATCAACAAGATTCACCACCAGCTCTAGACATTTATGATTCTGATGAGGCAATTTTAGCTCTCTTTGGACTTATGAATCTCTGAGAATATGAGGACCATATCCATTTCAGTGAGCAAGCCTACTTTGGTAGCCAGGTCAATTCTCTTAGTCGCAAAAATGACAATAAAAAAAAAAAAAATGAAAATACAAAAACATCCCCTGGTGAAAACCTCTCGCAAGCACCTTTGGATGAAGAAAAAGATAAAATAAAGGACTCATCCTCTATGATGACATAATTTTTTCCATTAGTATGCAAAGAGAAAACAATTTTTATGGACCACCGATTACACTACACCGAAAGATAGGTTTCAGTTCAGATCAAAAGTGCTAAGTAAAGGGAAACCCGATGACACAAGTTTTGCAGTGTAAACCAAAAGTGCAACCCGAAGATGATACAGAGGAACCCGACAAGTAGGTTACATTATAAACTAAAAGAGTAGAAATAGAGGAACCCAACAGTAAGGGAACCTAATAGATAGTTCAACAAAGGAACATCGAAAGACAGTCAAACTGATTTCAAAGAAAACCGAGCATCAGAGTTTTGATTTGTTTTAAAACCATTTCTTGAGGAACAAGAAAAATTATTGTAATTGTTTTAATCAGTCTAATTGATTAAAAACATCCAAACTAGGAGATCAAGGTCAAGTTGTAAACCTTTGATCATAGAGTTAGTTTTGTAATATGTGAAACTAAATTAGGTAAATCTATGTTATAAATGGATGTTGTAATCATTAATTTGAAATGGATGAGAGGATGAATGTAGCCAACGAGCACATCTATGGATCAAACTGAGAGTTTCAAGAAGTAGAGCAACAAAAGATGAATTTGGTTACTAAGAACTAAGAACCAAGGCTACTGAGAAACAAGGCTATTAATCAATCACATTAGGTGATACATTTGTACATGTAAACTTTAATGGATTTGTAATAAGAAATTGTAGATTGCATACACTCAGGTCAATGAGTATTTTTGTCTACATTCTAACAAGTGTAGAAAATAGAAGAAATCCTTTCAATAAAGGTGGATTTAACAACCCTGTTGTAAATCTCTTAACCGAGTGCACGCTAAACAGTGTTGCTAAAGCTCTTAATAGAGTAGACCTTAACCATTCTCCACATAATACTCCTAACAGGGTAGATCATCATAAGTGATCAAATTGCAAGTCTTAACCGACCCCTTCCAATCTGTAGATAGTGAAGTTATTGTGGGTGCCATCTCGACCGCAATTTTTACCTTCTAACAGGGGTTTTGTGCATTACCATATCTTGTGTTATGTGTTATTACTTTCATGAATGTTTCTATGAATGTCTACATACAATTAAGATTATGAATTGATATTACATGCATAAAGAAAGAACAACAGATATGATCGGTAAAGCAAAGATTTGATTACATAAGGTTAAAGGCTAATTAACTAAAAGTTTTTGAGGTACTGATTCACCCCTCCCCTCTCAGTACACACTTCCCATTATTTACAACAATTGGTATCAGAGGTAGATCTCTTATTTGGAAATTTTAAAGACTTAAGAGAAAAGATCATACAATGGAGAAGTACAGGCTTGACAAGAGTATTGAGAATCAAAAGTTAGAAATTCAGATCTTCTATGAGTAGTATAAAGAAGCTAGAATCAAGATGAGACAACTACTAGATGAAAGAAAGATTATGGCATCCCACTCTAATGAAATAGATTACCAAGAAGAAGAGATACCAGATCGATTTAAGTCTTCAGGATCTACAACTAGCAAAGCATCAGACACATCAGAAGAAAGCATCACAAGTCTGGATGAAATCAATCAACATCTGGCTGGACAAGTGAAATCTAAGAAAATCGGTTAAGAGACATAGATGGTAAGAATGATTGATGTCATGAACAATGCTAGAAAAGCTAAGCAAGAAAGAACACTAGCTATTGATGACAGAAGGGAGATTATTGAGAAGCTACAAGAGAAAGAGTCATAAATACAAAGACTTACAGAACATCATCATGACATCACAAATAAGATTATTCTTATGAGTCAAGAGGAAAGCATAATGAATACATAAATCATTGAAAGAACAGAAGATATCGATGAGCTAAGAGAAGAAAATGAAAAGCTGAAACATGAAGTAAGAATTCAGCAACAACATAATGAAATAATCAAGAGAGCTGAAGAAAGCAGCAAAAGGATGGATGCTTTTCTGGATGGACAAAGGAGAGCCAACAAAAACACCAGACTAGGCTATACTAAGAATGGAGAATCACCCAACCAAGCTAATCCAAAGAATGTCTATGCAAATCTAAGACCAAGAAAGCTGACATGCAATCATTGTGGAAGGCAAGGCCACACATCAAATCTTTATAGGAGCAAAATGAAAGGTATTCCTAAATCCATATCTTCATTCATAGGAATTTGTTATAAATGTAACAAGAAAAGACATAAAGCATATGAATGTAAATCTGAGGTAAAACAACTAAAGAAGGAAACCTATATGGACAAATACTGTCCTACTTGCAAAATGCATGGGCACACATCTCTTGAATGCTGGAAGAAGAAAAGGCAAGCATGGAAGCCTAAAAATCAAGAAACTTCCTATCAACCGAAAAGAGTCAGTAACCAATATGTTTGGGATTACAACACATGGGAAAAATGTACATCATGTGGAAGATTTGATCACATAGCTACAAACTGTATGAGATAATGGACAAGAAAGTCTAGGAATTGGACTAACCCCGGAATGTCATGTCTACACTATCATAAAGTTGGACATATGAAGAAAGACTGCAGAGACTGAATGACAGAGACCAACACCTTTTCCAATGGAAACACCATTAAAGACATCAGGAAGATGAAAAACAAAATGTGGAGGAAAGCTACAAACATTGATGAAGCTGGACTAAGAAATTCAATTGGTGACACCTTATCCAATGGATCTAGTAACATCACCACCCCCACCTAAGAAGAACAAGTAAGTATGGAACTGCATAATACCAAGTTATATATTACATCAATTCCATTATACATTGATGAAATGCCAAACTAGCATTATTAAAGATGCACTATGGTATTAGTTGTTATAATTCTGTGAAATGAAATCTCATCAGTCAATACATACCAAAATGCATTGGTGTACATACAAAGAAAATTTTTCTATACTTACCGAGAATCTTCGGTTAACACATAAAAGCTAAGTCGCTAGTGTCAATTGAGATCTGTCATTAATTATGTGAAGTTGACAATGTTGTCTTCGCCATACACCAAAATTCATCGGTGAATGTAACAAGTTAACATTGGCCCCGAAGCATCGCGTTACCACCTAGAATGTTATTGTGTATCACCTGATGACTCCATCTTCACAAAATGAGAAGTGGTTGAACATTAATGACTTGAATTAGGGCAAAGTCTATAAATAGATGACGGAAGGATGTCATTTTTCACCAAGCAACCAGAGTGAAGAGATAGAGCAAAAACTGAGCACAAAGTGACAACATTGCAGAGCGACTCCAACCTGAATCACAACACTCCAAATAGATTCCTAACAACTATAGAGGTTAAAGTAAGTACACAGATAAACAAGAACTCTATTTTCATTCACGAGAAAAAGTCCTAATTTTAAAAACAATGGAAACTACATCAAGAACCGCTAAGCTCAAGAATGATAAAAAGAATAAGGTCAACCTAATCAAGAATTCAACCTATGAGGAACCTCATTACAAGATATGTCCCAAGGTTTCTTCACAACCCGACAATGCTGGTGCATTCTCCAGAATACCAGCTAGGGTTTTGCTCTTTGAAGACGTGCGTGCATACATACACTACAAGATTGCAGAAATAAGAGACCTAGAAGTTGAGAAAGATTTCAAGGAGCTTTACAATGATGATGGCACTATCAAGGAAGAGCATAGGCATATTGAGTAAAAGGGCTCACAAATTCCCTATGGTTCCCGAAGGAGTTCAAGACTGAATGGATTTGGTTAGTACTAAGCAGTATACATGACCAAAAATTATGGCTGGATGAGCCAAAACTGATAACCAGGGATGTTATACATGCTGTCACTGGTTATCCCATAAGTGATAAGGTAAAGGCACTAAAAAACCTTCCTAAAGTTGAAATTGAGAAGAATACAGGAGCAACATGGGATGGAAGAGGACTAAATGTATCCACCATCAACAATGATGAACTAAAATTTGGAGTACGTGTCTTAGGATACAGTTTCTTTCAGCCTAGCAAGATGAACAATATTGCATTCAAACTAGTAGATACAACATACAAGATTATCAAGAAGGGACTGCAGTTGGATCTGTTAGAACTTTTGCTAAGACAATTAGAAGAGAACATGAAGACAATAAGAAATGCAAAGTCTAATTCATGTAAGTTTGGATCTCTGATAATGTGCATATTTTTCTATTTCCAAGAATCTTTCCCATCTATAGGAAATGTCAAATGGGACACTACAAGACTAGTGACCATATAGATTAGTGAGTTCATCATATCACTAGGAGCAAATTTTGAATCAGTCATGGATGAATACTTTGTTGGATTCAAAGATATAATGCAGAAGAGAGTAAGGATTCTAGAACAAAATAGAAAAGTTCAAGACTAACATATGTTTTATGGTGGACACTAACTACACCTACATCAAGCTAGTTGTACCGAGAACATCATGGATGGCACCACTTGATTATGAGGTGAACATAGATCAAGCATCAAATTCTATTGAGGCATTGATAAATGAGCCATTAGATAACTCACAACCCAAGTTTGGAACTTATGAAGAAGCCAAAGAAAGGATTAAAACTAGCTTAGTTGTGAAGAAGATTGATAGGAATAAAGACAAGATGGTTAAGAACTTAAAGAATAAACTATCGGTGAATGAAGATGAAACTAAACAGAAAGAAGAAACTAAGGGATAGTCACCTATTGGTGAAGATGAGAAGGAGAGTGACTCAGAGTCCACAGAGTCAGATACACCACTACCTCCACCAGTGAAGAAACCTAGGACCACTGCTGCAACTAGGACTAGGAGTCAAACAAAAAAGGATGCAAGTCCTTAACTGATAAATAAAGGTCAAGTAATGACATACAAAAGAAAACCTCAAACCAAATAGACAAAAGAACTAAAGAGGAGAAGGAAATTAATCCTAACCAAGGAAGATATCAAAGATACTTAGGAGGATGGACCTATACAAAAATAAAAGAATAAGATTCTTGAAACTATTGATGAGGTATGTGCTTCAATTGTCAAATCAGGAACAGTCGATGATCGCAAGATTAAGAAATGGCTAACATTGGATCTCGAGGATCAAAATAAAATAGAAGAGGCAATTATCAAAATGATGTGTATATTCAAATATCTTCCAATACAATTGGTAGATAATATGCCAAAATAAATTTAGGATAGATTATTGACAAGATGGACATTTTCTTTACACTCTAATAAAGAGATTAGGGAAAGAGCCCTAGCATCTGTCATGCCTCCCAAATAAAAAATGGAGGAGATTAAAGAGATGATGAATAATCACTCCAAAAGGTTCTCACCAAAGTTGAGAGCATACCAAGTGCTTCAAGGACATCTACTGGAACTAGATAGGAAGAGTGAGGCTGAATGGAGAAAGATACTTGATATACCTAAAAAGGATACAAGTACCAAGCCACAAGAAACTCTTACCAAAAATCAACAAAACAAAGATGATCAAGCTAAACATAGCCCCGACCATATTATTATCATTGATGAAGATGTCAATGAAGAATCATTGAACACAAAAGACAACAAGGATATGGATGTTGTAGATAAAACATGGCCGGACAATACAATTATTGATGTGACCAGAGGAGATCCTGCAGATGAGATACACAAAGATGAAGATGTCACTATTGTCAAGGACCAAACCGATGAACAAGATACTACAACAGATTTAGCACAGATAGACACACCAGGATAGATACCACTGTTGATACAAGCTATCAACATTATCTCTGAAAAGGAGAAGTTACCTGAGAAGGAAACAAGCATACCCGAGGATAAGGGTAATGAAGAACCAAAATATGGAGATAACATCAAAAAAGATGCACAAATAAAAAATACAGAAGAAGTGAAAAAAGAGAAAGGTGAACAAGATAAGACAATTGATACCACACCAAAGGACACCAAAGGTGAAGCTATAGATATACCAACGGTAGATAAGGAGATGTCCTCAGACAACCGATGGGCAAACACTAAGAAGCAAGAAAAAGGTACAACACCACATAAGCCATCAAGTAGCACATCAGACCAAGAAGAGAAGTTGGCTATGGTTTTACATACAAGTGCATCACAAAAGAAGAAGAAAACCAAGAAGAATAAGTTGGAGGTCACACTTGATGAGATCATAGAAATACCAAAGTGTGATCCAACTACTTTAGATTTTGAATCACTCCAAGAATATGGAGAAATCTATCAAAGGAAAGATTTGCAAGAAAAGCTTAAAAAGAAGCACTGAGACTCCTTAGTATTGGATACCACAAGGGATATCTTAAACTAGATAGTCCTTGACATTGATGTTGATCATAATGACCCCATTTTGGATCAACTTTCCATTCTCACCGACGCCATCACAACACAGAATGTAGATGCATAAAAAGTGATTCAGGAATGAGCAGAACAAAAGTTCCAATATAAATTAACAGAAATGATCAGCCAAGAAGGGGTAGAAAATAAGGTAAAGCTTTCAAAAGTATCAAATGAATTAGATCCAATCATCGTTGAAGTTGTTTCCTTAATTCAAAACCTATGCACTTTGGAGAAATTCACAAAAGATAATAATGATAAGATTGCAAAGATCGATTCCGATCTAAATGCAAGTGCTCAAAGTCTAATCACAAATGGAAATGCAATCAAATTGCATTATGAGAAGATAATTGAATTCAAATGGTTAAGACAAGAACTTTGGGAAGCAGAATCACATTTTCGAGAAGAGGTTACCGAGCTACAGGCTCAACTTTTACCAAACCTCACACTTCTGCAAAAACACATAAGTTCTGCAAGACAACTAATTGCCACCCCTGAGATGTCTATAGGAGACAACATCTACGACATGCCTGCCAGGATCACATTAGAGCATATGAATCTTGAGAACTTAAAGGAGAAATAGGAGAAGATGATGGAGAAAATGAAGACCTCTCACTCTCATATTTTTGATAAGTTATAGGTATACACCTTTTCCCTTACTATCAAAAAAGAGGGAAAAAGAAAATGATATGTACAGAGCATATAGTAAAAAGGTGAAAAGGAAGAGATAGTATAAAGACAAGTGTACATACACATATACTATACTATACCGACATATGCATAGGGGGAGTCATGAAATGACTAAGTAATATATGGTGTATATACTATAAATACTTTAGTATTTTGCACATATCAGTTTTTGAAACTAATGTCAAAGGGGGAGATTGATGACATAAGTTTTTCCATTAGTATGCAAAGAGAAAATAGTTGTTATGAACCATCGGTTACACTACACTAAAAGTTAGGTTTCAGTTCAGACTGAAATTGCTAAGTAAAGGGAAACCCGACGACACAAGTTTTGCAGTGTAAACTGAAAGTGCAACCCGAAGATGATATAGAGGAACCCGAAAAGTAGGTTACACTATAAATCAAAAGAGAAGAAAAAAAGGAACTCAACAACAAGGGAACCCGATAGACAGTTCAACAAAGGAACACTAAAAGATAGTCAAACTGATTTTAGAGAAAACTGAGCATCAGACACCGAAAGTCAATTATATCTTGAGAAAAGTGGATCTGACTTCCACGTCAGATAAAATAGTTATATTCTATATTTAGAATTTTGATTTTTTTTAAAACCATTTCTTGAGGAACAAGAAACATTATTGTAATTGTTTTAATCAGTCCAACTAATTAAAAACATCCAAACTAGGAGATCAAGGTCAAGTTGTAAACCTTTGATCATAGAGTTAGTTTTGTAATACGTGAAACTAAATCAGGTCAATCTATGTTATAAATAGATGTTGTAATCATTCATTTGAAATGGATGAGAGGATGAATGTATCCAATGAGCACATCTATGGATCAGAATGAGAGTTTCAAGAAGCAGAACAACAAAAGATGAATTTGGTTATCAAGAACCAAGAACCAAGGCTAACGAGCACTAGAGGTATTAATCAATCACATTAGGTGATACATTTGTACATGTAAACTTTAATGGATCTGTAATAAAAAATTGTAGATTGCATACACTCAGGTCAATGAGTATTTTTGTCTGCATTCTAACAAGTGTAGAAAATAGAAGAAATCCTTTCAAGAAAGGTGGATTTAACAATCCTATTGTAAATTTCTTAACCAAGTGCACACTAAACAATGTTGCTAAAGCTCTTAATAGAGTAGACTTTAACCAGTATCCACATAATACTCCTAACAGGGTAGATCATTAGAAGTGATCAAATTGTAACCCTTAATCGACCCCTTCTAATCTATAGACAGTGAAGTTTTTGTGGGTTCCATCCCCACCGTAGTTTTTACCTTCTAATAGGGGTTTTTTGCATTACCATATATTGTGTTATGTGTTATTACTTTCATGAATGCTTCTATGAATATCTACATACAATTAAGATTATGAATTGATATTACATGCATAAAGAAAGAACAACAGATATGATCAGTAAAGAGAAGATTTGATTACATAAGGTAAAAGGTTAATTAACTAAAAGTTTTAGAGGTACTGATTCACCCTTCCCCTCTCAGTACACACTTCCCATTATTTCCAACACCTCTAGTGAAAACCTTTCTAAGGAACTAGAGGAGGGAGAGGCTGACCTGCCATTCATATCGTTAGAACCAGAAATATCCTCTATGATTATTGAAGACACTATCCTGATCAATCTGGGCACAGAAGAAGATCCACAAATCACTTACATTACAGTCTCTCTGAGTGATCAAGAAAAGAAAGACATGATGACATTCCTTCAAAATCATAAAATTAACTTTGCCTGGACTTACAAAGACATTCTTGGGCTCGATATAGATCTTGTCATGCATCATCTTGTTGTGGATCCCAATGTGAAACTTGTTAAACAAAAACTCTGCAAGATGCATCCACAAGTAGCATTGGTATTCAAAGAAGAACTCCAAAAAATGCTTGATGAAAAAGTAATATGACATATAGACTATTCTGAATGGGTCTCCAATATTGTACCAGTAGGAAAGCCTACTGGGGGCATCTACATTTGTACTAACTTCAGAGACCTAAACCTGTCATGTCCTAAGGATGATTTTCCACTTCCTAATATTGATATTATAATGGATTTGACTGCTGGGAATGAGATTCTATATCTCATGTATGGCTTCTCTGGTTATAATCAGATCAGGATAGCACTAGAAGATCAACAGAAGACCGCATTCACAATACCTTGGGGTACCTTCTATTATCAGGTGATTCCCTTTGGCATTAAGAATGCTGGCGCAACATATTAGAGAGAAATGACAACCATCTTCCATGATCTCCTACATGTCATCATGGAAGACTATGTGGATGATATTTTCAGAAATTCTAAGACACAAGAATCACACATACCTATCCTCACTACCATTTTTGAGCAATTTAAAAATATTTAAGCTTCGGCTAAATCCCAAGAAATGTGTCTTTGGAGTACAATATGGTAAGATACTGGGATACATTGTGTCATGGCACATAATAAAAGTTGACCCAAAGAAATTAAAGCCATCCTAGAGATGCCACCGCACAAAACATTGAAATAGTTGTGCAGTTTACAAGGAAAACTTCAGTCCATCAAGAGATTCATGTCATAGCTGGCAGATAAGGTGCATCCATTTTCTCATCTCCTGCATAAGAATATCAAATTCCAATGGGATTTCTTATGTCAAAATGCATTTGAGAAGCTAAAAGGATATCTGGCTAATCCACCCGTGTTGGTGCCACCAGTTGCTGGCCATCCTCTAATTTTGTATATATCTGCCACAGAGGTTGCATTAGGTGCTCCATTGGCCCAATTAGATGATACCCAAAAAGATAAAGCAATTTATTATCTCAGCAGGAATCTTGTTGGTTATGAGTTGAATTATTCCCTCATTGAAAAGGCATGTTTGGCCGTTGTCTTCTACGCACAAAAACTATGACATTATATGCTCAATCATAAAATTCACCTTGTCGCCAAGATTGATCCACTCTAATATCTCTTGTCGCGCGCTACTCTTATTGGTCATACTGCGAAATGGGTTATGAACCTCAATGAATTTGACAATTTTTATGTGGATCAATAAGCTATAAAAGGACAAGTTATTGCAGATCAGTTAGCTGAAGCACCTGTTGACAGTAAAAATCCACTAATCACAGATTTTTCAGATGAATCAATCCTCAATCTTGCCCCAAGTACCCCATGGAAACTTTATTTTTATGGATCCTTTACTCAGAAAGGATCGGGGGAAGGAATCTTGTTTGTTACACCAAAAGGAGATCTCATCCCTAAATCTTATAAATTACAATTTCCTTGTACCAAAAATATTGTAGAATATAAATCCCTTATACTTGGACTCCATCAGGCCATACAATGGAAGATTATTAGTTTGTTAGTATTAGGAAATTCACAATTGGTTATCAAACAGGTTATGGATGAATATCAAACAAAGGATGATAAGTTGCTTCCCTATCGTCGTATAGTTGAGGACCTCAAACAACATTTCACTGACTTGGTCTTCCAGCAAACTCCCCACACAAAAAACAAAGCAGTTGACGCAATGGCTACTATCGGGTCCCTGATCACCATGCTAGAGCACAGTACACAGTGTGATTTTCTTGTTGAGAATCTTATGGTCCCTGCCTGTGACAAACCAAATTCTAAAATAGTGTGTGAAATTGTTGATCCTAATTCCCCATGGTACCAAGAAATATGCTCCTACCTTCATGATGGACATACCCCACTTGCCTTAACCCCTAATAAATGTAAAACCTTCATTCGCCGCACTTCTTGTTACACAATACTTGGTGATACCCTTTTCTGAAAGCATTTCAACGAAACTCTTCTAAGGTGTCTAAATTTTGATGAAGAAAAAATGTCCTTAGAGGAGATGTACATCAAGGAATCTATGGGGCTCACTCTAGTGGACTCACTTTGGCCAAGAAATTGTTACACACTGGATATTACTAGCCTACCATGGAATAGGATGCCTATAACTATGTGAAGAAATGTGTGCCTTGTCAACAAAACGACGATTTGATACACACTCCATCCCAATCCCTTCAGCCCACCATCACCCCTTGGCCCTTTTCCCACTAGGGTCTCGACCTCGTTGGCCAGATTTTCCCTAATTCTTCCAATGGCCATAAATACATCCTTTCTACTACTAAGTACTTTACCAAGTGGGTTGAAGCTATTCCTCTCACCTACACTACTGGAAAACAGATCTCGAAGTCCATTTTAAATTACCTTATCTGTCACTATGGAATTCCTCAAGACATCGTTACTGATAATGGAGGACCTTTTAAAAAAAGGATGTCATAGAGCTATTTAGGAAATTTAGCATTACCCACATACCTCTTCCAAGTATTTTCCGCAAGGCAATGGTCAAGAAGAGGCTACAAATAAAACTATCATCAAAATATTCAAGAAAATAGTTGATGCAACTAGTCATGATTGGCACCTTGGCCTTAATCTTGCCCTTTGGGCGTGCCACACTTCCATCCATACCCCTACTAGAGCCACTCCTTTTTCCCTTGTTTATGGAACTGAGGCTATTCTACCCATCAAAATTGAGCTCCCTTCCCTCATAATGTCTTTCAAGAATCTGTTATCCGAAGAAGAATATAGAGTTTCTCGCTTGCAAGAGCTAGAACTGCTTGATGAGAGATGCCTCAATGCCCTAAACCACCTCCACATGTATCAAAACTGCCTCTGCCTCCAATTCAATAAAAGGATCAAACCTCATCAGTCTGAGGTTGGTGATCTCATCCTACAACACAATATCATGAAGAAACTCCAGAACCGTGACAAGAAAGGAAAGTTTGATCCTAATTGTTTGGGGCCCTTCATAATCACAACAAAGTTTGGATCCGACACTTATCAGATTGCTAAACCAGAGGGAGATCTAATCCCTGATCCTGTAAATATCATTCATCTCAAGCGCTTATATGCTTGATCCTTCAACAGTCCATTGTATAGCAGAAAACTATCAAAATACAAAAAAAATAGAAAAGCAAAAAATCCAAAAAACATCCAAAAAATTCAAAAAAGCCTAAAAAATATAAAAGCATGAAAAAGTATCAAAAAAAGGAAAAAATAAAAAGAGAAATAAATTTGTCCATTTGTGAAAACTAGTTCGATGGCGCAATGGATAAGTACCATGGTGAAAACTTGTCTCAAACGCCATGTGTAGTCAGATCCACCATCTATTTTCCTCACCTTTCATACAGCCTCCATCACCTTCCATAATAACTTCACTACCCATATCTGTGCAGGTAGTCCCCTGACCATTGTTCACTTCCATAATAAAAATGCATTCTCGCACGACTGAGCTTACTCCACAACAATGAGATTTATTCCAGACACAATGATCACAACAATTTTTAACCAAATCAAAAAATAGATTGACTTTCTTAGTTTTGTTCTATCCACAAGAAATTGCTAGCAAATTCCCATTTTAATTAATCAATCTTTTTTCCATCAGTATGCATCCTTTCAGTGTCGGCTCTTCTATCAATCCTCAAATCAATTTTTTTCATGGAAAAAACTTTTGGACCGAATGACCACTTGGTCAAGATGCCTTTTTGTTGATTTTATCTTGTGTTTTAATGCTTCCTTCTCATGACAGCCTCAATCTTTCATATCTTGGTTCGTTATGGTGAGTACCTATTGAGATACATGTTGTTTGTGGTATGATCTTCTTGTCATAAATTGTTAGTGCATTTATGTTTGATTTTCAGTTATGACTATGTATGCCTCACTGGGGGTAGGATTCATGCATCCCAAATCCCTAAAAATATCTGGGTCTATTGCGTCTCCTCATGAGAAACATTTCATAGATCTCATCATACCAGATATCTTGCATTCTTGTTCCTAGCAACCTATTTGTCTGAGAGTCTAGTCCTCGCAAAGGAGCCATGCCACTTGTGTTTTCTAGCACATGGTGCATACCTCCTTTTGCAGAATCAAAGTAGGGTGTACTCTCCAACATTAACACAGTATAAATCCCACTGTCATCATGTATTTAGGATTGCATTTTAGTTTGGTCATATTGCACTTTGCATTTTTCTCTTGGCAAGGTTTCTGTTTATTCCCTCTATCCAGCTACCTAAGTGATTCTATTAGACCTATTTGATACACACAAAAACATTGTCCTCATATGTTCCATTTTTCCTTGCATTCATCTAGTTGTTGCATTCATCCATTTCATTGCATTGTATTATTAGTTACATTCATTAGGTTAATCTGTTAATCATTATCCATTCAATCCATTCATTAATCATTAATCATTATAGTTGCATTGTTAATTCATTAATCATTAATCATTATAGTTCCATTTAGTCCATTCATTAATCATTAATCATTATAGTTCCATTACATCCATTCATTAATCATTAATCATTATAGTTGCATTGTTAATTCATTAATCAGTAATCAGTAATCATTATAGTTGCATTGTTAATATATTAAGTCCATTCATTAATCATTTAAGTCAATTCATTAGTCATTAATAATTAACGTTAATTACACATTTACTCATTACTCATTATTCATTTATATATCATCACATTGCATCATTACACATAATATACATCCATCTATAAGCATTACACATATATCATTAATCATCATCTGCATCACAAATAGGTCAGCATAATCATATAAATTCATCCCATCCTGTATGTCAGTCATAAACACCATATACATATAGAATCATAACACATCATATCCATCCTGCATAAACATCACATAGAATCATATCACAACATAAAGTAGATCACCACCATAAAATTCCATGTATATATAAATCATACATCAGTGTCTCATAATATCATACAAAATGTGTATAAAAAATGGTCTAAAAGAGTCATTGCGGTGGCTGTGATTGCCTCGCACCCCTGCTAGAACAGGGTGGTAACCCCACTAATCCCTGGAAATCCTGAACTATACTCTGGGATGTAGATCTCTCTAAGTATGATGGCCCCTACTCTCCCTCCAGCATGACACTATGATATAGGCCCATGTAGTATGTGGCCTCTCATCCTCTCCTTTTGGCATCCTTCTGTGCTACAAACACATCTGCTAGCACCTGTCACATACCTCTAACTATACCTTCTTGGTGAGTATATCTCGCTCTACCCTGTAACTCTCTACCTATCGCTACATAGCATCTCACTATGCTATCAAAGCTACTATCTGTGCTGACATAGCTTCCAACTCCTCTCTTGCCCCCTCCTCTCCACCCATCGAAAAATCTCTACTGTCTATCTAGGCCTGTAACAAATCCTGGGCTCTCTACACACTATCTGCGTGGGAAGTCTCTACTACCAAAGCCCCCTATACTCGGGTCATCTCCATCTGTACACTGCTCATTATGGCCTAAGAGGTGGCCAATAGTCTTTGTAGTTTGAGAAGCTCTTCCTGTGCGCTACTCTCAGTCGCTTGAGATGTAGCCAGTGGTCCATGCACTCTCCCAAGCTCAGTCTATATACTGTCCTACTCTGCCACTATTGTATCATACATCTCCTATTAAATAGGGTCTGCTAGTAGCCCTTGTGGCATCTCCCTTGTACTTATGGTTCCTATGGCCCCTATCCCTATCCTGGTACCTGTCCCTTTATATCCGGGATCACTGGTGATTGTCTCCCTATGGGTATATCTACCTGTCCTCATCACCTCGGGACAACTACTCTCGACCAGACTCTCCTCCCCTAGCCCCTCCTCCATCTCCTCCCTCCTCATCATCATCATCGCCATCCTGTCCTCCTCCCCCTCTCCCTCCCCAAGCTTCTCATCTGCCTGTACCACTCCAGGAATGGTCAATCTAATAGGCCTGAGTCACCCATCACTATGCATATGCTGGCACTACTCCTACATCCTATAGTGACTCTTGTGCTCTGACCCATGTCACCCCTGTCATGCCCATCCATGATCCCCGAGCTCCCCTTATGTCAACTCCAATCCCCCAGATACTGCCCACCTCCTGAGTCACCAAAGGATGAGGAAATCCATCCAACATGGCCTCCTTAACCTATCCCATCTGCCTTCATACCCTCGAAGGCACATACCTGCATATGACATAGGACGTGCATCCTATCAGCCAATAGTCAGTCTATACGAATCTCAAATAGTAGGAGTCATAATGATCATCCTCTGCATATCCATCCCTGTCCTGCTTTGGGACCTAATGGTCCTAGGACTTGCATCCTGCATATGGCACCCACTGGATGTCGCCCATGTCACCCATCTCATCTAGGTTCCTATGCCAATACCTGATTGAGTGTGTTGCCTCGTAACTAATAGGAGGCCTACACCTACATGAAAATGGATCATAAGCCTCTTTGGTCTCCTGAGTGTGAATAGGGCATATGATAGCTATATGCTCCCATGCCCACACCAGTAATAGAGTACAACCTGCTCCTAATGCCCTACCCTTATGATAGGCGCAAATGTGAAGATCATAATAAAGTTATCCCAAGATGGTATAGGCCCAACAATACTACTCTCCATCCTCCACCATGCTACTAAAAACTCATGCTCAGCTGATAGGGAATCCCTTCCCTACATGATTTGACATCATCCATCCTCCTATCAACCTTGCTAAATATAATGCCAACCATCATAATCGTGGTTGTGCTGCCATCGCCCCTGCCTATGACATCCAGTGCCATGTAGTGGGATTGTCTGTGTATGCCCTCCCGAAGGCCGTCTCCATATATGGATCTGACCCCTCAAAGAAATACTAGGGAATAAGTCCTCAAATCAGCTCTCTTAGATACGTCACACATCATGCAACGTGATAGTTGCTTCCCCTGTGGGGAAGTGAAAGCTAGAGGTGGTACTATCCCACCTCTCAATCAGTGCCAACATCAAAGCATTATGCACTCTCAAGTGGGGCCAGAGATGAACATGCTCCAAGCCACACAAGGTGACCACTCCCCACTCCTCAGCCATCAGCTCCCATGCTAACACCATCATCGTTGGATAGCTCTTCCTAGACCTGAAAAACATTGTCTCCTGCATCCACTAAATACCACTGTCTGATATCAGATAGTTTTCTTTCTTGATCTGGGGTATTGAAAAATGCCCCCGAATTCCTTTCCTTCCTTTTTTGTTTATTTTAGGGTCAATCAGTGGAGATGCCTATTTACCTGCGCAGACGGTGGATCTTTACAACTGTTGATCTATGGAGATGGCAGTTTAGGCTGCTGCCTCTTTTCCACGTAGACAATGAACCTACTTTGCCGTCTTTGCCCCTATTTTTGTCTCCCCCTGCCCTCCCAGATGGTGATCGTACGATCTCTGTCTATGTAGACAACGATCGTGGATTAACCATCTACGAAGATGGTGATCTGTCGATCACCATCTGTGCAGATGGCGGTCAGGCGACCGCCGTCTCCATTGCGGGCCTGTTAAGAGCGCTTTTTGGGTGCCATAAATGCAAAATTGAACATTAAATGCATAAAGGATAGAGAGGTCTATGACTACTCACTGGTGGTCTGGCGTCTGTGGGCCACTAGTGTGTCCTAACTCGCTCTCCAAGCTGCACATGCTCTTGAATAGCCGCCATCTCTTCTCTCTTCTTCCATCTTTTTGCTGTCCGTGAATGAAAATGACTTCTCTTTGGGCCCCAGTAGACTATTTATAGTCCCTTAGGACCCATTTCTTTCATCCTTCTCCCTGTTTCCCATCCTAGTCCCCATTTTTCTCCTCCATTTCTTTTGGACATGCCAAGCAATTGGTTTTCCCCCTCTTCCTACCTTTTATGAGAAAATTTTAATAATTTTTTTTTTTCATTTTTTCCTATTATTTTCTTGATGGGGCACACTTCTCTACCCTCGTCGCCTTAGGTTTTCCTGTCCTTTCTGGGGCATCTTATTTCCTTTTCTTTGACGTGATGCCACTTTTGACACCGCATCAAAGAGGGGCAAAATGTAGACGTCCAAAATCATCCTTATATTAATTTAATTAATATTCCCATAACATTATCGTTAATTTTAATTAATTATATTTGTTATATTCTTCTATCTATTTAATTAATTTATTTAATTAAATATGATTCATCTTCATAGTATTTAAATCTTAATTTAAATATTATTCCCCCTTTAATATATTAAATCGCATTTATATACATTTCCCTCATTAATCCCTTTTAAATAAATTTATAATTTATTTATTCCTCTACATGAGTTAATTCTACTAATTTGGATTAAACTAATTTGAATAATCTAATTTGGATTAAACTAATTTGAACCTAGATCCTACCCTACCTCATATCACTCTCACCAAATAGACCTACTCACTAATTAACTAAGGTTAATTAGGATAATTTCAGGATTCCTACACATATTAGTCCTAATTATTTTCTCACACATGTGTGAGCAAATTTCTAAATTTGAATTTTCAAATTTATTCTAATTTGGAGCCAACAAGGTTTTTTACAACCTTGATGACACTTTCTTACACTTTCTAAAAGTGTTTCATTGGACTAAAACTCTTACACCTCTTACAAGATCCTTCACATGTGTACTTTAAGTACACCTTGATCCATCAAATTACAAGTTGCTCACACATGTGTCAAGAAACTTGGCCTCTTACATGGCTTATGTGTCCCTCATGTGGCACCTATGTGGATGCCACATGTGCTCCACCTCATTCAAGCCCTCTCTTTCCTTCCAAAAATCTATAAATAGAGGCTCTTGCCAAGACAAAATCATCTCCATTTTATGCATTGTTATCATGCTAGTTTAGTTTTTGAATTCTTAGCTCATATTCATGTTTCCATGCTTTTAAGTTCATTTTAAAATCTAGATAACACATCTTAGGCTTAATGGTGAATGAATCTTAGTTTCTTTGGATCTTGCATATCATTCTAGTTTAGTTTTTGCATCTTCATCTTCATCGTTTGGTGAAGGCTTGAGACAAGTTTCTCATACTTGTTCTTGAGCTGTTCTTCACATCCATTAATTTGCATTGTAGGTTTCAATCCATACCAAGAAAAAAAATCAAGTGGGATTTAGATATTGTCTTGGGAGACCACATCCACATACATCTCTAAGAGCAAATCAACAAGGCATTGGGTGCCCTTGTTTGGCTCATCAGAGGTTGTGGTGAAAGTTCTTGTCTTTATATTTCATTTAAAACATGCTAACACTTTAAATCTTATTTCTATTGACTAACCTTAACGTTTGCATATTTTAGTGTTGTTCTTGGCAGATACACTTTCTATCACATACAAAAGAAACATAAACCATAAAGAAAAATAAAATGTACACAAATAACACCATTATTTAACATGGAAATCCAATATGGGAAAAAATGCCAATTACAACTAGTCACTATTTTTCACTCTTCTTAAGTGAGCCCTGTTAGGAGCCAACCTTGTTAAAGGTTACAATAACACACTGTTAGGTGTGACCCTATTAGAGGATTTAATCACCCTGTAAGGAGTGGCCTTGTTAGAGGTCTTCAAACACTTCAATGTAGAAATGCCACCTTGTGAGAGGATTTAGAAAAGACTATTAAGTCTACTCTATAAAGAGATTTTGATCACTGCTACAATTGTTAGAGAGTAATAATGGATTGACCTATTTTGAGAAGCAACTGTCTTTATTGATTCAGATCTCTTCTCTGTCTTTAATTACTTGATCCTCACTGATCAACTATTCTGTTGTAGCTCTGTATGTTTTGTCCTCAATTAGAATCCCATCTGATTTCACCTCCACACTTCATGTCATAAACACATATCTCAATTTCTTTCTTCCACCATATGCAATCCAAACTTGTCCTTATATATATATGATAAGCCTTGTCAAGTTGGCCTTAATAACTTTCCAAGTAGTTAATAAAACTTAAGTTTTTTGGTTTCATATAACCAATTAACCATAAAATATAAATTGTTGTTAGTCGGCTATCACTAAAAGCATAACTCGGTTAATACTGAAATCCTTCAATGCCCGACCAAAACTGTAATACCTAAGTGAACTCGGTTAGAACTTAAAATCACTTTGGTCTTCTTCAATTCCCGAGAGTTCTTGACATAAACTGACTGTGCTCGGATAGGATTAGACATTTGTGTAAACATCACTACATTTGTGTAAACATCAAAGACAATACATAATTGAATAATTGTCATCAACAATCTCCCTCTTTGGCATTGATAGCAACACAATATTTCATAATACAAATAATTATAGAGCAACAGACATAAGAATAAAATTTTATTAATGTCCTTAGCTTCATTCTGTTTCTCATCCAAAAACTCCCTCTATCTTCACAATCACTGAAATTTAGATTTCTCCCTCTTACATTAATCTATGTTCCTGATAAAAGTTCTCCCACTGTCATCAATCTCTCCATCAGTAATCTTTATGACATCAATAATCTCTCCCTCCTTGAAAACCAATGCCAAAGACACCATCCAATACACATCCAATGAAGTTGTAATGTACCTATTTGTACTGATTTATATGCAATAAGATCTAAATATCTGCATCAACATGTTAAGTCTATTCTGTAGCTTGGTTCATGCATCACTAAACTGTGTTTTAGTGAGCATCAGTTAGGGGAATCATCCCTAGATTTCCTCTAAGATACAAAAATGCATCTTTAGGTTGCGGTTTTGTGAATATGTCTACAATTTGTTCTTTAGTATTCACATATTCAAATCTTACTTCCTTGTCCTGAACCAATTCTCTCAAGAAGTGATACTTTATTGCAATATATTTAGTCTTAGTATGCATCACAGGGTTCTTTGAAATGTTAATTACACTAGTGTTGTCAAAGTAGATAATGACTGGTTCTTTGATTTCACTCCTTCATACCTGACAACAACTGTTTGAACCATATGATAATTGAGCAATTTATTGTTGCAACAACATAATCTTCCTCTGCCTGTAGACTGAGAAATGTAGTTCTATTTCTTGCTGGTCCAAGAGACTAATATCTTACCAATGAATAATAATCCACCACTTGTTCTCTTTTTGTCATCAACACTTCCTGCCCAATCAACATCAGTAAAAGTCTTCAAATCAAAGTTTCCTCCTTTCTTATACCATAATCCATAATCTTCAGTACCCTTAAGATATCTCAAAATCCTTTTGATAGCCATCAAATGATTCTCTCTGGGATTAGCTGAAAACATTGCAACAATATTGACTGCTAATGCAATATCAGGTCTAGTGTGAACAATATATTGAAGTTTACCAATCATGGATTTGTTGGTAGTCTGATTTACCTCCTTTGAATCATCATCCTTAGACAACTTATGTCTAGTAGGCATAGGTGTTCCAAATGGTCTAGAGTCTTCCATCCCAAATTTCCTCAATATCTCTTTGATGTATTTAGACTGAGTAATATAGATACCATCCTTCATCTGATAAACTTGTAAACCAACAAAGAATTTGATTTCGCCAAACATAGATATCTCAAATTCCTTACTCATAGCTTCGGAGAATGCTTTGCATAAATCATCATAACCAGTAAATAGTATATCATCAACAAATATATATGCTAATAGTATCTTCTTCTGAGGTCCTCGTTTGATGTACAAGCTTCTATTGTCATTAGTTCTCTAAAATCCAATACTTATCAAGTAACCATGCAATCTTTGATACCAGGCTCTAGGAGCTTGCTTCAGTCCATACAATGCTTTGTGCAGTTTGCAAATTATATTCCTTTTGTTAGGATCTACAAAACCTTCAGGTTGCTCAATATAAACTTCCTCTTCTAGGATTCCATTCAAGAATGCAAATTTTACATCCATTTGATATACCTTGAATCCTTTATGTGCAACATATGCCAGAAGAGTTCTGACTCCTTCAAGTCTTGCAATAGGAGAAATTTTTTCTCCATAATCAATACCCTCTTCTTGAGAATATCCTTTACATACTAATCTTGCTTTGTTTCTAGAAAATTCTCCTTTTTCATTCATCTTATTTCTGAAAACCCACTTAGTACCAATCGCATTTTTATCTTTTGGTCTAGGTACAAGAGTTCAGGTTTTGTTCTTTTATATATGCTCAATCTCTTCATTCATTGCTTTGATCCATCTTTCATCATTCAATGCATCTTTAATAGTTCTAGGTTTAATTTCACTAAGCAAACATGTACCTTTGATTTTGTTCCTTGTCATGATACCTTCTGTCTGATCTCCAATTATTTGTTCAGGTGCATGATGCCTTCTAACCTAATTTTCAAGTATAGGTTCCTTCCTCTTTGATTCTGGGCTTGATCCACTAGGTTCTACTGTCTGAGACTCGAGCGCCTCTATCTAAGACTCGGGTGCCTTTGTCTATGACCCGGTTCCCTCTATTTGTGATTCAATTTCTTTAGTCTGAGACTCAGTTTCTTCAGTTAGTAGCTCTGGTTGCACAGGTTGCAACAATATTTGTGCTGATGAATTCAGTGGTTGACATGGTTGCTATCCAATCACCATTTCTTATGTCTTGGGTATAGTATCAGGTTCATAATACATAAAATGTCTATAGTTCTCAGGCTCTTTACTACCCTGTTCTTCATTTCTCTATACAAACTCATCAATATTTACATGCACAGTTTCTATTAATTTATGAGTAGTAAGATTCAAACATTTATATGCTTTGCTTTTGTAGTAGCCTAGGAATATACCTTCATCACCTTTTACATCAAATTTTCCATTTCTTTCTTCCTTCAAGATGTAACATTTACTTCCAAATACTTTGAAATAATGAACATTAGGTGTATAGCCATATCATAATTCAAAAGGTGTCTTATTAGCACCTTTCTTTAGTTGAAATCGGTTCAAGGTGTGAATTGCAGTGCTGATGGCTTCCTTCCAGTATTTGGTAGCAACATTCTTTTCAATCATCAAGGTTCTTGCACAATCCATAATGGATATGTTCCTTCTTTTTGCTATACCATTATGCTATGGTGTTCCTGGGACATATACTTGTCTCTTGATTCCTCTTTCATTTCTGAATTCATTGAACTCATTAGAAATGAATTCTCCTCCTCTGTCAGATCTTAGGCATTTACGTTTCTCTCCTGTTTCTTTTTCAACTCTGGCAAGGTACCATTTGAAATTCTCAAAAGCTTCTATTTTTCTTTGAGAAACATAACAGTCATCATTTTGGAATGGTCATTAAAAAATAGAATGAAATACTTCTCACCTATGTAACTTGTTGTTCCAATTGGTCCACACAAATCAATATGCACTAATTCCAAGACTTCTTCTGTATTGTAATTCTTGCTATTGAAACTAGTTTTTCCTATCTTCCCAATTTGACATTGTTTGCATATTGCTAATTCAGGTTTCTTCAAAATAGGAATACCTTTTTACTCTTTTGCTCTTTCTTATGTTGATCAGGTTATCAAAATTCACATGACATAACCTTTTATGCCATAACCAAATTTCTTCTACTTGTGCAATAAAACATGAACTTTCATTCAGATCAAGATAAAATCGATTACCTTTTGTTTTCCTGCCAATTCCAACTAGTTTTCCCTTACCATCTAGGAGCTTTGACTTACCATTCATGAATTCTACCTTGAAGCCAATGTTATTCAGCTATGCCACACTTAGTATATTACGCCTTATTCCTTCAACCCAATAATAATTATCACATTTGATTCCTTCAGTTAGAGCAATACAACCTTTACCTTTCACATAGCAAGGTTCATCATTCCTAAAAATGACACTCCCACCATCATAGTGCTCAAGATGTTCAAATTTGGTTTTATCACTAGTCATGTCGTGAGAACAACCACTATCAATTATCGAAGTGTTATTCTTTCTAATATGAGAGTAAAGTGCAGTCTTTTCATTATCTTCATT
>MU225925.1:1055909-1062713 GCA_018584345.1 Thuja plicata
CAAGTGTAATAGAAGGATTTTCTTAGGGTTCTCACAACCCCAAAACCCCAAGGGTAACCTAATCACTAGATTTATCAATCCTTCAATACCAACTATCTAGGTTGGTCTCACAAGCCAATGACCCTCAATCACAAGAATACCCCCAAAATGACATGAAGGACCAGGGTAACCTATGCTTGTAGGTTTGGTCTATTTAGGTCCCTACTTCTTAGTTCCAATGGTTCTTTCACTTAAAGACAACCCATACCCCATGGTTGCTTCACAAACTTAGGTTTTTGCTTGTAGCCTTTTTCAAAGGGAATTTTGATCTCATCTGAGATTTCTCCACACAACCACATGAACTAATCAGGGTTTCAGATACCCTTTATGGACAAAGGCTTTGGACTTAAGCCTTGGAACTTGGAATTGAAAAGAAGACATAATGGTGAACCAAATTGCTCTACCAATTATCCCTAATTAGGCCTCCAATTACACTACAAGTACCCTTTAGGTACATCCAAATCCCAAAATGACTATTGGATCATGTGAGGGGATGCAAAAATGTCTCCTCCTCTAACTTATAGTCTTTGATCAATCCCAAGACAAAAGTTATGACTTCTGTCCTAAATCAGGATTGGTGCATACATGTGCATATACACCTAGGGCATCAATTCATTCCCACTTCCCTACAACTTGAGAACCCTATCTTGCATAATTTTAAAGGGAATCCTAAGAGAAATCTTTCCACCAAGGGTCATTAGTTTCCCATAGTGGAAAGTGAAAATACAAACAATTTTCTAAGAAACCCTCACTTAGGGCCTATAATCCAGGCAGTAAGATTAAAAATTGAATAGCTTGCAACCTACAAATGATCAAAGAATGAGACCAAAACCAAAACAAATAAGATTCAAACCACTATCTCCCTGTGTCATATTCACATGCTTCTTTGGCTGTACTTGTTCATACATGATGACTATTTTTCCCAGAATGCAAGAAAATGGTTATATTTTATTGATTTCAAATAACAAATTACATCTCTCACCTACCACCCACCTGAATGGGATATTTTAGGCACTTCCAATGGTTACAAAACATGTTTGAACCAACTTGACCATTTGGGAGTTGATTTTCAAAAAGTTGTTAAGTTGCTTGACAACTTTTGAGCAACTTTTGCATTTTGTGCATTTTTGCAACTCTAGTGACCAAATTTTGTCAAGATGTTATTGAGATGATCACTAGTGGATCCAAACACTAAAAAATAAAAATAAAACCTATTTCTAGGGTTTGGGATCATAACTGACTCATAGTGACCCAAGGGCTTATATTGTGCCAATCTTGGTACTATGGTCTTACATGGTGATCCAATGGCTAACCCTAGTGTGTTTATGTTTGTAAAGGCCTCTTAGGACCTTGAATTAACCCCTAGAGTCCATAGGAGCATGTGGTTTAGTTTGGGTGCTCCTACACCATACTCCCCATGAGATGAGAACTCAAGTTCCCACTTGAGGATAGTTGAGCAATAGTGGTGCCATGTTGTTTGATCAGCTCTTCAGTCATCCAGGTAGCATCTATGGAAGGAAGACCTTTCCATTTAACTAAGTACTGCATGTACTTGTTCTTTCTTGTTTGCTTCAAGACTTTGGTGTCCAAAATGGAGTCCAATTCCACTAGCTTTCTTGGTAGGGGATTGGTGACATAGTCTTCATCATTCAAACCTGTCTGTTTTCTTTGGTCATGTTGGGAATGAAAAAAATAGTAAGGGTTTTTGAAGTACCATGTTAAAATTTTGCATTTTGACTCCTTATAAGTGCTTTTTGAGCCTATTTGCCCTGATAAGATTCTGAGGTCTACCATGCATGTCAAGTAATCATCAATATTTTTTAGGCATTTGAAGACATCCCAGTTCGTTAATTTCAAGTTTTGAGTTATTTCGTGATGTCTTGTTTTGAGTACTTGTCAAGTCTGCATTTCTGCCTTAGTGTCAATATGTTGTAACAGGCCTAGTTTTCCTTTGAATATCTTGTGTCTTGTTGAGTGTCATGGCCCACCACTTTGGGGATGTTTAGTATGCATATTAGATAACCTATGTTTCAAATCCCAAGTCATTTCAATATGTTTTGACTAGGTTTCAAACCCCTCAAAGTTGGTAGTTTACTATTGTCATGCATTGTGTAATTGATCAGAATTCTGAGTAGCCTTGTTTGACTGACTGTAACTTTTGACCTTGTGACCTAATTGAAAAATTTCCTTTTGTATCCTATTATAGAGGTCAAATAAATTTTGAGTCTCCATCTTCAGGTCACAACAAGTCTATTTGGTCAGTTTGCTAAGCCCATTCCATTTGCAGTTTCTATCAGTGTGCCAAACTGTCAAATGCAGATTTCTGAATGACCTACTTTGAGGTCTTACAATTTCACACCTAGTTGAATGGAACAGATAATTGAAATCTACCCTATATTCTAGGCATGGAAATGTGTTATCCTGATGATTCTCTGGTCATGATGAATCCATTTGTCCAATTTGCCAATCCGATTTCATTTGCAGTTTCTAACAATTTGATGCAGATCAGTTGCACAGCTTGGTCGGAGGCCCTGTTTGCGAGGTTATATCTTGAATACCATGATTGGTCACATTAGGAAGATGGTTTCCATGAATTATAGAGAAAATTTTCTCCAATTTTGCAAGGTTTCAGTTCCTGAGGGTTTTGTTTGCACACTTTTCAAGATGCTTTTCATTTGCAGAAATCATTATTCATGTTTCCTGTTTCCTACATCTTCAAGTGGCTACTTTCGAGGGGATGCCAAATGTTCCTGGATGATTGTCAAGAGGAATCCTTATGGACTTGTATTCTCCATATAGCACACTTCCAATGTCGAGAAGCTTGGATCCTCAGGAGGTCGTTTGACATGTTTTCAAAGTCGAAACCAAATGCAGTTCATTGTTATTGGACATGGTAATTTGCAGAATTGTTGTAAAGAGTCGACTTGGGCGATTAAAATCTTTTCACCTGTATGGTTTCATCAGATACCACTTTGTATCATGGAAGAATGTCAATCATGGGATGCGTGTGCCTAGCGCCACGTTCTGATTACTTGTTTTTGTCAATTTTTAAGGCTCGGTCCAGAGGCCAGTTGCTATTAATCAAATCAGTATTTCATAATTGTAAAAGGATGGTTGATGGTCGTCGATTCAATGTTTAATGATCCAATTGGTAAATATTTTACATCTCCATGAATGAAAGGAGACATCAAGTTAATGGATTATTTGACAAGGTTAAAGTTTTGAGCAATTTACTTAACAAGGGTAAGGCTGAATTTCAAAACATTTGTCATTTCCTTCTATGTGGAAATGGAGTTTTGGAACATGTTACAGGTACATAAAAAAGCATATCATCTTAAGAAATTAAATGAGAGATTGTGCATATATCCATGAAATTGGTAATCAGTTCTTACCAAACCTGAATTGGCAGAACTCTTCCAAGTTTCGGGACAATCTCCTCAAATTCAAGTGGATTGGAATCTTAAAAAGGTTGAAATAAGTGGTGAAAAATTTTATATTCTTGAAATCAAATTAAAAAGAATGAAAAAGGGATCAAGAGCTTTTGCACCTTGACTCCCAAAGATATGCCATCTCATGGAACGATGTTTGACATGATGTGCACAAAATGGATTTGTTGATAAGGCTTTAGAAACTTTCAAACTAATGCAATCTGCAGGTGTAAAGCCAAGTGCGACAACGTTGTTGGCATCCTCCCTTCCTGTGCATAACATGGGAGTATGGACTAATGCAAGAATTTTTTGATAGAATGCATTGGATAGTGTAAATCCATTAGTCTACATTGGAAATAGAAGAAGCTACCGACATGTTTGCTATTTTGAAACCAAAACATTGCTAAATCAAGTAGCAACCTTTTCCAGCATGAACGCTGCGCTATGGAGGAGATAATAGTTGTTATTGTTTTTATTAAACATGGAAACCATTAAAAGAAATGCCCAGCGCAGGATAATCCAGTGAATGAAGAAAGAGTTTAAACTTTTAAAAGGTGCATCAAACATAAACCATAACCTGCATTGGAAGTTGAAGGAAGGCCTGCAAAACGTGGAAGTACAGACAAGGCATGTGACTGTTTACATGATGCGCATAAAATAGATTTGTTGATAACGCTGTAGAAACTTTTAAGAAATGAGATTTGGCTGATTTAAAGCCAAATTCAACAAACTTCACCAGTCCTCCCAACCCGTTCTCAAAATGGAAGCTTTGGAACAAGACACGTGAACTGTTTGGAAGGATGCCTTAAAGAGATGCCATCTCATAAAATGCAATCTGCAGAAGCATACAAAAAGACTTTGGAATGTAATATTGTATATGCAATTTGGCAGGTTTAAATGCTAGGAGCCCACGCCACCAATGGAGGGATTTGGCACATGGAAACAACCTTTGAAGCTGATGCAATTGGCAGGTGTAAGGCAAATTCCACAGCCTTTTTCAGCAGAAATCCCACGATGATTCATTGCAATTTCAAAATTACTGGTGTAAGAGAAAGTTGGAGGAGAGCCTGCATTTAATAAGAGCCCACATTTAATAAGAACCCTACGCTAAGCATTAGGGGAAAGATGCTGCATTGATTTTGGCAGCCACGCTGGAGTTTTTGAAGTGGAGAAACAGCCAGTATAAAGGGCAGCGCATGGAAAAAAACTTCTAAAGCATATGCATTTGACAAGTGTAATGCAGGGCAAGGGCATGTAAATTGTTTGAGGGGATGTATGCGGATTAGCTAATGTAAAATGAAATGCAAACATCACAAAAGGCTGCGCAGTAAGGAGTAGACTCTCTGATGGTTTGAAAGCTTAAAATGCTTTATCCCACATTGTTTGTGGGAGGGACTTTTTTAGTTTTTAAATACACTAATGCACTGTTGATATGTAAAGAAGGAAGCCCATAGGCTCTTATTGGGCCTCTTAGCTGGAGAATTTAATGCGCGGCAGGGCCCGTATTATTTTGAAGCAAAAAGCATAAAATGTTTTAAATCACTAAAACCCATTATCCCACATCCGTCATGAGAAGGATTTCGAAATGTTTATATGCAAAAACACTCACTATGATATATGAAGAGAAAGATGAGACTATGGGCGCGCGTGCAGGAGCTGGGGGTTTGCCTTGAAAATTGTGCCCAAGGAGAAAATGCCTAAATTTTGGTGGGACCCGCAACAATGATGTGGTAGATGACTAGGCATAAGAGGCTGCATGTTTGGGCATGAATTTTGAGGTGGCTAAAATCGACGAATGGCTTAGTGGCTTAATGAGAAAGTTGCAAGGAAGATAAGCATAAGCCATTAAGCCATTGGTCCACGTGGCACAAATGACAAGTGGCGCCCAGTGGATCAGTCAGCCAATCAGAGAAAGCCACGTGGCATCCAGTAGGTGCCAAGTGGCGCAAGTCAAATGCAGTTTAGAGGCACCAATGAGAGATCAACATGTGGTGCCAAGTGGACCTATGGACCAATCAGAGGTTGACACTTGGCGCATTCTGGTGAGATGTGCAGATTTAAGATATTTTTAAATTTTAATTCATTTCAACAAGTGGGTTAACTAGTGAGCAACTTCAACAAGATCCAAGGGTTGACTTAATGGCTTAATGGAAAGATGCTCACCATCTAACCATTAAGCCATTGGTCCATGTGGCACCTCAGACACATGGCACCTAGTGGTTTTGCAGGCCAATCAGAGGCTGCCACGTGTCACTTTATGGAAAAAGGTTTTAAAATGATATTTAAAAACTATTGAATATGTGCAACATAAAATTAGATTGAAACATTAAAATGAAATATTATTCAATAGTCAAACTATTGAATTAGTGCATGATTTCAAATATTTCAAAAGTATTCCAAAGTGCAAAACTGAATATGCACGGGAAATGGAGTTTGTTAGGGATGATTCAGAGGGAAAATTTTGTCCAAACTATGGAGTATTATATGTTGCCGGAAAGGTCTCAGAATGAAGAAGAGGATTTTGTAAACCAATTGAGGGGAAATCAAATCAGATTTTTGCAGTTTCAGTTTGAGCAGTTGCAGATATTTTTTGGGGACAGACAGGTGTCGGTGACTGGGTTGTTTTTCCATTCTCCTATATCTATTTTTTTTCTCCATTGTAATAGGGGGATGTTGAATTTTACACTGTTGGGAAGTATTTTGGCTTTTGAGTCTTATTTCTTATGTCTCTTTGTTTTGCAAACGTGTATATCCAGATGAATTTTAATGAAGGATGAAGGAAATCCCTGTTCAAAACTTGTCTGATGTCTTTATATATTTGACTTTGATTCTTATGTATTGATTTGTAAGGCACTTTAATACATTAGCTATAAGGTAGCTGTGAGATTGTTTCTGAGTCTCTTTCAAGGAGAGAGTAATTCTTAGGGGCAAAATCTGAGAGTTGAATGTCTGTATATGAATATGATGTCTAGGTTTTGAAGTTAAAAGGGTGATTTGTAAGGCATTTCACTTGGGTTTTGTGAGTTTGGATTTATGGTTTTCTGGGAATGCATGTGTGTTTGACTTTGTTGCCCAATAAATAAGGCACTGGTCTTGATTTTTCTAGTGGTTTTCTTCATCAAACAACCATTCAAATATTAAAATATTTATTTCTATTATCTGAACTCCATGTCTAGATAATTGTATTCATTACAGTTTATTTTGATGATCCCTTAGAGAGTGAATCAACTAGGTTATCCCTCCTTAAAAGGAAGAAGGATGAAAGTCCTTGTATCACTGGTTTTTGCTATATTGACAATCATAGTTTGTCTGGTTAAGCTTTTCATTTGGTTGTGCT
>MU225925.1:1066414-1081456 GCA_018584345.1 Thuja plicata
CTCAAGTTTACTTTCCTGTTTAAGAGCAAGCTAAGGTGATTATCCAAGAGGAACTAGCCTAGAATTTGGAGGTCTCATCTCGGTTAGCAGAGGTCCCACAACCTTGAGATGACTCCCTTGTTATACTAGATTATCAAGACCAAGAGAGCTTGAGATCAGAGGCGCAAATTTAGTGTATAACAGGAACATTTGGGGATGCATAGTTGAGCTCCTTTGAATAGGAGTCCATTCTGAATCAAGTATTTAGAAAAATTAGTATGGTATCTTCCAACCATCTCTGTATAAACTTGAAAGATCTCTGCAAAATCAGGATCATCATGGTATAGTTGTTTAAGGGAATCAATTCCCACACTTTGGAGTTGGATCTCTTCAACCAGACCTACTCTTCTACTAAGTGCATCAACAACTTTGTTTGCTACACCCTTCTTGTGTTTGATGTTGAAGGTGTAGGCCTACAACTATTCTACCCATTTGAGATGTTTGACAGAGATTTTCTCTTGTGAATTGAGAAAACTCAATGCATGATTGTCAGTGTATACTACAAACTCTTTGGGAATTAGGTAGTGCCTCTAGTTCTTGAGGGTTTGGACCATGGCATAGAGTTCCAAGTCATAGGTTGAGTACTTCCTTTTAGCCTCATTTAATGTCTCTGAGAAGAAGGCAACTGGTTTACCTTCTTGGCTTAGGACTGCACCTATTGCCAAGTTACTTGCATCTATCTCCACTGTGAAGACCTTGTTGAAATCAGGGAGAGTCAAGATAGGATACTAAGAGACTCTATTCTTCAATTATTGAAATGCATCATTGGCTTCTTTTCTCCAAGAAAACTTGTTCTTTCTACCTCCTTTAATGGTGTCAAGTATTGGTGAACACACATGACTGAAGTTTTTAACAAACTTCCTATAGAAGGCGGCCAATCCATGGAAGCTTCTTACATCACCTTGGTTCTTGGGTGGAGGCCAATTAACTATGGATACAACCTTCTCTTGATCCATTATGAGGGTCCCCTGTGAGATCACAAATCCTAGGAACACAAGTTTCTTCTTCATAAACATGCACTTTTCCAAGTTGATCACCAACTTGTGCTAATGAAGTCTTCTTAGGACCTGTTACACATGATTAGGATGTTATTCTTTGCCATGATTGAAAATCAGTATGTCATCAAGATAAATAACAAAAAATTTACCAATTAAATCAATGAATATATCATTCATAAGCCTCATAAAAGTACTAGGGGAATTTCTTAGCCCAAAGGGCATTACTAACCATTCAAACAAACCTTCAATGGTCTTGAATGTTGTTTTCCATTCATCTCTTGGTTTGATTCTAATCTGATGGTAGCCAGACTTCAATTCTATCTTGGTAAAGTAGAAAGAACCTCCTAGTTGATCCAATAGATCCTCAATTCTTGGCATGGGGAATCTATATCTTATAGTTATCTTGTTTAGGGCCCTACTGTTAGTACACAACCTCCACTTGCCATTCTTTTTAGGTGCCAAAACTGATGGGATAGCACATGGACTGAGGATTTTTTGAATTAGTCCCTTTTCCAATAGTTCATCTACTTGTTTTTCAATGTTTGCATGCTGCAATGCTGTCATCTTGTATGGGGTCTGGTTAGGTAGGGATGAACCAGGTATCAAGTCAATTTGGTGATTGATATCTCTCAAGGGAGGGAGGGTTGTGGGCAGGTCACTAACAGTGACATCTTTGTATTTTCTAAGCAAATCCTTGGCTTGATTTGGTATGGGATTATCCTTATCAGATCTGACATTACCCTTAGGTTTTGATATTAAGACATATGTTTCAATTTCAAATTCTTTCAAAACTTTTAACATTTGTTTTCTCCCCCATGGCTATGACAGTTGGTTCTTTCCCAGTCTTGTTATCTGACAAGGGCTTCATGGTGAATGTTTTTCCATCCTTGGTGATAGAGTAGTTATTTTTCCTATAGTGGTGTGTGGCATCAACATCATATTGCCAAGGTTTGCCTAAAATAATGTGGGAGGCATCCATCTCCACAACATCACAAAGAACTCTATTTTTAAAATCAGAGATTGAAAACTCTATCCATGCTTGTTTAGTGACTAAATTTTTCCGACCCTTTGTTAATCAAGATACATGGTAAGGAAAAGGATGAGGTTTCTTAGGGAGGTTTAACTTCTATACCATTTCACAATAAACAAGATTTTTCAGTTGAGCCAGAATCAATAAGTAATTGACATACCTTTCCATTGCATTTGATCTTTGTCGGAAGAGATTCTTTCTTTGTGGAGGTTCTTGGCTTTGTGGCACTTGGAGGAAGACTTGCCTCATCAAAAAGCATTGTCCTTCCTCTGGTTCTAAGTCCATTTGATTTGATTGTCATCTTCCTTGTCCTCTTGGATGAGTTGTGCTCTCCTTTCTCCATGATTGTTATTGTTCCTCTTTTTAGGGCACTTGCCTGCATGATGTCCCAATTGGTTGCAATAGTAGCACCTCAATGGTCCATTTCCTCTACCATTTTTTGTTCTTCCCCTATTGAAGGGACTTCTCCCTCTATATTTACCTTTGGATTTTGTATCAGTGTTCTCTTTGTCTCCTTGGTCAGGGGTCCTGCTGCCATTACCACCGTATTGTCCTCTATTCCAAGAGGTTCCTCTTCCTCTAAAATTATTCCCACTGTCATTAGTATTTCTCTTTCCAAACTCCCACTTTCTCTTCCACTTTTCCTTTACCTTGAGTGCCATTTTATAGCACTTGTTCACTAAGGTAGGGCAATGTAGGCTGAGTTCCTCTTGAATGGATACTTTAAGCCCATTCATATACCTTGCCAACTTTTCTTCTTCATCTTCTGCCACATTTGTCTTCATGCATAATTTTAGGAACTCCTCGGTGTATGAGCCCACATCCATGTCCTTTTGATTTAGACTTTGCTTCTTCCTATGGATGTATACCACATAGTCTTCAGGCACATAGGTCTCCTTGACTAGTGCAATCATCCTATTCCATGAAGAGATCATGCTCTTCCCATTCTTCACCCTCCCTGTTTGGATGAAGTTCCACCAAGTTAGGGCTGCTCCCTTCAACTTGGATCTTTCTATTTTTACCCTCTACTTCTTAGGGATGTCCTCACACTCAAAAAAACTTGTTAGGGCATCTATCTAATCTAAGGCCAAGTCTACATTCATCTTCCCATTGAAAGTTGGCAAATACAACTTTTCCTCCATGGTTCTTCTCCCCATAGATTTCAAGGCATCTATGAAAGGTCTCTAGTTTGTAGGAATATTCACATCCTGATCAGATTTTTCACTCTTTGACTCACTCCCTTCTTCACCACCAGAAGTGTCTCCCTTACCCCTCTCTACCTTGTTTTCCAACTCTTGGATTCTTCTTGTCAATGCTGCATTTGCTGCCCTTTGTTCTCTTACCATCTTTTCTAACTCAATGTTTGTGACCCTTGAAGGAATATCCTCATCCTCAGGAGTAGACATAGCTCTGATACCACTTGATGCAGGTGGGCAACTGGAAGCTTGGCAAAGGTCTCTCAATAGGGCAAGGTACTCTAGATTGTTATCTTTGTGATGGTCACAAGGCTTTACACTTATCACAAGTGTAATAGAAGGATTTGATTAAGGTTCTCACAACCCCAAAACCCCAAGGGTAACCTAATCACTAGATTTATCAATCCTTCAATACCAACTATCTAGGTTGCTCTCACAAGCCAATGACCCTCAATCACAAGAATACCCCCAAAATGACAAGTAGGATCAGGGGTGACCTATGCTTGTAGTTTTGGTCTATTTAGGTCCCTACTTCTTAGTTCCAATGGTTCTTTCACTTAAAGACAACCCATATCCCATGGTTGCTTCACAAACCTAGGTTTTTGCTTGTAACCTTTTTTAGAGGGAATTTTGATCTCATCTGAGATTTCTCCACACAACCACATGAAATAATTAGGGTTTCAGATACCCTTTATGGCCAAAGGCTTTGGAATTAAGCCTTGGAACTTGGAATTGAAAAGAAGACAGAATGGTGAACCAAATTGCTCTACTAATTAGCCTTAATTAGGCCTCCAATTACACTAAAAGTACCCTTTAGGTAAATCCAATGCCCAAAATGACTATTGGATCATGTGAGGGGATACAAAAATGTCTCCTCCTCCAACTTAGAGCCTCTAGTCAATCCCAAGACAAAAGTTATGATTGCTGTCCTAAATCATGATTGGTGCATACATGTGCATATACACCTAGGGCATCAATTATTTCCCACTTCCCTAAAAATTGAGAACCCTATCTTATATAATGTTAAAGGGAATCCTAAGAGAAATATTTCCACCAAGGGTCATTAGTTTCCCATGGTGGAAAGTGAAAATACAAACAATTTTCTAAGAAACCCTCACTTAGGGCCTATAATCCAGGCAGTAGGATTAAAAATTGAATAACTTGCAACCTGCAGATGATCAAAGCATGAGACCAAAACAAAAAGGAATAAGATTCAAACCACTATCTCCCTGTGTTAGATTCACATGCTTCTCTAGCCGTACTTGTCCATACATGATGACTGTTTTTCCCAGAATGCAAGAAAATGGTTATATTTTATTGATTTCAAATAAAAAATTACATCTCTCACCTACAACCTACCTGAATGGGATATTGTAGGCACTCCCAATGGTTACAAAACAATTTTGAACCAAGTTGACCATTTGGGAGTTGATTTTCAAAAAGTTGTTAAGTTTGCTCAAAAGTTGCTTGACAACTTTTGAGCAACTTTTGCATTTTGTGCATTTTTGCAACTCTAGTGACCGAATTTGGTCAAGATGTTATTGAGATGATCCCTAGTGGATGAAAAAACTAAAAAATAAAAAAAACCTATTTCTAGGGTTTTGGATCATAACTGAATCATAGTGACCCAAGGGCTTATATTGTGCTAATCTTGGTACTATGGTCTTACATGGTGATCCAATGACTAACCCTAGTGTGTTTATGTTTGTAAAGGCCTCTCAGGACCTTGAATGAACCCCTAGGGTCCATAGGAGCATGTGGTTTAGTTTGGGTGCTCCTGCACCACCTCCTTAAAATTCTCCTTGTCTACAACCACCACCACCCGTAGACCCTCCACATGTGCCATTAGACCATGTAAATGAAACACAAGAGAACCTTGTCCAACGCCTTAACCAAAATAGTGAAAAAATTAATATATTAGTCAATAGGTTGAAGGATTTTGGTCTTCAACATCACTCTACCCTCGCCACTACATTAGAAAAATGTCCAATAGTGCAAATAAGGTGTCTCAAGAGGTGAAAAAATGAGGTTGATGGAGGCATAGGTGTCGTACATATTATGCTAATGGTTTATCATATGAGGATGTGAAAATAAAATGCATACAAAAATGTGACATATGTGCCCTTTTTACCGATCCTAATACTAGCAATTCCCTAGAAGATAATACAAAACGGTTTCCTATACATTGGTGTGCTCATAAAGGGATGAAATCAGATTTTTGGGATAGGTGGTGCATGGTATTTGACCAACAACCTTGTAATAATAATGAGGTGCCTTTATATTTTTTGAGGAAGCTATACTATGAGTTTATCCTCGGTGAGAAGTCAAATTACTTTGACTTTTGTGAGTTTCAGGGTAGAGGGAGAGGCTCTGCGCAGGATAGACCTAGGACACATAGGATTACCTGACCACAAGAGAGGAGGCATACTACAAGAAAAACCATCATTCATGTTGTAGTCACAGTAGTGGTGAAGGAGTCTATGGATATACAGACTCTTCATGCAGCTCCATCATTGACTGATGTCATTATCCGACATGGCACTCAGTTAGTTGGAGAGGATGGATTAGTGCCTGTGCCACCTCCATCGTCATTAGATGCACCATTACGATCATCCCATCCAGCGCTAGCTCTATCATCATTAGATGTACCATTAGGATCATCTCATCCTATGCCAACTCCATTATCATCATATACAGTTGTAGGGTTAGCCCAACCCATTGAGCATATCTGCATCAATTGTAATGGTATATGTGATGGGGTAGATAGTTAGGTGAGTGCAGATGGTTTGGCATCCCATTCATGTGTACATTGCGGTAGAATATGTAAGGCATCCAAAACTAAGGATATGGCCCTCACAGATGATCTATTGTCAATGGTGTATGGTACAGAGCTGACACAGGTTTGTTTAAATTTGTATGTTGACATGTTATTTTAATTAATTACCTAAATATGTTAAAAGTAAATAAATTTCTTTGTATAGAAGAATATAAATTAATACATGAATAATATGCATTGTAGGGTGCAGCTAGTGGTACTAGCACACTAAGGAGTGCTCATTCTAGTAGACATGAAGGGGTAGCTCAAACACCTGAGGTAATGTTTTATAAATATTCATAAAATAGAATAGTACATTGTTTTAAAAATATCCTATCTTAATAATTTGTATGGTGGTAACTTAGTGTGGTCAAATAATTAGTGTATGTTTGTTTTCTATTGCTTTATGGTCAAAGAATATGTTATAATGTAAATTTTATACACTAAATTTTTCACCCTATTAAGCGCTTGAGACTAACAATCTAGTATAACATGGTAATCACTTCAAGGTTGTGGGACCTTTGCTAACTGAAGTGAAGCATCCAAATTCTAGGCCGGTTCCTCTTGGATAATCACCTTATTTTCTCTTTTAACATGAAAGTAAACTTGTAAGGGAAAGGGATAGAAGGAGAAATGAAGGGAAATGACTAAAAAGAAAACTATCCTAAAAGGTGATACACTGAAGGTAACATGAATGACAATATATTGACCAAGGATTAACATGAAATCTATGAATTATGACAAGTACAACTTCCTAGATAGGTTTGCAAAAAAGTTTCATAGAGAGGTCTGAGATGAAACTATTGGAGGAAAGAAAAGATTTTACAGAAATATATTCAAAGAAGTAGACACAGACTATGACCTAAAAACATACATCCACTCCAGCAATTAAGTATAGGAATGAGAAAAGATAGCTAGGAATGAACAAAATTCACAAAACTATCCTTATGAGATCATCCACTGTAGTATACAAAGATGTAGAAAAGAAGGAAAACTTGAGATAATCCACAAATTTCTTCAATAGTCAATCAATATATCATTCTTCAAAAAGAATCGTAATCATATGAAAACTTGAGGGCAAGAAAAATACCACAGAAAGTATTGCATAAGCTTGGAAAACTAAGAATTACAGACTACGAAAAGATGGAGGATAGAAAAAATGTCTCAAAAAACTCTTACATATCCTAAAAACTAACTAGAAAAGAACTGAAAACAACTTATATACAACTTCCCCTAGCACACAGGCCCACGAGTTGATTCCTCCATCAATTATGGCCAAATTAGGGATACAATGGATTTCACATAAGCAATGTAGAAACCCTAAGATTGTCAATTCTTCTCATTAACACATTTAGGAAATATCTAAGATGATTTGATCACCCTTTGACAATCACTCCCATCACCATAAATTTGAGCAGACAAATCACCCTGATCCATCTACCCACTCTAAAGGTTGAAAATGTCGCCACTGCCATGAAAACCTAAGAAACTCCATTTAAATATTTGAATTCAAAATCAAACGGTCATAGGTGGTGCGGAATACCCGATCAACGAACTTGATTTGAAACTTTACTAACTTTAAAACATGACCACCAATCTCCTTTAAGTTACCCGCGAGCACAAGATCAGATCTACCATGTGTCACCATGGCGTGATGGCTTATAGGTTAAACAACTTGATCTTTACCATCAAGGTATTAAGCCAGCCATTTGATCTTCTTTACTTGCTGTGCCTTTATCTTACCTTTCCAGCCTGAGACCCATGACGTCATCTGCCACATGTCACCACAACTTAATGGCTTGATGGATAGATCATGATCAACTTTTCTTTAAACCTTTAAGCCCACCGTTTGATCAAAAAGGACTTGATCAATCTTTACTTTCCTCTATTTGACCAGCCCGGATCCACCATAAAGACGTGCCACAACGGTGTAATGGCTTATGTGATAGATTGACTGTATCTTTTCTTTAAGTCTTTAAGCCCACCATTGGATTAAATTAGAGCTGCCCGTAGATTAATCAACCAAACACCCTACATAAAGGTGACCCTACCGTCCATGTGTTTCCATGACTTGATATATTAATCACTATATTTCGATCACTTTGATTTCAAGCCTTTAAGTCAACCACACGATCAGAATGACTTGCTCGATGTTTATCTTAATCACCTTGGAGTTGTATCAGACCCACCATGGACACGTGTCAGATAGGCTTAATGGCTTAAAGATTAGATTGTGCACATCTCTACATTAAGTCTATAAGCTTACCGCCAGATTGAATCAGAACTACTCAAAGATTACCTTTAGTCTCTAACTTTAGCCCTTACTCTGCTTTAACTTATCTGAAACCCTAGGTAACTGAAGTCCTTCATGTCTTTGATTCGCCAAATCATTCCCTTAACTTTGGTTTCATTATGAGATTTCCTGCACAGTAGATGATCAAAATTGAATCGATGGCTTCCGTCAAGTCTCCAGATCAAAATGACATATTCCATTTCCTTGCGAGATAAAGAGATAAAGGCTGCGCTTAATCGCCAGATGAAAAAGAATATTCGATCGACATTAGGAGACTACATGAAAAAGGGAAAACAAAATGCACACATGAAAAAAAGAACACTTAAGTGCTTGAAAAAGTAACACAAAATTAAAACATTTCATGAATGGGCTAGGTTTTATCTTGTTATACACCAGGACTTAGGGTTTTAGAGCCTTGAAGGGTTTAGACCAGACATGAACTAGGGGTAAGACCAGTACTAGAAAAATGTAGAGAACATGGAGAAGACCAAGAAACATGAACATAAATTTACAAGCTAGGCTCTACCCTTGTGGGAGCCTCATTTACTCCACTTGTAGAAAAAATTGGATAAGATGGGAAATTTGGGTAACATTTTTGAGAATTTCTGCTAAATGTCAGCCTGATAGACATATAAAACCAATGGCTTATTGACATTACATTGGGAACAGGAGTCTATATTGAGAGAAAAAAGATATTCAGGAAATAGGAGGATTGAAACCAGGAGGAGGAACAACGAACCAAAAAAAGGGAAAAGGACTGTACAAGTAGAAACAACAACTGACTGTACATAAGCACTTGGAGGAAAGCTTCAAAAAATAACCTAGAAAGTAGAAGAGAAAGTAGGAAACTTAATTACAAAGATGGACAAACCTCAAAACAAGGCTTGAGATGAAAAAAATTGATAGAAATTAGCAAGGCTTCTCCTTCAAGAGTTGATAGCTTAAAAGAATTATATTCCTTGCACTCAGTGATCACAAATGGACCTCCCCAAAAAGAATCAAACTTGGTATCCCTACCAGGCTTGGATCTGAATTCATCCCATTTGAGGAATATATCACCAACATTGAAGCTTCTTGATTTGGCTCTCTTATATAAGCTCCTCTTGGTTTGCATATGTTGGAACTCCATAGTCTACATAGAGTTATCTCTAATTTCTTCCAAATCCATGAGCTAAGTATATCTTATTTGCAAAGGGTTTGCTTCTTCAAAGAGGACAAGTTGAGAAGCAAGGTCTAGAGCTGGCAAGTCTGTTGAGATGGAAAATTTAGCTTCCTTGATATAGAATAGCATGTAAGGGGAATTCCCAATGATCTTCTTGACAGTGATCTTGTCTAACCACAAGGAAAACTTTAACTTGGAATGCCAATTTCTCTGATTCTCTTGCAAAATCTTCTTGATTATATTGATCAGATTCTTTGTTTGTAGATTCTGCCAAACCATTACCTTGGGGGTAATAATTGGAACTAGTATTCAGGTATATATCATTCCTAACTACCCATCTAGTGACTCTTAGGCCTTTGAAGGCAAGTGCAATATCTAATATAATAGAGTCTGGGATTCCAAACTTGTGGATTATGTCATCATAAAAATTTAGGACAACACTCTCACTAGCTTCTTTAGTGCAATAGCCTCAGTCCGCTTGGTGAAGTAATAAGTTACAGTGATTATCCACTTGTGGCCTACAATAGATGGGGGGTTAATTAGGCCTATGAAGTCAATACCCAACTTCATGAAAGGTTGGTCTATCCTGATTGGTTGGAGGGGAAGAGATGCAAGTCTTTCTTTACCTACTAACATAGCACACTTCATCCATTTTATCACATGATCATTACTGTCCTTAAATATAGATGGTCAATAGTATCTAGCTCTCATGATCTTAAAAGCAATAGTCCTAGGAGAGAAATGCACTCCAGAAGGCCCATCATTAAATTCGTTTAGGAGACCTGCCACTTGTTCTGAATCTATGCATCTCAGGAGAACACCTTTATGATCCTTTCTAAAAAGGATCTCATTAATCAACACAAAGGGGATAGATTGCAATCTGTAATACCTTCAATTGGTTGAATCCAAATTATTTGTAGGGAAATTTCCTATATTTACAAAATGAACCATGTTAGGCAACCAACCTGCTGCCTTGGCATGCTCTTATGTTGAATGCACAACTAAGGATGCATTCATTTGCTCTTAATTTTTTGGAGTTTCATCCTCTATCAATTGTTCAAAAAGACCTCTCCCTATGACTAGCTTGGTAACTTGGATATCAATGTCATATTCCATAACTTTGGTTATCCGACTATCTCTTTTCTCATTTAGGTCCTTAGAAAGTAGGAATTCTTTGACACTTGGATGAGTGAATTTCAATTGTACCTTACTATGAGTCAATAGATATCTGAAATTTTTAAGGCCCTTCACCACATCAAGTACATGTTTCTCTACAAAAGAGTATCTATGTTCATACTCTTCCAAACCTTTGCTAAAGAAAGCAATAGGATGCTCCAATTCTTCAGAGTTCTGATGAGTTAACATTGCAAATATGGCATCAGAGCCTCCATAAGCATATAGAATGAAGTGTTTGGTGAAATCATGGTTCAAAAAGGTAGGAGCTTCTATCAAAGCCTCTTTAATGTCTTGAAAACTATTCTTTCCTTCTTTCTCCAACTGAAGACTGCATTCTTCTTCAACATTGTTGTTAAAGGCTTCAAAAGGTCTACAATGTTAGGCAAAAAATGCCTGACAAAGTTAATCCTTCCTATGAAGGATTGAATAATTTTATTGTGAGGTGGTAGGGGCACCTTTAAAATTTCTGCAATCCTCTTGGGGTCCACTATAATTCCTTTTTTGGATACAATATATCTCAATGGATTTCCTTCATGGACCGCAAATACACATTTCTTGGGATTGAGGGAGATCCCAAACTCCCTACAACTTTCAAATATTTTTCTTAGATGTTTGAAGTGATCTACTATATGGTTAGAATAGATAGGGATATCATCTAGGTAGACTCATCCTTAAAATCATAGTGATATCATGTAACATCTCATGGATCTCTAACTAAGCTTTTCTAATAGATCTCTCAACCTTAATCTCTACTAGTGATAATCCTTGAATGAGAATTTTGATTATGATATGCCTATTCTAGCTCACAACTCTCAAATTGATATGGTATTTGATTCAAATTCTCTCAAAGATAATCTCAATTATGCTCAATTTCTATGATATGATCTTAATTTCTCTCAATTGATATGAAAATGCCTATAATAATGATACTTTGCATTCAAATTTTGTAGCATCCTTTATGCTCTCAAAATGGCTTGTATTTATAGGATTTTCCCAAGTGTAGGGGGTAGAGTTACTTGATCATGAGTAAGACTTAGTTGAGTGAGAGGCTTTGAGATGGTTTCAAATGGGGGGAAAATTTAAATGCTTGTCTCAAAGGTTGGGACAAAGGGACAAATTTGCGTGATTGAGATTGAAAGTTCAAAATGAGTGATTGAGATTGCAAATTAGGAGTAATCTATGTGCTTTGTGTTCTCATTTCTCATTGGTTGCTCAAATTTATGTTGAAGGTTATTAGGATTTATTAAATTAAATCAATTCATTAATTTATCCATGTTGGGGAATAGGTTCAATTTGATTTTTGATTTAAACTATACAATTAATTGATTAAAATCAATTATATAGTTTGATTAGTCCCTTTAGGCTTATATTAATCATTTGATGTCATTATTTAATTAATCCTTTGATTTAACTTTATTTTGTCCAATTTAATTTTTAAATGTCCATTTGAAATTGATTTGATCCATTTTGGTGAAAGTTAGAGTATTTGGCTGAGATTTGCAGATTTGCTTGATAATAGAACACCTGCCTAGTTTTAGGTGTCTACAAATGCCCCTCTTTGAATTGATGTGTGAAGCACATTGATTCAAAGATAATTGCATGTCTTGATCACTGATTCAATGCTTGATTGCTTGATTGATACAAAAACCTAATTTTTTAACTTGATTTGATGATTGATAACTTGATTTGAAATGGACTGATAACTTGATTCAAAACTCTGATTTGATAATTGATTTGAAACCCTGATTTGATAAATTGATTTGAAACCCTGATTTGATAAATTGATTTGATGAGATGCGATACCGTGATTTGAAACTCCAATTTGATAATGTGATAATTCCCCACTGATAATAATTTAAATTTCAATGCCCTAGATTTGATTTATGTTTGATGCAGACTTGATTGATGATAGGATGTTGCCCCTGATGATGAAAAACAAACTTTGATATGAATCCTTGATTTGAATATTTTATGTGGATATGATGCCCCCTTGGGAAATGAATTGAGATGATGTTTGGATGATTTGGTTGAGTTTGGTAAATTGAGATTCATTTCCTGATAAAATCAATTTGAAAATGCCCCAGTCATGAGAGAATTTGATAATTGATAAAATGTTATTGATGTGTTGATGATGATTGGATATCACTTGATGTCAGTTAGAATCAGTTGGTTGATGTTGTATTGATATCAATCAGATAGGATAGGTAGGTTGATGGATTGATTAGATAAAATGATAATTCACTCTCAAGATCTAGAGAGACAAACAAATGGATTGATTTTCCTTCCTCAAGATCTAGAGTTAGGAAATTTGATGCGCTCAAGATATATGATTGACTTGAAATGATCAATTGGATGATTTGACTGATTGATATTTGATTTGATTGGATTTGATGGGAAGATTGATGGTGCTAGGTTTATAGGTAGGGTCATTTGATATGATTAAGGTGTAGATATAGGGACAGGTAATGAAGAGAATTAGGTTGCCCTTAGTTGATCAGATGGTGAGGTTGCTCCTAGGTGAGCAGATGCATATTGATGATATACTTGATGTAGCATTGGTAAATTTAATGGATCACGCATTTGAGGAAATTGAGTAGGACTTTGATGATGTAATCATGATTAACTTCCACCCCCTTGATTAAGGAAAATCCCATAACAACTATAATACAAGATTAATCTATATGAATGTCATGCAATGCAACTAGCTGTCACTAGATTTTTGGAAAAGAAATGCCATAGAGATATAGTTTCATCATTGAGCATTGTGGAACTAGGAGAAAGTACAATAATCACTAACAACATCATGATGACATGAATACTACTTTCATCACTTTGGTAACCATTGGGAAACTAGTACAACCCTCACTAGTTGATTAATCAACTATGGGAGTATGAATACCAGTTTCATCAGATTCAATGTTGCAAGTGGATTTGGTATGAAGATATGAAAGATGTAAATAGCCAAGGTTAACCCTCCTTCCTATATGAAAATCCTCGATGTTTCTTTGATGACCATGTCTTTAGATGAATTCATACAAGTTGGTGGATCTTCCTCAAAAAACTCACTCAAAGTCGAGAAAATGTCTTGTCTTCATCATCGCCAATCTAATCAAAACATCATTGATTAGCTAAAAAGAACACAATTCAATGAATATCATTAAAAAGTTCAAGTGTTTTGTATTGTATCAAGATTTTAAATAGAAATCCATTCATTCAGATCATTTAGGTTTTGTAAATTTTTAATCCTAATAATAAAGTCATGAAACTCAAGGATCAAGTTGCAAGATCGAATGCTTGGATTGAACAATGATAGCCATCAAAGGTTCAAAAATATCTCTCCTCTGAAATTCTGAAAATCTCCTTTGATATGTGACCAAAAGTAGCACTTATTGAATCCATTCATATCAAAACCAATGCTTTGCCCCAAAGTGAATATCAAACCATGCAAAATCCGGGCAAATGAACCTAGTATGTGACAACGATTTTGTCAGGCTGCAAAATCTGGGCACTAAAAACTTAACCCAAAGAACATAAATTTTTGTTTAATACTACTAAGTTAACTATAGGACATGAAACCTCTTATACACCTTTGCAAATCACAGATTTAATTAATTGATAGTTTAATCAATAATATTAATATATAGCTTTAAGATTTTCTTATTTACTTAACTAGATCGTTAAGAAGACTATTTTTGAAGTAAACAATAATGCAAATTAATGGTACATGCATAAAGAACAAGTTTTCTTTTATTTGGAATGTTAAGAAGAATATAATTTATATCTACTATACATTAATGAAACATCTACGAAGCTGTTTGGAGAAGACGTTAGAACAATAGTTTTACACAAGTTATTCTTTTCTTATTGATACAATTATTAGATACATCTTTGGAATACATAAGCGACTTAATTACAATGGAATTACAAATTTGCAATCTCCTTTAACATTTCAAGGAAAAACTTTAAAACAGAAAGTGATTATGAGAATGGGATCACAACCAAGACACCAAGACTTCATTAATACTTTCAGAAGCTTCCTTTGAACCTGTAAGAACATCAAGGTTGTCCATGGAGGCTCACCTCCCAACCTAGGCCTTTGCAAGGCCACCCCCGAGCTAGGGGATCCAGAAATGAATGGGAGACATACATACAAACAAGTATTCACAATATCGAAACCAACAATAATTCATCAAGAAATTCCCTCCCAAGGTTTAACAAAAAGAAGGTCTCCAAGAAACCTTCTCCAAAAGTGGGGTGATAGTGTACTAGCCCAGGAGGAGAAAGCCAATAATACAAAATATGTACACTAGGAATGGGCCACACATGGACTCAA
>MU225925.1:1082537-1099271 GCA_018584345.1 Thuja plicata
AGCATGACTTATTACACATTTACTTAATTAAATAAATTACAATCATACACCACACTTTTACGAATAAAAAGACAATACAACGAGGTCCATGTCTCTTTATATAGACAGGGCCTTAGCATCACAGTTTCACATAGGTCCATTCCTGAATCCCCGATTAGTACCATGGTCAACTCTCCTGCACACTAATTGCACACATCAGTAGGTCCAATAAATCAATACATAAAATAATAGAATACATAATGTAAGTTGAACACACATTCACTCACACTTGCATCAAAGATTATTGAACTTTTAACAATATCTGCATTTATTCCACATGCATAAACATAACATTTTAATAAATCTAAATCTTGATTACATCTAACATCCACATGCTAATCCAATATACAAAAAAACATCAAAACTAAGTTTTAAACATAAATCTGCATCACCACAAAGTATCTAATAAATTCCCCGATTACAAAATCAGGTGTTGTATACAAGCAAAGGATTCCACAGATCCATAAAGTAATACATGTGTCCCAAAACTCTGACTATAACAAAATCTGTATCGACAAGAGAACATATAAATGAGAAGTAGTCTTAAGATTAAGTCAGATTGGGGTAGGGCTCACAGATTTGGCAATGTAGCTCAGAGAGACTTTATGAAAATATTTTTGGATTTTTTAACGATTTTTTGATTTTTTTGCATTTTTAGAGAATTTTAAAGATTTTTTTTTTATTATTTTTTAGAAAATTACCATCTCTCTAACAAGATCACATTGGTTTGTCCCTAATGTCTCACAAGGTATATGACATTATGGATGGATTTGAAAGCTGATGGATTAGAGATGGAAAGGCCATTGATGGATGAAGAATGTGAATGTGACCCATAGGACCATCTCCTCAAGATTACCCAAGCTAAGGAAAAATGATATAGCAATGCGAAACATGTTTTTGGCTAAGGAATGAAAGCCACTGATGCAGTGCTAGATAACATATATGATAATGACCTGATGTCCTGAAAGTGGGTATTCCAAAAGAGCAGGCATGTCAAGAAGTTTTTGAAAACAATTTTTTGCATTTTATGTTCTTCATTTTGATCAAGACCAAGGTTAAATTTGGATAAGATATGGATAGGATAGCAAAATCATGATAAAGGGGTGATGGAGGCTATGAGGGATGATTTGGGATTATGGAAAGACTATAAAGGAATAATGAAGGTAGATTTGGGATAAGCAAGATCATGATAGGAAAGATAATGGATGTCCAGATACTTGATGCTCATGGATATGTTCAACCTTGTCAAGACCAAAGGTAAAAGAGGGAATATGGATGCAAGTGAGATAAATGATAGGAAGATGGAGGATAGCATGGATGAAAATTTCCCCCAAGTGTATAACATAAGGAGGAATTATGCATGATGCCTGTTTGCCAGGTTTTTGTCATTGTACTTGTCCAAGGTGCCACAAAAAATGGTTTTCACCATAGGAAAGATTTATTTCTCTTTACTTTTGCTACCAAGGCACCTGTTTACTAGGTTTTCACCAAGGCACTTTTCTCTTTTTGTTTTTCAAATTTTTTTTGTATTTTTCAAAAATTTCCCAATATCTGGATCATTGGACAATGCTCCTCTGAACGATATGCTATAATAAACCATTAATATGGCTAGGATGCTCAAAGATATTGATAAGGTGATGATAAAGGACACATATGGAGGATAAGGGTAGATGGTGGTGAATGTTTTATGTCATAGATTGGATAAGAGGGATGGAAAGTATGTGTTGGATAATGAATGTGAGGATAAGAAGAAGGTATCTTATGGATGGAAATGTTGGCAAGATCAAATTTGACATACACTTTGAAGAGTGGTGGAATTATGGAGGAACAATGGATGAAGGAGGTGAGGAAGTAGCTAAGATAGTGGATTTTGGGATATAGGAACCCAAAGTAGACTGGGAAAGTGGAAAATGTTTAGAAGGAGATGGAGTGAAAGCCTTTGGAGGGTTGAATGACAACTTTGATTTTTCTTTTGTGTGCAAGTCTTTCAAAAGTGACTTGGGAATCCACATATTCTTTTATTTCTTTTACTTTTGCGATGCTTTAGAATCTATTTCTTCAATGAGGGATTTAGGAACCCACATTTTCTGTGATTTTTCTTCTTGCTTGGTGGATCTTTGAAGCCTTCTGGTTATTTCACTTTGCTTTGTGGACCTTTGCAGCCTTTTGGATATTTGTTTTTTCTTTTCATTCACATGTCGATTATATGGGACATGGTGATTTTTATACACATGCAGATTCTTGGATTTCTAATTTTTATGTTGCACATCCAAATTGCTTCCAAAAGACTTAGGAATTGTGGGTGAATAGGGATTATATGGAGGGTTCATATGGATTGGTGTTTGGACATTCTTCATACATGGTAGGGTAAGTGAATGGAGAGATAGAGATGGTAGGAATGATTGATGGAGGAATATATGGACCCAATATAGATGGAAGGGATGAAGACTTTATCTTTGGGACATAGGAACCATAAATGTATTTGGAGGATGGTGAATGCATATGGTTGCATTTGAATGGAGGGAGATAAGGTGTGAAAGGGATATCAACATCTTTGGAATGAGTTGCATTGTCGAGGTTCTCATCTTTAAGATTTATCTTTATACGAATAGGCTCACGAAGAACTTTCATAGAAACAACTTTGATAGGATCAACTGAGATTTGAAGGGATTTATTATCATGCAATAAATTTGGAGGAATGATGGTTTCTTGAGGTGAATATGGAGGATCATGACAAGGATTTGATGCACTATTTTGATCTTGAAAAGAATCTTTGGATGGTATAGAGAGAGTGCTTTTCTCTTGATTTTTAATATGTTCATTAGAAATGATGAAAAGAATATCTTGATCTTGCTTGGGAATTGGACAAGTTATTGGAAGGATACTTTGTTCTTTACCTTGAAGGATATAAGCTTGGAAGAAATGAAAGGGTGCAAGGGGATCATCATAGGATTCTATGGATATGGTACCTTCATCAAATATGGGAGGAGATTGTATAGAATCTTGATCTTGATCTTGATCTTTACAAATATTTGTTTCTTTGCTCTTTGGATTATTCTCTTGACATGGAGCCACTTCTAAGGACAAGGTAGATGTTTGGATATGTGTGGGGAATGTTTGGAGGAATGATGGACAATCCTTTGGAATAGGCATTGAAGCACATGATAGCTTAGGGTCTAAGATTTTTGAAGCATGGAAACAATTTGCAGCAAGATGTAAGTTAGCTTGGGTTTATTTTAGAGGTAGCCCATGAGGGTAGACATAGTCAATGTGGAAAGTATCATTATTAGGCTCACGCTTTGGTGGAGGAATTTTGGATAGTTGTGAAGCTTTATGAGATGGAAGAAGGATGAAAGGAGTGTTGGAAAGTTGAATATACTGGTGTATATGACTCTATTTAGTTTTTTCATTATGGCAACAAAGTCATACAAAGTTTTGGAGTCAGCACACATTATCAGAAGATCAGAAATTGGCTAAGTACAGAAGACTGGACAGTTAGAAGAGTACCAAAAGAACATAGCATCAGTGCACATGCATACGATCGAGTTAGGACATGCTCCTTTGAATATAATCTTGTAAGTATGTGTACATGATAATTTTAAGAGAGCATTATTAGATCTGCAAGTGTGAAGAAGATACAGCCAGTTAAAGAGGTACAACCAGTGAATGCCAGAACAGGACATAGATCATGGAAAGAGACGACAGAGATTGTTTTGGTACAGAATTTGCACATATCCTCAGGAATTGCATCTTTGGATTAGTGATTTTTACTGATCTAATCATGTGTGGTTAAAGGCGCATGACTTGATTCATCCAGAGAAAGAAGTTAGAGCTAATTTGGCAGAGCGAACTGTGTGAAGAGACGCGTCTGTTCAGTTTGAGTAAAGTAGTTGTAATTAATGTTGTGCTGACTTAATGAAGGGTTGCATGATTATTTAAGTGATCAAGATAGATGGTAAAAGGTTTACTAAATCTGACATGTTCATTTCCCTTGAGAAAGTACTTATAGAAGGTCATTTGTGATCAGAGAAGTTGCGAAAGCCAGAGATAAGAAAGAAGAGTAGAGTGTTAAAGCAACAAAGATATATCTGTCATATGTTGATGATATATATTGAAGTAGAATCTTTCAAAGTTAAGAAAACATTTTTTTAGTGATTAACAAGAGGTTAAAGCATCAGCACACAAAAGGAACTGATCAAACAAGTAGTGTCACAATAGCAGTTCACCTTGCAGATACAATGTGTATCGAAGATCCAGAAGGTTGTAGCCTTCACCATTTGAGTAGTGTGCTCTTGGAGAGTGAGTCAACCACCCATAATAGGGTTATTGTAAAAGACTCCTAACAGGGTCTGACCCTTAACAAGGTCACTGTACTTCATGTATTGTAAAGACAACTCCTAACAGGGTTAAGGATATTCTAACAAGGATCATAAGACACTAGTACAAAATATTTGTGGGTGCCAATTCCCATCGGGGTTTTCACTTGCATTGGGTTTCCCCGTTATCATATGTGGTGTGTATATTTATCTTATTTGCATTGATATTCAAGTTTAGTACCTAAGCATTTAAGTAAAGATTCATATAATCATAAAAAGTATTAATTGATAGATCACTGATTCACCCCCCCACTTGGTGATCCTAATCCTAACAATTGGTATCAGAGCTCTGGTCCTTAGCAAATAAGTTTAACCACCTGAGGAGATCATGGACAAGGTAGAAATGAAACACCAAAAAAAGAATCTTGAAGAAGCCCTTGAAGAACTTGACACATCTGAAAAAGAAAATGAAGATCTTAAACTAAAAGTTAATGGCATGCAAATACTTATGAAGAAACTAAAAAAAGAATTAAGGAATTATTCTTCAAATGATTTGGGAGAAGTAGTCAAAAAGTTGAATAAAGAAAATTCATCTCTGAAGGATCAGATTGGAGAATTAGATGAAAAGCTATGTAACAAGCAAGATGCCTAAGATGATCAAGTCAAAGTGAACAAGCAGTTAGATGAAGAACTAAGACAAGCAAACATGGAAATCTTGGAGCTAAGAAACAACAAAGATAAGATGGAATCTAAATTGATTGCAGCAAAGAATCATATTGACAAGTTACACACAAGCAAGGATCTAATATAATTGTAGTTGTATGCTCAAAAGGTTAAAGGAGATACCAGCGATATAGGATACAATGAAGCACAAATTCAGATTGATGCCATGTGAGAAAGACTGAAAGCACCAACAGACATCACAGATACTAAGGAGATTGAAAATCAGACTAAAGACAATGTTGAACCACCTAAGGATGAATTCAAGCTAGTTGATCGTACTTGTTATGCCTATAATAAGCATGGACATATTGCAAGGAATTGTAAAGAGGTAAGACCCTTCAATAGTTACTGTTATTCATGCAATAAATTTGGTCATAGAGCTATGAATTGTAAAACAAGTTAGAAGAACAAGAATTAGAATAATCAAAGAAATCAGAATCAACAAAAAAAAAGAAGTTATCCTCAGAAAAATGTTAGAAACCCTCAGAACATTACATGTTAGATATGTAATTACAATGGACATACAGCCAAGCAGTGCAGCATGATGAATAATAACATTAGACCTCCTATCATTTGTCACTCATGTGGAAAAGCTGGACACATCTCTAAGCATTGTAGATCTAGAGCGTAGAGATAGGAAAGCCCTAAAAAGTTAGAAGATTCATTATGGGATGAGGCAGCAGAAATAAAATTTGTGAAAGCTACAAAAGATACGAGAAAGATCTGGGTTGAAGTAAAGAAGGATAATGAATAGAACAAGGTAGCAGATGCATCCTTAGTGGAGGCACCTTCTACTTCTGAATAGTTGACCCTCATGGTCTTAGGGGGAGCTATTCTATCTCTAAACCCCTGCGTGGCTGGTATACTCACCATCTGAGTATGCACCTTGGATTACAATTGTTTGGTGACATTATGATGCAGTATGCAAGAGAACACAGTTTAAATTGTTATCAGGAACAAGAACATAAGTTACAGTTTCTTTTTGTGTCTACGTGGAAAGTATTAATGGTAGAAATCTACTTTGAAATCACCAAGTCCTCACTTGCAGTCAGAATAAGCAATTGGAGATCATGGAAGCCCTAGCAGTTGTATTGTTAATGCATTTAAATTGTTATCAATAGCAAAGAAAGGAGATTGATAATCATTATTTGTTAAGCAAAGTCATTTGAGTTTGAAATGAAGCCCAAGCACAGACATGTCATTTCAAAAATTAGTTAAAAAATTACTTAGCAATCGAGTAAGCGGTTGGATAATCAGAGGAGCACTTGCAGTCGAGTAGCAAAGCATCACAATTACATTCTTCAATAGAGATTGATATCAAGAAACTCTTTGAAACATCTTGGAAGTGATTTATCAGTATGCTTCAATGCATAAATTTCATGAAGCGAAATTGGTCAAAATCTTGTTGAGCAGTGCTCTATGTGAGAGTATCAATATAGCCATTGGAGATTAATTTTTTTTTTTGGAGCCGACCGGATGTTATCCTTGGAAGCACATACTTATTATTGATCATCTAAGTGTGAATACAACAAAAGAGTGTTCACATAAGAGCAGAATTGATTGAAGATACAATTTGAAATATCATGTGAAGAAGCAGATAAAACTATTATGACAGGTCTACAGGATTTTGTGCCCATGGTCAAGGACATGAAGGATACATTCATGGTTGATAATGTTGAAGTATCAATGGCAGAAATGGATATTGATCTAGACAAGTTTTAAGAAACATTTGTGAAAAGTCTTTATATCACCAAGAATATCTATTGACTTAAGATATCACAGAAAAAGAAGTAGATAAAGAGAAGACTGAAGTGATGGATAGTTCATCATCATTGTTGTCAAGTTTGACACCCATAACAAACTTAGAATCATGGGGAGTAAATAAGTAAGGGGGAGTATATAATCTAAAGGATTCATGAAAAATAAATCAGTTATTGCAGAAGAGAAGTATATGAAGAAGAGGCTCAGTGAATTGGTTAGCAAATTTACACTTGATCTTAGTTTACTCAAGGCTGGTCAAGCATCCTTGAAAGAGTTTGCAACAAAAGGAAGAGAAGATAATATCAAAGGGGGAGTAAAGTAATTTATAGAATATGGAGTATGTCATATGATCAAGGTCCTAGCACAGACTTGGAGAAAATGGAGAAGCTACAATATGCATTATGCGCCCATCCACAGATTGTCAATTCACTGATTGCATTTTGGGAGAAAGAGATCCAAAAGTTACAGATTGCATATCCAGATATGTATGCTGAGTAAGTAAATAGAAGTGTTTTTGAGAACCTTTTTCATTAATGTCAAAGGGTGAGTAGAGTAAGAAGAATACGGAGTCTAAGAGGGAGATATAAGATAGAGAGTTTTGGTATAAGAGTATAGATAGTAACTTTTCCATATTCCTTTGTTGCCATTAATGACAAAGGGGGAGATTATCAAAAAGTTGACTATACTGGTGTATATGACTCTATTTAGTGTTTTAATTATGGAAAAAAAGTCATATGAAGTTTTGGAGTTAGCACACATTATCAGAAGATCAGAAATTGGCTAAGTACAGAAGACTGGACAGTTAGTAGAGTACCAGAAGAACAGAGCATCAGTGCACATGCATAAAAATGAGTTAGGACATTCTCCTTTGAAGATAAGCTTGTAAGTATGTGTAAATTATAAGTCTAAGAGAGCATGATCAGATCTGCAAGTATGAAGAAGATACATCCAGTTAAAGAGGCACAACTAGTGAATGCCAGAATAGGACATAGATCATGGAAAGAGCCGACAAAGATTGTTTTGGTACAGAAGTTGAACATATCCTCAAGAGTTGCATCTTTGGATTAGTGATTTTTAGTGATATAATCATGTGTGGTTAAAGGCACATGACTTGATTCATCCAGAGAAAGAAGTTAGAGCTAATTTGGCGGAGCAAACTGTGTGAAGAGACGCATCTGTTCAGTTTGAGTAAAGTAGTTGTAATTAATGTTGCACCAACTTAATGAAGGGTTGTGTGATTATTTAAGTGAACAAGATAGATGGTAAAAGGTTTCCTAAAGTAAACATGTTCGTGTCCCTTAAGAAAGTACTTATAGAAGGTCAAGAAGTTGCGAAAGCTAGAGATAAGAAAGCAGAGCAGAGTGTTAAAGTAGCAAATATATATCTGCCACTTCTTGGCTGATCTTCTCAACTAGTTTGTGTTGATACTTCATTTCTACTTGTTCTTCCATTGCCTTCTCTGCATCTACATTTTGATTTGTGATGGCATCGGTAAGAACTTCTATTTATTCCATTACTGATATGCCATTCTCTATTTTTGTATCGGGAACAAGTTGATGTAGAATGCCCCTTGCCTTATCAAGTGCTTGGGCTTCCCTATGTGCCTTTTTCATTTTATTTTGTATTTATTTTCTCTAACACATCACTCCAAACTTTTGAAGTGCTTTAGTATCTAGAGTAGATACATCCCACTTGGGTATTTCTATTATCTCCTCAAGTGTGACCACCAAGATATATTTTTTCATTACTTTCTTCTTCTTCTTCTTTGGCTGGGAGGCAGATTGGTGTACTACCATTTGAAAAACCTTGAGATTGGATCAATTTGGTAGGTGAAGGTCGAGAGGATGAGGCATCTTGTTGTTTCTGTTCTAAGTCCACCAGCTGGTTTTGTGAAGACGTCTCCTCATTGGCCTTGGGTATATCAAAATCTTTATCTTCTTTTTCTTTCATGCTTTCATCCTGCTTGACTTCTTCACTATTTTCCTTCTCTTCATCCTTTCTCTATGTTTAATCTTTTTTATTATCTTCTTCTTTGTCTTTTTTAGTAGACACCTCTTGCTGAGTGTCAGTTGCATCCTTCATCTCTGTATCTGTATCTTTTTGAGTATTTGATGCATCTTTATTTTCATCATTACTTGTGTCTATGGGTATATCATCATCTATTTTAGATGATTTCTCCTGACTTCATTCAATGTCAATATCTTGTATCAGAATTTTCATGTTGGTCGGTGTATTGACCTCTGCAGTGTTAATAGTTGTATCCTGTCTGTCGGGATTACCCTGTGCAATATTGATATCTTCATCTTTTTGCACTTCTTCTGCAGGTTCTTTTCCTGTAGTGTTATTTATAATGTTATCCAGCCATGATTCATCATTGATATCATCAGTTATGGTACCTTTTATTGTCAAATCTACTTTGGTAACATCTTCTTCATTACTCAAGTCAATATGAATTGGAATTGGTGGATTTTGGCTTTCCTCATTCTATGCTTTTTCAAGAGTAGTGTCAGGCCATTCTTCATCTATAACTTCAGTATGTTTGTGGCCCACTCGATCACTCTCTTCTTTATCCAATTCCACAGATGAGTCTTCTTGTATATCCTTGATGATGATGTGTTCCTTCTTTGGGATAGCTTCCTTAATGGTCTGGTTAAGTATCTTGCCCCACTTTTTATTGCTGTCCTTATCAAGATCTATTAGCTTCCCTTTGAGAAATTTGTATGCTCTCATTTTTGGTGAGAACTACTTTTCATACTTCTTCATCATCTCACTTATTTCTTCCTTCTTTGAATCTGAAGGCATAAGAGTAACAAGTACTCTTTCTCTTATTTATTTTTCCTGATGCAGAGAAAATCTCCATCTAGTAGACAATCTCACTGATAGTCCCTTAGGAATGTCATATTCTAAGAATTGTAGTGGAACATAATGATGTTTGCACATTTTAACTATAATAGCGTCTTCTATCTTGTTCTGATCCTCTAGATCAAACTTTAACCATTTCCTAATGTTAGGATTAGAAATAGATGGCGATTCTGAGATGTTCTTATAGATTTCATCAATTATCTTTGGAATCAAGGGTTCTTTCCCTTTTTGTACATCTATGTCAGCTTCATCCATAGCTGAGTCTTCTAGATCCTCTTTTGTCCTAACCCATTTCCTTCTTTTGGTCTGTATTTCCTTAGGTGAGACCAATTTTCTCTTGTAGGTTCTCACTTTACCTTTCTTAAGTGGTGAAGGAGTTGGTTCCTTTACAGTTTTGCTTCTTGTTCTTGAAGTGGTTGTTTTTCTTTCTTTCTTAGGTGGAGGTGGAGGTGGGGAATTTGATTTTGTACCCTCTAAATCATTATTTTCTATTTCTTCACCGATAGGTGACTGCCCTTTGGTTTGTTCCTCCTTTCCTTCTGTTTCCTCTTCACCTTCTTCAGTAACTGCAAATTTCTTGGTTAAGTTTTTAACCATTTTGTTCTTCTTGTTTATAATTTTCTTGACAGTAAGATCTATCTTGACCTTTGGTTTGGATTCTTCATAAGTGCCAAATCTTTCTTTCTTGTTGTCAACTGGTTCATTCAATAATGCCTTGATGCACTCAGTGGCTTATCCTATTTTGATCTCATATTCTAAATGTGATAGCCAGGATTTCCTAGGTACTACTGGTTTGATATGAGTAAAATCAGTATCTACCATAAAACATATATCCTCTTTGTATTCTTCTATCAAACTTTCAGGTATCCTAGTTCTTTCTTGCATCTTTTATTTAAATCCTTTGAAATACTCATTCATTAGGTCATCAAAATTTGTTTCTAATGACTCTATATGCTCACATATCTGTATGGTGACTGGTTTTTCTTGTATCCCATACTACTTTGCCTATGGAAGGAAAGTATTCTTCAAAGTAAAATAATATACACATAATGAGGGAACCAAACTTACCAGTGTTTGTTCTTGAAGATCTTATGGTGTTCATGTTCTCCTTGAGTTGATTCAACAAAATCTTTGCAAGATCTATCTTCTTTCCTTGTTTGATGATCTTGTAAGCTGTGCTCATAGCAGTGCTTGCTATGCTTTTCATTCTGCTAGCTTGGAAGATATTGTGTCCTACCACACATGCACCAAACTTGAGTTCTTCGCCGATGATAGTGTTAACCTTGAGACCTCGCTTGTCTAATTTTGCACCAGTTAGCTTTTCCACTTCCTTCAGGGATGGGTGCTTGTGAGCTTGTGGTTTGTTGGTTGTAGGATATCTAGTAACTGCATGAATAACATCCTTTGTTATTTGTTTTGTCTTGTTAAGACATAATGTCTGGTTATGCATTCTGCTGAGAACTATCGTTATCCATTCTGTCTTAAAAACTCTAGGAAAATGTAATGCATTTGTGAGACCTTTCACTTCCAGATGCTTGTGCTCTTCTTTTAGGTTTCTAGCTTCATCACAAAGTGCCCTATAGGCATTGTCTAGGTCTAGATCTCCTTATTCTGAGATCTTGCAATGTATATAGGAACTTACGTCCTCTACCAGCAAAACCCTAGGTGGGATTCTGGAGAATGCTCTGGAATCATCAGGTTGTGATGAAATTTCTAGATGTAGCTTGTATTTAGGTTCAACACAAGTGCCTCTACTGATAAGATTGATTGTTTTCTTCTTATCCTCTTTAAAATTTTCAACTCTAGAAGTAGATGCCATCATTTTCAAAAATTTAGGGCTTTCCATAATTTAAACAGTACGGTCGGTGAATGTAGGTACTTACTGAATCTCTTTGATCGCTCATGAATCCTTTGAGTTGAGTGGGAATCTTGCTGAGGTCACACTTCAATTTTCTCTCTGATCGCTCTACTTGGTTGCTTGAAAATCGCGGGTGCAAAATGAGTTCTTCCGTCGCGCTTTTATAACTTGTGTGCCCTAAGTTATCATTAATTCCCAACAACTCGTCGGTATACAAAGACTGAGTTCATCGATTGAGACATAAATAACATCTTCAGTGTAGGTGCAAAGTGTCAAGATTGCTAGCAGCTTTGGTGACTTCACCGATGATTGTCAGTAAAATGGCGACGACACCTTCTATTAGCTCAAAGATTACTAATGTCCGTCGGTTTACACTGAGCGACTTGGATTTTGTGTAATGATTGATACATTTCAGTATGTAGTGTTAACTTTTCTATGTGTGTTCATCGATGCTAATTTGTACCCATTAACCGATGGTTGTTTTTCAATAATATTACAAGTAACAATATAGTGCATCTTCAATAATGCTAATTTTGTCTATATGATCAATATGTAAATGGAACCAATGCATAATATAACTTGTCATAATGCAGTTCTATACTTGTGCAATTTAGTTGGAGATAGTGATGCCACTAGATCCATTGGATGGGTCATCATCATTTGCATTGCTTATTCCAGCACCTTCAGTGTTTGTGGCTTTTACCCACATCTTGTTTCTCATCTTCTTGATGTCATCAATGGTGTTTCCATTGGGATAAGTGCTTGTTTTTGTCAGTCGATCTTTGCAATATTTTATCACATGTCCAACCTTATGACAATGTAAACATGCCATACCTAGATTGAACCATCCTCTTGGTTTTCTAGTCCATTTTCTCATTTAGTTGGCAGATATATGACCATACCTTCCACATGCTATGCAATTTACCTATGTGTTATAGTCCCAAACATATGAGTTACCTACTCTTGTTGGTTTGAAGCCATTATCAGGTTCTTTTGGTGTCCATGCTTTCTTATTCTTTTTACAACATTCCTGATATGTATGTCCATTCATTTTGTAGGTAGGACAATACTTGTCCATGTAGGTTTCCTTCTTTGGATTTGTCATCTTGGATCTGCATTCATATGCCTTGTGTCCTTTCTTGTGACATTTATAACAATTATCAATGAAAGTAGATTATGATTGAGGAATACCTTTCATTTTGTTTCTGCAAATGTTTGAGGTGTGGCCTAGTTTTCCATAGTGATTGCATGAAAAATTCTTGGTCCTTGGAATTGCATAAACATTCCTTTGATCTGATTGATTAGATGATTCTCCATTGTCGGTGTACCCTATTCCTGTGTAGTTGTTGACTCTTCTTTGACCATCAAGGAAATCATCCATTCTTTTATTGCTATCTTCAGCTTTCTTGATCAATTCATTGTGTTGAGTCTGAATTTTGACTTCATGCTTTAGTTTCTCATTCTCTTCCCTTAGCTCACCAATGATCTGTATTCTTTCAATGAGTTCAGTATTTAATCTGTTTGCCTCTTGACTCATAAGAATAGTCTGGTTGGTAATCTCATGGTGGTGATCAGAAAATCTTTGAATCTCTAATTCCTTTTCTTGTAGTTTCTTAGTGATTTTCCTCCTATCATCAATATCCAATGTTCTCTCTAATTCAAATTTTCTTGAATCATTCATGACATTAGTCACTTTTACCATATGAGTCTCTTGACTGATTTGAAGCATTTTGATTTTCTCTGTCAGATGTAGATTGACTTCTTGTAGACTTGTGATCTCTTCTACTGATGTGTGTAAAGCTTTGCTTGTTGATGATTCAACATAGTTGAAGTAATCTGGGATCTCCTCTTCTTGATAATCTTTTTCATTAAGCCTAGTTGTCATGATCTTTCTTTCATCAAGCAACTTTCTCATGCTTACTCTTGCCTCTTTATACTACTCATAGTAAATATGAATTTGCAATTGCTCATTCTCAATAGTCTTGTCCAATCTATACTTTTCCATTGTGTTGATCTTTTCTCTTAACTCTTTAAGCTTTTCAAGAAATAGACTTAGCTCTGATACCAATTGTTGGAATTACTGGAATGATGTATTGAGAGGGAAGGGGTGAATCAATACCTCTAAAACTTTTTATGTGGTTGGCCCATTAACCTTTGTGTCATCAGATTTGTATATTCCTATCTATCTGTTTATCTTTCTATATGTATGTGAAATCATAATATAAGTTCTTTACATGTGTAAACATTCAAGAAAGATTCATGAAAGCAAATAATACTTAACACATGATATGATATTGCAAAAAAATCCTGTTAGGAAGTAAAAATTGTGGTGGGGATGTCTACCCACAAAAATTCACTATCTGCAGATAAGAAGGGAGCTGGTAAAGGCTTACAATTGATCACTTCTGATGGTCTACCCTGTTAAGATTATTAGAGTGGAGACCTATTAGGATCTACTTCATTTGAAGCTTTAGCAACACCGTTAGGTGTGAACTCTATTAAGAGATTTATCAAAGAATTGTTAAGTCCACCTTCTACAAAAGGATTTTAGTTTGTGATGCACTTGTTAGAATGCAACTACAATATAAATGTTGATCTGATAGTGAATGCAATATCTAATTGCTTATAACAGATCATGTAAAGCTTACAATGTAAATGTAATCACCTTGAGTGATTAAGTGATACCTTTTCTCTGCTCATCGGTAGCCTTTCTGTGTTCTTGATATTTAATTTGATCTATTTCTGTACTTTGCATGAATTCTCTTCTGCTGTTTAGATGCTCTCCATGGCTACTATCATTTATCAACTGCTTACAAGTCTTTTATTAATTACAAATGATTGAACATCTATTTATATTAGTTTCTAGCTCTATTCTTGATTCACGCTTTCCAAATTAACTCTAGATCCAAGGTTTACAACTTGACCTTGATCTTTAGTTAGATATGTTTTAGACTTGTTAGGATGCTTTAAAACATTCACAATTTGCTTGCTTGACCCTCAAGTAAAGCTTTAAAACAAATAAAAAATCTATAAATAGAATTACAATGTTTTATCTGACGTGTAAAGTCAGATCCACTTTTTGCGGGTTTTGTAACTGACTGTCAGTTCTGATGGTCGGGTTGCTCTGTTAGTTCTGTCAGTTTTGTACTCCATTGGTGTCCCTTAATTTGAATTGTTTGTTGGGTATGCCTTTTTTGCTCCGTCGGCGATGTTCTCAAAATTGTATCATTGGTAATGCTTTTCGTCGGTTTGACTCTTGTCAATGTTTTTTGGGCAATTCTATACTTATCATTTTTACGATAGACATTATCATCTCGTCGGGTATACTTGCTGTCCGTCGGTTATGCTTATAATGATGACCTTTATCATGTTTTTCCCTTTAAGTATACTAATGGAAAAAATTAATGTCATCAGTTCTAAATCATGAAATGTTCTTTTACCCCCTTGCGGGCTTCCCATACACACAAAATTATGATTTTGCACAATCCTGAACGACTACTAGAGGAAGTGAAGATACTTAATACAATTTAGTCACTATAACCCATTAAGGAAGAGTGAATTTTTTTGTATAGTGGGTCAGATAGTCTCACAGCTAAAGTGAGTGTCTCCCACTTTGGGTCATTCCCTCTCACCATCCTCTTAAGGATTTACTTGGGAGGCAGGCCATCTATTGGTATTCCTAAATTTGGAACAAATTTGGAGTGACCATGTTAAACTTTTCAGATAAGCCAAGTGAATACCCTTGAAAATTTTGTGTGAGAAGGCTTAATTTGAATGATTGAAAAGGGTGCCTGGATGATTTTCATGAGGTACAAATTGAGAAGAGGCTTCAATGCCTTTCATTTGATATATGCAGTGGGTCCCAGCTCCTGAATTCTAATTCTGACATATCTATGGAGTAGTCATTTTGAGGCGGTCACCTAATTCTGTATTTTTGCTAAAGTGTCATTTTGTTGTTCGGGGCCTAGTTTGCTTTTGAATATCTTGCATCCAGAAATGTTTCATGACCCACCACTTTGAGGATGTTGAGTATGTGTATTAGAGAACCTATGTTTCTAATCCCAAGTCATTTTGATATGTTTTGACTAGATTTCAAATCCCTCAAAGTTGGTAGTTTACTATTATCATGCATTGTGCAATTGATTAGAATTCTGAATAGCCCAGTTTGACACATTATACCTTTTGACCACTTGATTCAATTGAGAAAATCCCTTTTGTACTGTGTTCTAGTGGTCACACACTCCATATTTGCCAGTTTGCAGATCCCTATGAAATTTGATGACAAGTTTTTTAGAACCATTCCATTGGTGAATAATTCTGATTTCCTGAGTTTTCAAGTGCAGAATTGCTAAGTTGTCCACTTTGAGCTCTTGAAAGTTTATACTCGGGTGAACAATTTTGATAATTGACTTGTCGCTCATATTGTAAACATAGGAGTGTACTCACCTAAGGATTTACAGATTCCTGCCAATCCATTTGTCCACTTTTCCAGAGCTTTTCCTTTTCTGATTTATTAAGGTTTCACTGAAAATGCAGAATTCAGAATTAAGTGGCATACTTTGTGGTTTCCTTATTTTCACCCAGTTCAAGGTCAGACATAATTGAATGTGGATCTATATTTTAGAACTAGGAATGAACTCATCTGAAGATTCCCAAACTTTGACCAATCCGGTAGATCACTTTTCTTTGCCGATTCCAAACCCAATTTCTACATATCTGTTGTGCTTTGGTTCAGAAAGTGTTTAGGGTGCTATCTTTGCAGATTGGTATCAGTTTAGAAGTTTGTTTTTAGAACAAGGTAATTGAGGGGTCATGTTCTACATGTGACATTCAATCAGGCTCCAGAGGTTGAGTTTCTGAAAGATCTTTTTGATGACCCTATGAGTCCAATTTTGGAGGCAGATTGTTCAGTTTGTAGTGCGGAAAAGAGTTAAGTTTCCAGAATGGCCATTTTGCAAGAATGGTAACTTTTAATCTAAAATTTGTTTCCAGGATCTGATTGAGGGACTATCTTTAATGCATGTGAGTGTACTATTTGACTTAATGGTGAAGTTTCAGAGTGTGATTTAGTCATTTTGCAATGACTGATCCAAAAGAGATTTGTGGTGTTTCAACATTTGCATTTGCATAATCTTCTGAAAATGCTAAGTTTGATTATTCGCCTCTTGCACCGGA
>MU225925.1:1102305-1116471 GCA_018584345.1 Thuja plicata
ACCTGCCTGAGTCTGTGGAGCTCAAAAATGAAGAAGGATATTATCCAATCCTTAGAAATTAGCCTTTCTCTTGCCTAAAAGAGGTTGCATTTGAGTATACAAGGTATACTATCATCATTAGGTAAGTATTGCAAGAAAAAGTGCTAACACCGTCTAAGTCTCTATTTTATCTAGCATGTATATAGAAAGAAAAAATTGAGCTTAGTCAAACAAGTTTGGGAGTTTGATTCACTCAAAGAGTGAAGAACATCTCCCTATTATTTTCCTTCATTCAAAACACTTCAAACACTTTTTGTTCTTTTTCAACCTCTTGACAAGGAGGTTCTTAAAATATGAAATGTTTGGTTCAATTTCCTCCCTTTCTTTCTACTACCCGAATGCAAAACTTTGGCTTTTTGATCAACTTTGAAAAGTTGAGAGCATATACCTAATGTTTTGTTTTAAATGGACAATAATAGGGTGTCCCTATTAAGCTATATATAAAATAAATGCCACAATTTAAAGAAAGAAAGCTTGATGTGAAAAATACCTCTTTTCGACGCTAGCAAAGGCTAGGCACTTTTTTGATGTTTTTTTTTTCTTGTTTTTGCTCACTCACCTAGTGGCGATCGTTCCCTCTTTGTCTCATCCAACAAGTTAGTCAACACCACAACCAAAGTAAAGAAAACCAATTGAATTGACAATGAATTTATAATCCTTAACAAAATTTTGCAAAATCAAAGCTTAAGGACCTAAAACATGAAATTAATTGAGAGAAGGAAACTTCTTTTTGTATGCATTTACAATCTTAACAAAATGAACATACAAAGCTTCCTCTTCCTCTAAAATTTCCAAAATATTTGAATTATGTATTTGTTTAGAGTGTTTGTTTTGAAGCCTTACCTCCCTGATTTCCTTTTTGATTCGCACCTCTAGCTTCTGCACCTTCAAGTGTCTGTTCATTTGCAGAAAACACAAAAATAGAGAGTTAATAATCTGATTTTAATAATTTGTAACTAAAAAACACAGAAGACTGTAGGTGTCATTTAACAGCTTGTAGGCATCATTTCAATGTGTGTAGGCATCACTTTATAGATTGTAGGCATCACTTTATAGATTATAGGTGTCACTTAATAGCTTGTAGGCGTCACTTAATAGATTGTAGGCATCACTTAATAGCTTGTAGGTGTCACTTAACATGTTGTAGGCGTCACTTAACAACTTGTAGGCATCACTTAACAGCTTGTAGGCATCACTTAATAGATTATAGGCATTATTTATAGGCTTGTAGGCATTTCTTTATGAGAAAAGGTGTCACGATTTAGCTGACAGGCATGAAAGAATTAGACAAGAAAAGAGACAGAATTCTTAGGCGTCATTTCACTGCTTGCAGCCATCATACTTTTCCTTGTAGGTGTCATACTTTTGCTTGTAGGCATCATTTGACCTACAATCTAAAAAGTTAGCACAAAATGAAGGAAAAACACACAAAATAAAATAAAAACAAGGAATAGAGGCTCAAATCCCCATGATGGGCGCAATTTGTGTATGTATAAATCATACCTTCATGAAATAAAGGTGCTATCTATCAATTCTATGGAAACAATAATATAATTTAATATAAGAATTGACAAATAAAGAATTTAACATCTCATGGATCTCTAACTAAGCTTTTCTAATAGAGCTCTCAGCCTTAATCTCTACTAGTGATAATCCTAGAATGAGAATTTTGATTATGATATGCCTATTCTAGCTCACAACTCTCAAATTGCTATGATATTTGATTCAAATGCTCTCAAAGATAATCTCAATAATGCTCCATTGCTATGATATTTGACATTCCATTGGGCACATGAGTATGTATTGAGCACAAAAAGATATTTTGAAAATAGGAGGATTGAAACTAGGAGGAGGAACAACAAATCAAAAATAGGGAAAAAGACTATACAAGCAGAAACAACAATTGACTGTGCACAAGCAATTGGAGGAAGGCTGGGAAAACTAACCTAGAAAGAAGAAGAGAAAGCAGGAAACTTAATTACAAAGATGGAAAAACCTCAAAACAAGGCTTGAGATGAAATCAATTGACATAAATTGGCAAGGCTTCTCCTTCAAGAGTTGATAGATAAAAAGAATTATATTCCTTGCAATCAATGATCACAAATGGGCCTCCCCAAAGAGAATCAAACTTGGTATGCCTGCCAGGATTTGATCTGAATTCATCCCATTTTAGGAATATATCCCCAATATTGAAGCTTCTTGATCTAGATTTCTTATCAAAGCTCCTCTTGGTTTGCATCTGTTGGAACTCCATAGTCTGCATAGACTTGTCTCTAATTTCTTCCAACTCCATGAGATGAGAATATCTTATTTGCAAAGGGTCTTCTTCTTCAAAGATGACAAGTTGAGAAGCAAGGTCTAGAGCTGACAATTCTATTAAGATGGAAAATTTAGCTTCCTTGCCATAGACAAGCATGTAAGGGGAATTCCCAATGATCTTCTTGGCAATGATCCTATCTAACCATAAGGTAGACTTTAACTTGGAATGCTAATCCCTCTGATTCTCTTGCAAAATCTTCTTGATTATCCTGAATAGATTCTTGTTTGTAGACTCTGCCAAACCATTACCTTGGGGGTAATAATTGGAACTAGTATTCAAGTATTACCATTCCTAACTGCTCATTTAGTGACTCTTAGGCCTATGAAGGCAAGTGCATTATCCGATATAGTAGAGTCAGGGATTCCAAACCTGTGGATTATGTCATCATAAAAATTTAGGACAACACTCTCATTAGCTTCTTTTAGTACAATAGCCTCAGTCCACCCGGTGAAGTAATTAGTTGCAGTGATTATCCACTTATGGCCTACACTAGATGGGGGGTTAATAAGGCCTATGAAGTCAATACCCCACTTCATGAAGGGTTGGCCTGTCCTGATTGATTATAGGGGCAGAGTTGCAAGTCTTTCTTTACCTGCAAACATAACACACTTCATGCATTTTCTCACATGATCATGACAATCCTTAAAGATAGATGGCCAATAGTATCCAACTCTCATGATCTTAAAAGCAATAATCCTAGGAGAGAAATGACCTCCAGAAGGTCCATCATGAAATTCATTTAGGACACCTGCCACTTGCTCTAAATCTATGCATCTCAGGAGAACACCATTATGATGCTTTCTGAAAAGGATCTCATCAATCAACACAAAGGGGATAGATTGGAATTTGTAACACCTTCATTTGGCTGAATCCAAATTTGTAGGGCACTCTCCTGTCTTTAAAAAATGAACCATGTTAGGCAACCAACCTGCTGCCTTTGCATGCTCTTCTATTGAACGCACAACTAAGTATGCATTCATTTTCTCTTGATTTTTGGAGTTTTATCCTCTATCAACTGTTTACAAAGACCTCTCCCTCTGACCAACTTGATAACTTGGATATCAATGTCATATTCCATAACTTTGGTTATCCAACCAACTCTTTTCTCATTTAGGTCCTTAGAAAGTAGGAATTATTTGATGCTTGGATGAGTGACTTTCAATTGTACCTTACTGTGAGTCAATAGATATCTTAACTTTTTAAGGCCCTTCACCACATCAAGTACATGTTTCTCTACAAAAGAGTATCTTTGTTCATACTCTTCCAAACCTTTGTTAAAGAAAGCAATAGGCTGCTCCAATTCTTCTGAGTTCTGTTGAGTTAACACTGCAGATAGGGCATCAGAGTCTCCATAAGCATATAGAATGAGGTCTTTTCTGAAATCAGGGTTTAACAAGGTAGGAGATTTTGACAAAGCCTCTTTAATGACTTGAAAACTATTCTTTCCTTCTTTCTCCAACTGAAGACTGCATTCTTCTTCAACATTGTTGTTAAAGGCTTCAAAAGGTCTGCATTGTTAGGCAAAAAATGCCTGACAAAGTTAATCCTTCCTATGAAGGATTGAAGAATTTTCTTGTGAGGTGGTAGGGGTAGTTCTAAAATAGCTGCAATCCTCTCAGGGTCCACTGTGATTCCTTGTTTGATTACAATATATCTCGACAAATTTCCTTCATGGACCACAAATACACATTTCTTTGGATTGAGGGAGATCCCAAACTCCCTACACCTTTCAAATATTTTCCTCAGATGTTTGATGTGATCTACTGCATGTTTATAATAGATAGTGATATCATCTGGGTAGACCAGTACAAACTTGTACATGAGGCTTTTAAAGGCCATATCCATAGCCTTTTGAAAGGTAGTGTGTATGTATAAATCATACCTTCATGAAATAAAGGTGCCATCTATCAATTCTATGGAAACAATAATACAATTTAATCTAAGAATTGACAAATAAAGCATTTAACATCTCATGGATCTCTAACTAAGCTTTGCTAATAGATCTCTCAGCCTTAATCTCTACTAGTGATAATCCTAGAATGAGAATTTTGATTATGATATGTCTATTCTAGCTCACAACTCTCAAATTGATATGATATTTGATTCAAATGCTCTCAAAGATAATCTCAATTATACTGAATTACTATGATATGATCTTAATTGCTCTCAATTGATATGAAAATGTCTATAATAATGATGCTTTGCATTCAAATTTTGTAGGATCCTTTATGCTCTCAGAATGGCTTGTATTTATAGGATTTTCCCAAGTGTAGGGGGTAGAGTTAATTGATAATGATTAAGCCTTATTTGAGTGAGAGGCTTTGAGATGGTTTCAAATGGGGGAAAAATTTAAATGCTTGTCTCAAAGGTTGGGACAAAGGGACAAATTTGAGTGATTGAGATTGAAAGTTCAAAATGAGTGATTGAGATTGCAAATTAGGAGTAGACCATGTGCTTTGTGTTCTCAATTCTCATTGGTTTCTCATGTTGAAGGATATTTGGATTTATTAATTTCAATCAATTAATTAATTTAGCCATGTAGGGGAATAGGTTCAATTTGATTTTTGATTTAAACTATACAATTAATTAATTAAAATCAATTATATAGTTTGATTAGTCCCTTTAGGCTTATATTTAATCATTTGATGTCATTATTTAATGAATCCTTTGATTTAACTTTATTTTGTCCAATTTAATTGATAAATATCCATTAATAATTTATTTGATCCATTTTGGTGAAATTTAGAGCATTTGGCTGAGATTTGCAGATTTGCTTGATAATAGAACACCTGCCCAGTTTTAGGTGTATATAGGTAGCACCTGCATTTGACAAACCAAAAGACATCTTCTGATAGGCCATGACTCCCCACTTGGTTGTAAATTTAGTCTTATATTGATCTTCTTCATGAACCTGGATATGATTGTATCCTGAATAACCATCCAGTAATGAAAAGTGTTATGATCCGGAGACACACTGTAGAATCTACTTCATGGATGACAATGGATGTCGATCTTTTAGGGATGCCCTATTAGGGTCCCTAAAGTCAAAACATAGCCTTAGTTCCCCATTCTTCTTCCTCACAGGGACAAGGTTGGACACCCAACTAGTATTCTTGATGGGGTAAATGATACCACTCTCTATTAATTTGAGAGCCTCCTTATGCATGAGTGGCTCAAGTTTGGGGTTGACAAGACTTTTCTTCTGTCTAAATAATTTGGCATCTGGTTCTATCTCCATTGTATGTTGAACAAGTGCTGGGTTAAAGAATTTTAGGTATTTATATTTCCAAGCAAAGACATCACTGAATTCTTGAAATAACTAATTATTATCTTGTTTTTCTGAATCAGTGTTCACCTTCCCAAACTTCAAGCTTTTACCTGGCTCAAGCTCTAGTTCAGTGCAATGTTCTTAATGAACTACCAGGCCAAATTTACTCTTCTTTTCTAGGTCATCTTTTTTTTAAGATAGATTCTAGGATGACAAGACCTTTGGGTAACCTATTTGATTTAAGTTGTACCACTTGATCACCATAGGTCTGCATCAGTCTATCTTGATTGTGCTCTGAAAAGACATATTCTTTGAACAAGAACTTTCTCATCATTATCAAACACTTTCCAATTAACATTATTATCAAAAATAGAAGGTCTAACAATTACTTTGATATGCTACTGATCATTTTCCATTAAAATGCTATTGGGAATGTCATAGTGGGATCCAACCGCAACTAATCTACCTGCATTCTAATTTAGTTTTCTAGGGATAGAAATAATGTTGAAAGCATGAAAATATTCTATAGCATCCCAAACCTGATGCTTGTAATCTTTCATTGTATCATTCTTGGTTGCACTTATCCCTCTTACTTGGCTAACCAAAAACTCACTATCACCATATACTTTTAGGGCTTTGATACCTCTTTTCCTAGCCCACTCTAGTCCATTTACTAAGCTCTCATATTCAATAGTGTTTCTAGTGCAATAAAAACTAAATCTAAAGGTTGTATAGTATTTCTCACCTTTAGGAGAGATCAGCATATCACCACCACCAAACCCATTTCTTCTTCTAGCACCATCAAAGAATAGCTCCCAAATTTCATTGCTATGCTCTTCTAATTTTTCAGCGTTTCCTTTAAAATGATTTGGCTCTATGAGACCATTCTCTTGTATTATATAATTTTCCAAACCGAGATCCCAAATAACATTGGATTGGGCCTCTGAAGCCCTTTCTAACTCTAATTCATCTAGATAGATATCTAGGATGTTTTCTATCTTAGTGTTTATTTCTCCGATGACTGGAAAGTCATTATTATCAAGTGCAAGACAACTTGCATTGAGTACATTAGACACATAAGGTTCTATATGTTTAGCTTCTAATAAATAAGACTTAATAGTGACCTTAGTTCCATACCTTGTATGGAAAAGCATGTGAGACTAGTTAGAAGAAAGATAGCCTCATATCTTGGCTGTAAATTCTCTTGATAGATATATGATAGAGAGAATAGGGAGATCTATGATATAGATGTCAAGTAGGATAGAGAAATTGGGGCTTTCATGAAGGACCAAGCTTGTATCCTTTTCCAGACCTATTGTGTTTACTGATGAACCATCAAGCTATGTTACCTTCTTTTGGAAAGGTTCATATTTAAGTCCCAATTCGTCAGCTACCTTCTTGGGCATGACTGAACTTGTAGCCCCACTATCCACCATACAATTATTTCTAGAGAATTTACAATAATTAATGATAGATAAAAGGGGGGTGGCTTTAATTTCCTACCTTGGATGATATTTTCTTTGATGTTGCTACTTGGAATTTCCTTCTTTTGATCAGTGTTGACCAACACTGTCTTAGCTACATCTTTTGTGAGCTGCTGAGGGATTGCTTCTTCAGACAACACTTTCTTCAATATTTCAAGTTTCCCTGGAATAGCTAAGGAGTCCCACATGGTCATAGTCACATTCATTTTTTTCATATTGTCCATAATATTAAAGGGGACTCCTGAGTACACTCTTTGGTGTGTCCTCACCATCGTGGGCTCAACCTCCTTAGGATATTGACTCTCCTTGACTGGAATGATGGGGGGCTTCTTTAGTATGACAAGAGTAGACAAATATGATGAATTTGTAGATTTAGTATCCTTTCCTGTATCTTCTTCTCACTCCATATCTTGGGCTCTTCTTTTAGATCGAGTATTGAAAACAATTGAAGAATCATCATTTACTCCATTGAAATCTTGTTCTTCCCAATTGAAGAGAGAAGTCTCATTAGACTGTGTGTCTTGCTAAGGAACTGACCCACTAGAAGAGGCCTCTGATTAGGTATGTGAGGCATTCTATACCATTAGTGCTTGGTTTATCCACCCATTCAAGCATGTAGCCTAATTGTGGGGTTGATTGCAAGGAAAACACCATTCATTGTTTGAGGCCAGGTTGTTTTGACTTGGGACCAACTCCCTGGTTGGATTTTCAGAGTTGAGGGGTGCAAGATTATAAGGTTGGAATGGCCTTTGATTAAAAAATTTCCTTTGACCCTGGTAATTCCCTTGATATGGAGGCCGATTCTATTGGTAAGATTTTCCCTGAGCTTGATATTGCTGGCTAGGACCTTGATTCTACTGAAAAGGCGGTCTAGACTCCTAATTCTATTTTTTCAAGTTGGTCAAATCTTTGGTTAGAGTTTGCAACAATTTTTTCATTTCTTGTTGACCACTCTGTAACAAGCTATTTGTTTCTTGTTGATCACTTTTCATTGTTTGCAGTTCTTGGGAAAATCCTTCTCTTGATTCCTTGTTACTAGAACTAGCTTGAGGTGGCATGATAGTGGGTATAGGGGTAAATGGAGGAATTCGCAGAGAAATATTGGGCTATATTTTAGGAAAAATAGGCATGGGTGGCCTTGGTGCTATCATACCTACTTGAATTAAACAATTCTTAGCTCTAACTACTATGTCAAAAGCCTAAGGTAGTGAGGTACATCCCATGGATTGAATCATGACAAAGATGTTGCTATTCATACTTTTCAAGAAGTATAGGAAGCCATGGTTAGTTGAAGGCCTTACTAAGACAGGAATCCTATTCCATGTCTTGAGGAACCTATTTATAAAGTCTATCATCTGCTCTTGTGGAGCCCTCTTTATGGTTGTGAGTTACTCAACTAGAGATAAATAATCTGATTTATCCTCAAAATATTTTCTTAGGGAATCCCCTAATCTATCTCCCAAATCAATATAACCAATAGCTAAAGTTCTAAACCATTCTAAGGCCTTACCTTTGAAAGAAGCTGCCAACAACTTAGTAGCTACATCCTCTTCATTAATATGGTGAACACTGCAAATAGTAGCCGCATCTCTTATGTGTTCACAAGCCATTGTCTATCCTTCTCCTGTGAAATCAGGTAGAATTTTGAGTGCTTCTAAGGGCACATCATGATGTTGAGAGAAATTTAATGGACTCCCTTGATTGAAGGGTACAAAAGAAAACCGCCTTGCCATTGCAGGGACTGTGATTTGTTGAACAACAACTGTGTGAACTATATTTGAATCAGGGAGTGGAGCTAAGTCCTCTAGAAATTCTCTGTTTAGATATCTTCCTCTCCTTCTTGAATGGAAAAGAAAATGTCTCTCTTTTGAGGCAGGTGGTGTAGACTATACTCTCCTTATAGGGGATTTCCTTTGAGATGATCTCCCTTTTCTTCTTGTTGGAGGAAACTACAAAAATTCAGAAAGCTTTGAGTTCCTTGTTTCTATCCTTCTCATAAACTTGAATAGGATTGGATCTTCTTGTTCTTTTTCACCAATGGAGTCACCATATATATTTGAAAGAGAAACCTCTTTTAGGTTAGTACTATGCAATTAGCATATCAGAGATAACATAGTCTTGAAAGATGGACTTCTTTTTGTAGTCCCACCGGGCGTGCAAGAACTGTTATACAGTAAATTTTTCACCCTATTAAGCACTTGAGCCTAACAATCTAGTATAACATGGGAATCACTTCTAGGTTGTGTGACCTTTGCTAACTGAAGTGAAGCCTCCAGATTATAGGCCAATTCCTCTTGGATAATCACCTTATTTTCTCTTTTAACATGAAAGTAAACTTGGAAGGGAAAGGGATAGATGGAGAACTGAAGGGAAATTGATGAAAAAGAAGACTAACCTACTAGGTGATACACCAAAGGTAACATGAATCACAATATATTGACCAAGGATTAACATGAAATCCCTGAATTATGACAAGTACAACTTCGTAGATAGGTTTGCAAAAATGTTTCATAGAGAGGTCTGATATGAAAATATTGGAGCAAAGAAAAGATTTCACAGAAATAGCTTCAAAGAAGTAGACACAGACTATGACTTGCAAACATACATCCACTCCAGAAAATAGGTACAAGAATGAGACAATATATATAGGAATGAAAAAAATTCACAAAACTATCCTTATCAGTTCACCCACATTAGTATACTCAGATGTAGAAAAGAAGGAAAACTTGAGATAATCCAAAAAATTCTTCAATAATCAATCGATATATCATTCTTCAAAAAGAATCCCAATCATATGAAAACCTAAGGGAAGGAATATACCATAGAAAGTCTTGCATAAGTTTGGAAAATTGAGAATTACAGACTACAAAAAGTTGGAGGAAAGAAAAAATGTCTCAGAAAAATCTTACATATGCTAAAAACTAACTAGAAAAGAACTGGAAACAACTTATATACAACCTCCCCTAGCACGTGGGCTTGGGAGTCGATTCCTCCATCAATTAGGGTCAAATAAGGGTTACAATAGATTTCACCTAAGAAATGTAGAAACCCTAAGACTGTCAAGTTTTCTCATTAATGCATTTAGGAAATATCTTAGATGATCTGATCACCCTTTGACAATCACTCCCATTGCCATAAATTTGAGTAGATAGATCATCCTGATCCATCTACCCACTCTACAAGTTGAAAATGTCACCAGCACCATGAAAACCTAAGAAATACCATTTAAATATTCAAATTCAAACTCAAATGGTCACAGGTGGCACAAAATACCTGATCAACGACCCATATTTGAAACTTTACTAACGTTAAAACACAATCTCTGATCTCCTTTAAGTTACCCGCGAGAACAAGATCAGATCTGCCACATGTCACCATGGCATGATGGCTAATAGGTTAAACAACTTCATCTTTACCATTAAGGCACTAAGCTGGATGTTCAATCTTCTTTACTTGCTATGCCTTTATCTTACCTTTCCAACCCGAGACCCATGACGTCTTTGCCACATGTCACCATGAATTAATGGCTTGATGGATAGATTGTGATCAAATTTTCTTTAAGCTTTTAAGCCCGTCGTCTGATCAAAAAGGACTTGATCGGTCTTTACTTTCCTCTATTTGACCAGCCTGGCTCCACCATGAACATGTGTCACAATGATGTAATGGCTTATGTGATAGATTGACAGCATCTTTTCTTTAAGTCTTTAAGCCCACCATTGGATTAAATAAGAACTTCTTGCATATTAATCAACCGAAGACCCTTCATAAAGGTGACCCCACTATCCATGTGTTTCCATGGATTAATGGCTTAATCACTAGATTTTGATCACTTTGATTTCAAGCCTTTAAGTCAACCAGACGATCAGAAAAGACTTGCTCGATGTTTATCTTAATCACCTTGGTGTTGCATCAGACCCACCATGGATACATGTCAGATAGGCTTAATGGCTTAAAGATTAGATCATGTGCATCTCTGCATTAAGTCTAAAAGCCAACCATCAGATTGAATCAGAAGTGCTTGAAGATTACCTTTAGTCTCTAACTTTAGCCCTAACTCTGCTTTAACTTATCTGAAACCTTGGATAATTGAATTCCTTCATGTCTCTGAGTCACTGAATCATTCCCTTGACACTAGTTTCATTATGAGATTTCCCACACAACATACAATCAAAACTGAATCAATGGCTTGCATTAAGTCTCCAGATCAAAATGACATATTCGATTTCCTTGCGAGATAAGGAGATAAGTCCTGCGCTGAATCGCCAGATGAAAAATAATATTTGATCAACATTGGGAGTCTGCGCGATAAGGGAAAAAAAAATGTGTACGTCACGAAAGGAACACTTAAGTGCTTGAAAAAGTAATACATAATTAGAAAATTTCATGAATAGGCTAGGGTTTATCTTGTAATACATCAAGACTTAGGGTTTTAGAGACTTGAAGGGTTTAGAATAGACATGAACTAGGGGTAAGAAAAGTCCTATAAAAATGTAGAGAACATGGAGAAAACCTAGAAACATGAACAAAATTGTGCAAGTTAGGCTCTATCCTTGTGGGAGCCTCATTTACTCCACTTGTAACCAAATTTGGATAAGATAGGAAATTTGGGTAACTGTAATATAACTCAAGGAATTCATAAAAGGATGGTACCCCCTTAATGAATTATGTTTAACACAAAAGCTTCAATAGAGATCCCTACCTTTTGGTAACCTAGACATCATACTTTCGAACAAGTTCACTTCCTTGTCCAACCATCATGACTCAAACTGATTTGAACTCCCGCCCTCCATCCTTGTACTCAATTCAACCAATGTTGAACTCATACATAGAGTCATACCCCAACCAATCACTTATGGGCTTCTGAATCAATCTTGAACATCACCTAGAACATCCAATCATCGTTCTTTTACTCTTATTTATTGTTCAAAATAATGAATACAATATTTTATTGTTCACTGATTGTGAATGTCCTCAATCCTTCAATACACCTCCATGGACTTCTAAAGAATCACAACATATAACTTTGAGGAAACCCCAAGAACCCCTCAACTTATCACAAGGTCCTTATCCTATCGCTCAAAGCACATTCACTTGCTAGTTCAGTAAACTCTACTCTCTAGAATTTCACTATCATACTAGGACAATCCCCATATACTATTCTATAGCTTCACCATATACAAGAACCCATCTACACCCTAGGTTCATAAGCACCCCAAATATTTTCATCACTACCCATACCACATACTCTCAACCTAAAAGCACTCTAAATCGCCCCGTGCTAAGAGTAAACACACTAAAACATACTCACTTCCAGGCTACAATAGTCCTATTACCTGTTACAAATGTGGTCCTAACCTCTGACCTCCACGAATACAATCTAGACCATCCTTCTCTAACTATGACTACAAAATTTTTAAGGAATAGTCTTGTGTGTGAAAGAAGAGAAATTTTTTTATAGTGTAATAATGGTTCGTAAAATTTGTTTATAAACTTGTGATAATAGATTTGTGGAGCATGAGAATTTGTGGAATTCAAGTGAATTATAATATTCATTGTAAACTATTTCTTATCTACTTATTTGGTGTTTTATAGGGCTTGTTAGGGGCTCAAATTTCTAAGATTGATGATGTCACCCTTTCTGCCATTGACTTTGGCTTACAGAGCTATGTGGTATCATATTTTCCAAACCTCTTGTTTATAATTTTAATTGAACCCATACGGTATCATATAATTTTATTTATGTTTTTTTTTTTTTGTTAGCGTACCCTACCAAGATCGAGGTCATTAGGAAAGAAAAAGAAATCATCGGGGACATTGAAACAAAAAAGGTAATTAGGTCCAATTTAAGTATATTTATTGAAAAGTATTATGAACATTTCAATGTAGTCTATATTGATGAATGCACTTGACTTGTTTATTGTATACATGTAGATCAATTGGGTTTTACTGAACTAATGAATGCCCCAGACACTGCTGATGTTCAGGAGAGGGAGGAGGTAACATGTTTTCATATTTACCTTCAATTGCATTCTTGTTTGTTCAAAATATTTTAGAAATCATGTTCCTCTATTAGTATGTCATTTGCTATGAATTTGTATATAGGAATTGGTCATAGCTGCTTCAGATGAGGCAAACCCTTCTCCACTTCCTAGGGATCCCTTTCCTAGCACAAGAGATCCAGCTGTAGTTTGCATTTTCTTTTTAGTCCATGTATTTTTTATTTTTTAGTATTTCTTGTTGATAACATGTAATTGGTATTATTTATTTTTTCTGTTATAGGATCCTTCACCACTGACCATCCTTCCTCCACCTCACCATTTTTCTAGGAGTCTCTCTCACCCATGACGGAGCCCATTTTGTTTATCATTAAGCCCAAACATAGGAGATCCAACTAAGGCTTCGATATGTGTTTGTATTACCTAGTGTATACATTTTTTCCATTATCTAGTATTTCTCAACTATAACATCTTTTCTATTTTACCATACAGGAAAAGGTCCAAATTGATTCGTCAATAGTTTTGTCTCCTTGCAGCACATGAGTTCCAACTCATGTTGTGGTATGCATTTTCTTTTTATTCCATGCATTTTTTTATTTTTTAGTATTTCTTGTTTATAACATGTATTTTGTATTATTTATTTTTCATGTTATAGGACCCTTCACTACTGCCTGTCCTTCCTCTACCTCTCCATTTTTCTAGGAGTCCCTCTCACCCATGATGGAGCCCATTTTGTTTATCATTCAGCCCAAGCATAGGAGAAAGAGATGAGGTAATCAATAATTCAACTATCAACAAATTACAACCCAATATTTATTTATTTTGAGATAAGATATATGTCTTAGCATTCGAATTGTTCTTGTGAAGAGACTTAGTGACCCAAGTACTGCTGTGAAGAAGCTCAATTTTGATGATCCACCACAGTCATAGATATATCGAGACATTGTATAGATCTAGTTGTGGTCATTGAATGACCAAGTTATATATATATACATATATATATATATATATGTATGTATATATATATGTATATATATATACATATATATATATATGTAT
>MU225925.1:1117014-1154173 GCA_018584345.1 Thuja plicata
TGTATATATCAACCTAGACATAGATTGTTGGAAATAAAATATGAAAAAGCAAGATACTGGGAGGGGCGGGGGGTGAATCAGATCTTCAAATTTTTATCACTTAAAACAAACTGATCCACAATTATGCCAAAACTTAATTGATCTATCATCTAGTAGCATCCATGATAGTAAATAAATAACACAAGACACAAAATTTGGTAACCCAGAAACCCAATATGGTAAAACTGGGGTGGGGATGACACCCAAAAAAATCTTCACTACTGCAGATATAAAGTGTGCCTATTAGGGCTACAATATTTGATCACAATTTGTAATCTACCTGGTTAAAGGTCTGCCCGGTTAAGAGCTTCAGATCATTACAATCTACCTTGTAAAAGGATTTAAACTTACAAAAAAGTAAGCACTCAGCTAAGAGATTTAGAAAGGTCTGTTAGAACCACTCTGTTAAGAGATTTCACCTGATACACTTGTTAGAATGTCTCAATATTTGATCCTTTGATTTGCACATTGATGCTGATAACAAATCTCCTCTTTTTAATACCTTCTCTGATCTAATAATCTGAGATATCTTTACTCTGCTGCTCACTACACTTTCACTCTGCTAGATCTATGCTTCCTCTCTCAAAACAAACCTTTGTACATATCTCTTGTACGCATACACATTCTCTTATAGTACCCTCCAATTAGGGTAAGAAACAATCTTAATATACTTTACAGATATGGCAATTAGATCTAGATCAATGATCAGAATCAAATGCTTATGCTGCTTGGAAAATCCATTTTTCTAATTGGCTCCATGCCACATAGTGGGATCAAATAATTAAATGCATAATTATCCTATTGAAAATATTAAATGATTACATAAGTTAGCCCAAAATAATTTACCTCAAAATTTGTGTCATTCCTAACATACATAACAAAACTGTCTTTCTCGGCACAAAAAGACTCTAGTGCTCGGCATGGACTTAACTTGGCAACCGTGTGACTCAAAAAATATTATCTACTTGGCAATGATTGTGCTGCATAGCTCGGCCTATACTGGATAGCTCAGCCACAGTGATGACTAGCTAAAATTGCCTAGATAAATGACTAAGTGTGGGACACTAATGATCAACAAAACTTAGAGATCAACAATCTCCCCCTTTGGTATTAGTGGAAAAAACAATTATCATTTCTTTTATATTCACAAAATTTCCCTAAGTACACAATGTACTCCCCTTTAGATTATACTTCATACTTCATACACTATCTACATGCACATCTTTTCCTGTTTCTTATTTCTATTTCCTGTCTTGTTTCCCCCTTGTTTTTGTCACTGATAGCTGTAGGGGTTAAGTTATATTTGTCCAAAAATGGTTTATGAAGCTGTAATATCAATGAAAATGATGTATCCCAACTATCCTTAACAAACTTCATAACCTTGAACTTAACTTCTAGCTTGACAGCTAGACTTACCAAACTATCTGCAATAGAGAGATGAGAATCTCTCTTGACCAATTCTCATGCAACTGTTAGTTCCTTCTAAATAACCTCTAGATGAGGTATCAAATTAGCCTGAATTGTTAATTAATTTGGCCCTGATTCGGCCATCTTCAGCCATAAGCTTGGCTAATCTCCTCTTTGCATGAGTCAACCTATCAAAATGTATGGAGCTAGAACTAGCATCCATGCTCAGTGCACTTGCTGTTGACTTCATATCTAAACGCAATTTCTCAATAAGATGTTGATTATCCTTTGTAAAGAATGTTACATCAAATAATCTTTTGTACAATGAAAAAACATTATTTGCAACTTCCTCAAGAATCTGGACAAGAGAAGAAAGTTCAACCTGTTTGGTAGCAATCTCTCCAGATATCTTCTCCATGACTTTGTTCTCAAATCTTCTCTTGGACCATTGCATCAATTTTTCATTTGCCTCAATATTTTTATGAGTAACTTTCTACACAATGTGAACTAACTGTTCTAGTATTGGTGCTTGCTCATTTAAATCTTCCATATCAAAAGCTTTAACAAAAATATCCTTTATGTCATGCAGAACTTGCTTTTGCTTTTGTTCTCTCTTCATTTCCTCTCATCTCCTCTTCCTCTTCAATAGGTCTTGAAGGGTCTGAATTTTCTCATATGTCAAACTCTCAGGATTCCATTTAGGAATCACAATAACTTCATCCAATGTGACATTTAAGCTTGCTGACTTTTTCTTGTTTATCTTCATCTTCTTGAGCTCTGGTGAGCTGATACTCAGCTTAGGTTCTGTGATATCTTTTCCTTTGTCAGTCTTAATTTCAATTACTACCTTCATCTGAGTCAAGATTTCCTGCGGGTCAGGTATACTACCCATTTTGGGTCTAGTGGGAGTAGATGATACAGAGTGTGGTAGATCCACCAACACTTGTATAGCCTCTTGTTCTGTAGGCTTATTTGCAATTTCTTCCATCTTATCTCCACTCTCTAAAACTATTTGGACAACCTATAAAATAGGTGGATTAGTATTGATTACCTCCTTTTGTCATTATTTCTCTGTCTCGGCCTTAGTTTCCCTAATGGGTGATTGGATACCTGTGTCTGTCGGCTCATTCTGATCCTCAAAATCCAACTTGTTGTTATCTCCAAGTGTAGTGTCAATGGGACTGTCCATTGTCAAATTTGCAGTTTACCCATCACCTATTTCCTCTTGTGGTTCTGTCTCAGTCTCTGCTTGATCAATAGCAATTTGGTTTTCCATTTCCTTCTGCTCCGAGGTGCCTTCACCTTTCTTATCTTGCTTCTTAGTGATTAACGCAAAAGTTTCTTTCCATATTTTGGTGCTCTATTGTACTACACCTTCAACATCATTTTTTTAGAATTTCAAAGGCTCTTTGTTTAGGAATAAACTTCCTTTGATATTTCTCAATAAACTTGGCTATCTATTTCTTGGTTAAATCAGGAATGACCTTGGCTAGTGTTCCTTGTCTTATTTGTCTTTCGGTCATTAAAGAATATTGCCACTTTTGTGATAAAATATCATAAAGATCTGTAGGAACAAGGTTTCCTATCTCTACATGTGTCATCTTGAATGTACACATCATATCTAGTAGTGCTTCCTGAATCTTATGCTTGTCTATTATGTTTTGCTTCTCATAATTGATAAATTTAAATCTTGCTAAACCATATGTACTTCTAATATTCTTGCATACCTCATTAATATTGGTCAGTGGTTTATGTGATGTTGTATGTATGTTTCTAGGTTCGTCTATATTTGTCTTCTCCTCATCATCTTCGTCCTTCAAGATTAGTTTCCTCCTTGGTCTTTTCTTAAGTTGGCTTGGCACAACCTTTGTTTCAACTTGGTTTCTCTTCCCTGAACTACTTTATCCAGCATTCTTCTTTATATATACTTTTTTTGACTCGGCTTGAGATGAAATAGTTGATTCCCTAGTCCTAAGCCGGTTAGCAATAGGAGGGGTGGCCTTAGATTTGGATTTTCTTGCTTTAGTTGCCTTGGAAACCACTGGCTACTTCCCTTTTCCTTTCATAGTGATAGCCTCTTCAGGTTCACTCTCCTCTTCTCCAATAGACATATCTTCTCCATGTCCTATTGATAAACCCAAAGGTGCATCCTCTATTTCTTCATCACTCTCAATTCCAACCATCTTCTTTAGATTTTTGACAATCTTTTTCCTTTTCTCTCCATAGTGCCAGCCTTCAAATCCATAGAGATTTTGGGCTTAGCTTATGTTGGCAAGTTGACACTCAGGATGTATATGGCCTATTTTGTGTTGTCATTATGGAAACAAAGTCATATGAAGTTTTGATAGTAAACTTTTAAGATCAAAATTGGGTAAGTATAGAAAATAGAGCAGTACAGAGATATACAGTTGATCAGAGCACCAGCGCACATGTGTACAATTGAGTTAGACTATGCACCTTTATACTTAAGCTTTATCACATTTAATAAAGCTTAGACTATACATTCATGGTATGGTATGACAGTATGGAGAAGTTACAGGAAGTTCAAGAGCCACTAGAAGTTCAGAAAATAGAGTATGAAGCCGACTTCAGATTTTGGATAAGCGTATAATATTTTGTTTTGTAATGGCTATGCGCCTATTGTAATTTTTTTTGTAATTATGTCTTAAACACTCATGTAAACACGCTTAATCCAATTTTTTTGGAAGCATTGTGTATGTTTTTTTTGGGCCGACTAAGGTCTTGTTTTTAGTCACATCTATTCAGGCATGTATATATACTAGACATGCACTTTTGTATTAGGTGTGTTGATAAAAAAAAGTAGAGAAGATATTTAGAAGAACAATATAAGGAAATTAGTATGAAGTAGAAGCCTTCAAGAGATCAAAGAGTTAGTGCATAAATGGAACTGATCAGACAACAGTGTCATTACAATAGTTCATCTTTTGATATAGTATATATCTATCACCTGAAGGTTGTAGCCTTAATCTTATTGAGAAGTGAGCTCTGGCAGTGAGCCAACCACCTTTAACAGGGTTTTGTAAAGACTCATAATAGGGTCATTGTACTTGCATTGTAAAGATTGCTCCTAATAGGGAAAATGAACTCTACCAAGTTCATTAGAATAGTACAATCATTTGTGGGTACTAATTCCCACCAGGGTTTTCCTCTGATCAAGGTTTCCCCATAATTATATCTTGTGTTATATGCTATTGTGTTATGCTTCAATTGTTATTTATTTGAGTTAAGTTTCAAATTTATGAAATAAAGATAAAGTAACAAACACTGATTCACCCCCCTCTTAGTGTTTCTAACAATTGGTATCAGAGCTCTGGTCCTCTGAAAGAAATTTTAACCACATGAGGAGATCATGGATTCATCAATAGAGAAACATATGAAAAAGAATCTTGAAGTAGCCATTGATGATCTTGACAAATTTGAAAAATAAAATGAAGAACTTAAACTAAAATTTGATGGCTCCCAAATGCTTATCAAAAAATTAAGAAAAGATCTGAAAGATTGCTCTACAAATGATTTGGGAAAAATGGTCAAAAAGTTGAATGAAGAAAACATGTCTCTAAAAGACAAGATTGAAGATCTAAATGAAAATCTTACAGATATCCTAACAGCTATTGAATAAAATACCAAAGAAAGCAAACAATTAGATGAAGAACTTATGCAAGCAAATATGAAGATCTTGGAGCTGGAAAACATCAAGAAAAAGATAGAATTTGAACTAATAGAAGCAAAAGATAAAATGTAGAAACTACACACAAGTTCTGATCTAATTCAATCACAACTTTATGCATAGAATCTAAGAGGTGATACTACTGGTGTTGGATACAGTGTAGCTCAAATTGAAATCAATGAAATGAAATAAAGAAAGCACAAGAAGAATCCACAGAAGCAAAGAAAAGTGAGAATCTTGCAGAGGGTAATACATAACCTCCTAAAAATGACCACAAGCTAGTCAACCAAACTTGTTATGCTTGTAACAAGCATGGACACTTGGAAAGAAATTGTAAAGAGGTAAGACCTTTCAATGGCTATTGTTACTCATGTAATAAATTTGGTCACATGGCTGTACATTGCAAAACAAGTCAAAGAAATCTGTCATAGTAGAATCCAAGAAATATGACTCAATACAGTCAGAGAAATCAACCTCAAAGAAACTATCAGGATATTACATATCAGATATGTAATTATAATGGACACACAGCCAAGCAGTGCAACATGATAAATAATATCAATATACCTCCAAGAGTTTGTCACTCATGCAACAAAGTAGAACATATCTCAAGGTTTTGGAGGTCAAGAACTCAAAAACAAGAAAAGCCTAAAGAATCATTATTTAAAGAATCTGGTGAAGTCAAGTTTGTAAAAGCTACAGAAGATTCAGGTAAAATATGGGTTGAAGTAAAGAAAGATAATGATGAGAACAAGGTAGTAGATGAATCCATAGTGGATGCACCTTCTACTTCTGGTTAGATGACCCTCACGGTCTTAGGGGGGAGCTATTCTATCTTTGAACCCCTGCGTGGCTGGTATACTCACCTTTGAGTATGCACCTATGGATTCATGTACTTGGTGATGAATTGAGGAAGTATGCATGGAATCATAGCTTGAACTTGGATAGGAAAAAAAGTTTGAAATTCTCAATGTAAATTGCATTATGACAACAAGCAATAAATGCAACAACTTTTATATAAGTTAGTAAAGAGATCTCTCATCTTCACTTTTGCATTCACGATTGATCATTCAGAGAGCATAGGAGATTTTAGCATCAAAGCATCAACAGATAACCATTGGTTGATTAGAAAAGTGAATCGAAGTTGAAAAAGAACCATAGTGACTGCATCATTTCAAAATATTTGGAAACCCTACTTAAGAAAGTAACAAGTAAGTAATGGATACTCCTACAATGTTTCAAATCTCTGAGAAGAAGAGATATGTGTTTAAGAAGCATCCATTCAATTCTGTACTAGATGATGTAGAAGGGGAATTATCCAAGACTCCTCTAGGAGTCGTACATGTAGAGGAAATTCAAACATACATCTATTGTAAGAAGGAAACTGTTGGTGATAACTGCATAGCAAATCTTATGGCATTAATGATGAAACTAGATTATTCATTCAAGGATGAATACACGCATCTCACTGATAAACCCATCTTTGAGTATTCAAAGGTACATGAGTTCTATGAACCAGAATGGGTTAAAATCCTACTTAGTAGGATACATGATGATCTATATTAGATTGGTGAAGTTCCTATCCGCATTACTGCTGATCTTATTCACGAGATGACTAGACTCCCTAAGGTTGGACTAGTTCTTCCCAATGGAAAGGATGTAAAGAAATAGGTTGAGTAGGCTTGCTTATCTAGAAGTGATAGGTGCGGGATGAATATTGATCCAATTATGGAAGAAGACATCAAACTCCTCACCATGATACCTGGTTACAAGTTTCAGCACACAAGCAGACTGAATAGTGTATCTGCAGCTACTGTTCTGGTGTAATAAGGATGGTTAAAGATAACACTCAGTATAATCTCTGTGAGATATTGCATGCACTACTGATTGAGAAAATTAGAGCTATCAAGCATGACAAGATAAAAATATTTATATTTGGCTCTTTGATTATCTATCTATACTTTAACATTGTTGGTAAAGTTTCTAATCTTTACCTAGACAAGAGCAAACCCACTATGTCTCAAATTTCACTAAAGGCTACATTAGAGAGCAGTGTAAAGTAGTCTATGGATATGGAGATCAAAAAATTCAAGATCAAAATGTAGAAAAGGTTCAGAATACCAGAAAAGACAGTTGAAAATTACAAAGACACCATATGCTTCATGGTGGAAACTGACTATACTTGCATGGAAGTAGTTGAGCCAAGAACCAAATGGATTCACCCACTTGGTTATGAAGTTGAAGAAGATGTGTTTGAAGGATATGCACAAGTTATTTTGTCTATGCCCAAAGATCCAAATGAGCTAAGATGGGGCACATATAGAGAGAAGACAAATCAAGTTGATTCTATCTTATACAGTGCAGATAACAAAAGGAAGGCATCAAGGATTACATCCAATATCCTAAAAGTTCATGGGGTCACACAAGAAGACCTAAATAAAGCTAGGGAAGCTAAGATTGCAAAAGAACTTAAGCAAACTCCTGCATAAGTGAAAATCGAAAAATATGATGATATCACTGAGAAGAAGAAGAAATGTGATGAAGGTACATCTGCGCCATCAACTACTATTGACTTGGAATCCTCTCCACCATCAGTACCAAGAAAGTTGACCAGAAGAAGGAAGTAGGTTCCCACAGGTCACCCATCCTCAAGGACAACAAGGAGAAAAGTAAAGGTAGGATTCAGACCTAGTCTGATAGTCTTAATGAACATAATTTTTAATGAAGGAAGACTAGAATCTATTAAAAATATCTATGACAAGTACCAAGACATAGATAAATTAGAAATTCATTCTATGATTATCTCTCATATGATCAAGTTTAAAAGGTTAGTATTGGAACTCAAGACAGTCATACTAGACAAAGTATGGAACATACTAGACCTATTGAAAAGACAAGAAATAAAGGAAGATATGAGGATTAGAGAAGAAACATTAGACAATATTCTCCCTATTTTCTCACATGATGAGAAGGCAATACTTTTAGATTTGGTAAAACCTCATCTCAGAACCAAAAAAAGAACTCTTCATATTATGAACAAAGAGTATGAACTGGTTGGTGAAGAGACTCAGAAAGAATTTGAGCAAGTATTTTTGAATAGACATATGTATCCATCAATGACGCCTACAAAAAAAGTGACTCTAGTCCCTCCCAAAGAAGATAAAGAACCAAAGATTCTTAATGTGCCTATGACAAGTCCACAGGATTCAATGCCCAAAGTTTCATCACCTTTTGATACAACCAAAGATTTAGATGAAACCATTGTGATCAATGATGTTAGGATATCCATGATAGCTTCAAATAATGACATGAAAAAATTTGAAAAAGTATTTGTCAGCACTGAAGAGATAGAGAAGGTATGCACTGATAATAATTCCTTACAACAAGATAAAGCTCCTCCTAAAGATTCAATAGATTTGAATAATGAGGAAGACAATAAATCTAATGAACCACCCATTATGGAGATCCTATTGAAAAGTAAATGTATGGATACTAGTCAAAATGCTATATTCACTCCATCTATTAAACCATCAACATCGTTATTGTCAAGTTTAACCCCTAACTCAACAAGCCTAGATGCATGGGGAGAAGAAGATTTGATCAAGATCAGTGTATTAGCCATGGAGAAAGCCAAAGAGAAACAAGTTATGATAAACCCTCTCTTTCTGGAGTCAGTGAACATTTTGAATGACTTAGTGCCAGCAGATAAGAAAGTGGCTAAAATTCAGTCAGTTGATGATGTCGATAGCATATTAACAAGCTTCAAAGCATACTTCACAAGTTTAGTAGACTCAGCTACTAGAACTGTAGAAGAAAAGTACAAAAAGGAAATAATGGATGAATTGGTAAAGAACTTCACTTTAGATCTCAACTCATTGAAGATTGGTCAGACAATTCTGAAAGAGTTAGCATCAAAAGGCGGGAAAGTAATAGCAAATTGTATGGACAGAGGCAAATTCACTTCTGAGCACATCAAGAAGATTGAGGAGGCAGATATCTTGGTTGAAAACATAAGGCAATCAATCAAAACATCCTCCCAAGACATCAATATCTGCAATAATATCTATCAAGGGTAGATAGACAAGATTGAAAAAGCTAAGATGAAGATCAGCAAGATAAGGATTAGGTAGACCCAACTGAGAAAAGCACTTGCGCCCTTCTTAGATTTTTTGAATGAGAACATCAAACAGATAGATGCAACCATTGTCACATATGATCAAGGACCTTGCATGGATTTGACAAAGATGGAGAATCTTACATATGCTTTATGCACCCATCTTTAGAGTGTTGATGCACTGAAGGTATTTTGGCAGCAAGAGATCAAGACTCTTCAGATTGTGTATCCAGATGTGTACTCCAAGTAAGTACCTAGAGAATTACAATTTTGACACCTCTATCATTAATGTCAAAGGGGGAGTAATGTATGTATATAAGGAGTATGTTATATAGCCAAAGTTATGATATAAAGGTTTCTATTGTTAAGTCAAAGTTTAAGCAACTTGGCCACATTCCTTTGTTGCCATTAATGACAAAGGGGGAGATTGTTGGCAAGTTGACACTCAGGATGTATATGGCTGTGTTGGCCGTGTTGTCATTATGGCAAAAAATTCATATGAAGTTTTGACAGTAAACTTTGAAGATCAAAATTGGCTAAGTATAGAAAACAGAGCAGTACAGAGATATACACTTGATCAGAGCAACAACGCACATGTGTACAATCAAGTTAGACTATGTTCCTTTATACTTAAGCTTTATGACATGTAATGAATCTCATTCTATACACGCATGGTACGATATGACAATACGGAAGTTACAGGAAGTTCAAGAGAAACTAGCAGTTCAAAAAATAGAGTATGAAGCCGACTTCAGATTTTAGATTAGCGTATAATATTTTGTTTTGCAATGGCTATGCACCTATTGTAATTTGTTTTGTAATTATGTCTTAAATACTCATGTAAAAATTCTTAAGCCAATTTTTTTGGAAGTGTTGTGTATGTTGTTTTTAGGCTGACTAAGGTCTTGTTTTTAGTTGCGTCTATTCAGGCATGTATATATACTAGTAATGCACTTTTGTATTAGGTGTGTTGATGAAAAAGAAGTAGAGAAGATATTAAGAAGAACAATATAAGGAAATTAGTATGAAGTAGAAGTCTTCAAGAGATCAAAGCATCAGCACATGAATGGAACTGATCAGACAATAGTGTCATTACAACAGTTCATCTTTTGATATAGTATATATCTATCACCTGAAGGTTGTAGCCTTAATCTTATAGAGTAGTGAGCTAGGGCAGTGAGCCAACCACCTTTAACAAGGTTTTGTAAAGACTCATAGCAGGGTCATTGTACTTGCATTATAAAGACTTCTCCTAACAAGGCAAAGGAACTCTAACAAATTCATTAGACTAGTACAATCATTTGTGGGTACTAATTCCCACCAGGGTTTTCCTCTGATCAAGGTTTCCCTGTAATCATATCTTGTGTTATGTGTTATTGTGTTATACTTCAATTGTTATTTATTTGAGTTAAGTTTCAAATTTATGAAATAAAGATAAATTAACAAACACTGATTCACCCCCCCTTAGTGTTTCTAACAGCTTCTTCATAGTTTCCAAAATGTTTGGCTACACCATCAATCTGTTTTGCCAATAGAGCTATTATACCTGTAGATGTCTCATCAATTTTCACTTCATAAGGTAATGGCCTTATCCATGATACCCTCGGTACTATAACCTGAACATAAGTAAAATATGTGTCTACCAAGAAACATATCTCCTAATAGTGTTTCTCATCTAGTGATCTGGGAATTCTACTCCTGAATCTCATCTTTTTCTTAAATTTGACAAAATATGTTCTCATCACATTGTCAAATTTATCACCTAATTACTAAATATATGTATTGATTTACTGTATAATAGGTTTGTCTATTTTCCACACTATGTTCCCAAAAGTAGGAAATGTATTTTGTATATAGAAAAATATGCAAACGAGCAGAGATCCAAACTTGCACATTAAGTTCTTTGCCTTTCTAAATGAAGAAAGTTTCTTGGCTAGTTGCATCAGTTGAATCTTGGAAAGGTCATAAGTATGATCCTTCTTCACAATCTTCCAGACCTAGTCAACTACAATGCATGGGACACTGTCTAGTCGGCTCAACTGATAAAACTTGTGAGCAATAACCCTAACTGCAAAATCAAGCTCCAAATCTGTAATAGTAGAGATTATCATTCCTCTTTTATTCCAAATGACTCTAGTGAATTCTTCTATGTTTTCCTTACTCTGACATCTCATAGTTCTCTTCCCGTTAATAATTGGGTAACCAGTTATGCGATGGATGATTCCCTTTGTAATCTTAACTGGTACATTTTCAAGCCATATATTCATGTCATGTATACGACTAAGAACAATCTTGATCCATTCCATTTTGAAATCCATTAGAAAATCTAGGGCACGAGTTAACCCTCTCTCAGTTAAATGTTTGTGTTCAACTTTTAGGGCTCTGTCTTTGCACAATTTTCTATAAGATGCTCTTAGCTCATGATCATCAAATTCACTTATCTTGCACATATAACATGACCTAATATCATGAATCATGAGTTCCTTAGGTGGAATTGATGATAGGGCTCTAGTTAGATCACCCTAGATGACTCTATCAGGAACTACTCAAAAATTAGGAGGCAAACAGGTGTTTCTCCTTACCAATTGAACTTTTAGAAACTCCTTTTCCATACCTTTCACTGTTGTGGAAGAACTAGAAGCCATTATTTTGAAATAAATAGGGTTTCAAAGATGATGAACATAATACCTTGATAGATTTTGAAATTTGCACTTTTTACTCAAGATAGCCGATGACACACTGTAGAAGTCTTCGAAAGATCTTTGCAGAAATCAAGTTCACAAATGCTCCAACACTGTGAAATTCTCAATCACAAGGTGAAAAATAAGTAATGAATGGCTCATTCCTTTATAGGCTCCAAAGGTCAAAAGTTAGGTTTGTAATAAATGTTCTATTTGTTGAGTGAATGCCAAACAACTATCCTCAGCTGACTAACAAAACTCATTTATCTCTCAGTCGCAACCCATACCAGCTTGACATACACTAGTGAGCTCGATCTCAGTGTACAATAATACTATTGCTCAGCACCTATGGTGCATATTAAATTTTCTAGGTACATGTCTTAAAAATATGTCCCGATGCATCTTAACATATGTAGATATGGAATTTTGCACTTTATATGTTAGGAACTGATACAAGATATGAGATATTAACACAATTCCTCACATACCATTTTTGCTTAATTAGTGATGGTGTGATCATCTGATCCATTGGATTGGGTGACCTCAACTTTAGTAGCTTCACTGCTGCTTGGTTCTGTTTTCCGTATCCATGTCTGGTTCATTTGTGCTCTAATTTCTTCAATATTAGGAGCAGGTACCCTTGTCTTTCAATCCTTCTAAGTGTGACCAATTTTCAGACAATTATAGCAAACTAGGCTTCCATTCATCCAACTCTTAGATTTTCCTCTGAAATGTGTCTTTATGCAGTTTTCTAGAACATGCCCATACTCACCATAGTAATGAAAACTATGCCATGTGGTGTAGTCCCAATTGTAAGTATTACCTTTCCTTGGTGCTTTTTCTTGTGTCTTTGATGTCCATTGTTGTTTAGCATTAGATCTGCAATCTTGTGCTATATGTCCAAATTTTTGACAATTTTAACAATACCCATTGAATCTAGGTGTGGGAGGTGCATTATTTTCCTTTGCCCAACATTCATGAGATTGATCTCCAAACTTCTTATAGTTAAATCAATAACAATTGAACTTAGGTTTAGGATTGGACTTACCATTCTTGCTTCAGTAGATGTTTGTTGTGTGTCCTAGTTTTCTATAATAGTGGCATACAGGTTTGATGTTCTTTGACTTTGCATTCCTCTTTTCACCAATCTTAGATGATTCTCCTTTCTCAGTAGATGTTTGTTGCTCGATATGACCTAATCCAAAAGAATTTTTAGATCTCCTTGATGCTTCCATCAGATTTTCAAAATGAGTTAAAGCTTCTTTGGGTATGTTCAATATTTCATTAAGTTATTTCTAATATCTCAATTAATCTTTCAATTGAATATTTTTAGATCCCAGATTCACAATTTCCATGTCTTTCCTACTGATCTCCTAATTTTCAAGTAGGAGTTGATTCACCATGTCAACCTAATTATTTATCATCATTTGTACATCATGTGTACTTTCATCAAGTCTAATAGTCATAATTCTTTTGTCTTCTTCAGCCATAGCATTGTCATCTTCAGTTTTCTTCTTTTGTTCCACTACTTCACATAGTCTTACTGTTTGCATTTCTTGTTCTCTTTTTAGGTTTCTAACTTCTTCACATAATGTATTGTTCCTTTCCAATAGATCTAAATTTTTTGCATCGCTCTTAGTAGAATTTCCATTTTGAAATAGACTTGCAGTGTCTTCTTCCTGGTAATGAGTGTCATTCATTTGTTTGGCCAAATCTTTCCTAGATATCAAGGACTTTCTCAATTCCTGTCTTGATATCTCAAGCTGATGTAATGCTAACTGAATTTCAATCTTTTGATTCTCAATGAATTTACCCAATTTGTAAATCTCCATCTCAGGATCTGTACTCTCAAGTTGATTAAAACCTTTTGTAGCAGAACTGAGCTCTAATACCAATTGTTGGAAATACAATATGGGAAAGAAAGATACTGAGAGGGGGGTTGAATCAAATCTTCAAATTTTTATCACTTAAAACAAAATTATCCACAATCATGCATAAAATTAATTGATCTATCATCTAGTAGCATCCATGATAGTAAATAAATAATGCAAGACAAAAAATTTGGTAACCTAGAAACCCAATAAGGTAAAACTGGGGTGGGGATGACACCCACAAAAATCTTCACTACTGCAGTAATAAAGTGTGCCTGTTAGGGCTACAAGATTTGATCACAATTTGTAATATACCTAGTTAAAGGTCTGCCCGATTAAGAGCTATAGATCATTACAATCTTCCTTGTAAAAGGATTTAAACTTACAAAAAAGTAATCACTCGGCTAAGAGATTTAGAAAGGTCTATTATAACCACTAAGTTAAGAGATTTCACTTGATACACTTGTTAGAATGTCTCAAGATTTGATCCTTTGATTTTCACTCTGAGGCTAATAATGAATCTCCTCTTTTTAATACCTTTTCTGATATAATAATATGATATATCTTTACTTTTTTGTTCACTACACTTTCACTCTGCTAGATCTATGCTTCCTCTCTCAAAACAACCCTTCGTACATCTCTCTTGTACGCATACACCTTCTCTTGTAGTACTCTCCAATTAGGGTAAGAAGCAATCTTAATATACTGCTCAAATGATTATGCTGCTTGGACAATCCAATTTTCTGATTGGCTCCATGCCACGTAGTGGGATCAAATAATTAAATGCATAATTATCCTGTTGCAAATATTAAATGCTTACTTAAGTCGGCCCAAAACAATTTACCTTGAAATTTGTGTCATTCCTGACATACATAACAAAACTGTATTGCTCAGCACAAAAAGACTCTGGCGCTCGACATGGACTTAACTTGGCAACTATGTGACTTGACAACTATTATATTCTTGGCAATGACTGTGCCAGATAACTCAGCCTATATCGAATAGCTCAGCCGCAGTGATGACTGACTACAACTTCCTAGATAAATGACTAAGTGTGGGACACTAATGATCAACAAAACTTGGAGATCAACATAGATGATGTCACTTTTTTGTAACTCTATTATGAATTTGGCATGTACGCAATATATTGATATGTACACTATTATTGTTGGTTTTGTTATATATGAAACTTCAAATTTGATCCTTGAATTTGTTGGTTGGATGTTTATGCCTTAGTGTATTCTTATTTCACATGACTTGCATATATGCATGTATGTTTCTATAAATTAATATACTTGTGTGTGTACTTCATGTATATTCATGTATATGATTCATAACCTAAATTAATGTGTACTACGTATGCGAATGACTTAAGTGAATTCATGTCTATGCTTCATAATGTATGTACTACATGTTTGCTCCAAGACATAAGAAATTTTATGATTGAAGTGAATTAATGCTTGATGTGATACATTGTATTTAGGTGTATCTTTCATGATCGATATGTATGCACTCCATGACTTAAGTGAATTTATGTTTGTTTTTGTAATTTTTTTGTTACTAAAATACAGAGTATGAGAGTTTGGTTTTTGTTCTTGGACAATGGATGTAGGGATGTTTTATGCAATTTTGAGCCCCTTGAGTAACTTCAAAGATATAATGTTCCTTAGGTACACCTGGGAAGTTATAGGGGTCTTTGGTGCATGGCACCCAAGCAACACCAGTCATGGATAGGAGTCTTCATGGGTTCATCTTCACATATTTGTAATCATGGTTAGATCCTCAAGATCAACCATTCATTTTGATTAGACTGGTCTCATTGTAAAGTCAATCTATCTAAGGTATCTTTATAAACCTAAGGTTGATTAGACTCATGAACTATGATAAGATAAGTAGGTTTGATGTTTTTTTGTCTAATAAAGGTCCTACTATAGGATCTAAGGGTCTTCTAAGTCCTTTCAATAGGTCTAGAGGTCCTAATATTAACATTTTGCAACATTTTCAAAAGTTGCAGAAATGTTGTTGAGCAACTTTTAAAAGTTGATATGTAGCCTTTTCATTATTGTTGTTTTAAACCGTTTGTCATGGGATCAAAATACCAGCTCCATCAGCTCCATTTGGCCAAGTAAATTCTAGGGGAGACCATTTTTTTCTTGGAAAGCATCAAGAACATTTGGGTGCAAGTCAAACCCAAGTGTTTCGAATGTGCACTAAGCCAAATTGGGTAGTGATTTTTAGAGAGCCATACCTCTAACCTCATGAGGGATATCAGAGATCAATGAAGTGCACAAGGACCATCTTGGGAAGGCCTAAAATCATGTGACTCAGTTATAAGAGATTCCATTTGGCGACCCGATCTCGGTTAGTGCAAAAGTTACATTTTTGCTCAGTTAAAAGTTGTTCAATGGTTCATCTTTCAAACCGTTCATCATGGGACCAAACAATTAGGTCCATCAAATCTATTTTTTTGGGTAAAATCTAGGGGAGACATTTTTTGATTGCGAAGTATCAAGAACATTTTGGTGCAAGTCAGACCGAAGTGTTCCCAAGGTGCACTAAGCCAAATTGGGAAGCAATTTGTGGAGAGCCATATCTCAAACCTCGTGAGAGATATCAGAAATATATGAAGTGAAAAATTACCACCTTGGGAAGGCCTAAAAGCACATGGATCAGTTCTATGATATTCTACTCAGATTCCATTTGGCAACCCGATCTCGGTTGTCACAAAAAGTTGCATTGTTGCTCAGTGAACGTTGCTCAATAGTGCATCTTTCGAACCATTTGTCGTAGGACCAAATTGTCAGCTCCACCAGCTCTAGTTTGTGGGGTAAATGCTAGGGGATACCTTCTTTTTCTTTTGAACCATCAAGAAGGTTCTAGCACAAGTCGGACCAAAGTGTTCCCATGGTGCACTAAGCCAAATTGGGAAGCAATAGAAGTAAAACAATTCAAACGCCCACAAAGCATAATATATAACACCATAATTTTAATTGTAGATTATGCCTATTACTTCGGTTTGAGAAAATATTTTCAAGGTAGTTACTTTCAAAGAGAGTGAGAGTGAGAGAGAGAGAGAGAGAGAGAGAGAGAGAGAGAGAGAGAGAGAGAGATACATACATACATTCAATACATGGAAAAGATACATACATAAATACATAATATGAAAATGAACATACATACATAAATACTACACATGAACCATTATTATAATTTAGAGAAACATGAGATATCCAATGCATGAGCCATTGTTATAATTGTAATGAATCATAATTCACTCATATCCTCTTTGTTAAATGGTACATAGTAAACTATAGAAAATGTGGACCCTCTGTATATACAAATCAACCCATGGCCACTTTTATATACAGTTTGATCTTCTTTTAGTATACAAAATGTGGTCTCCAAATATGCATGTAGACCACTTCATAGTCATTTATATTTACACAAAAGAGAAGTTAGATTGTTTCACAAAATATATATACAAAATTGTCAAAATAATTCTACCATTTTGTAGAATGATTATTCACGATGGCCCAAAACTAATTGAGCAAACCTTCTGGATCAGCTCTAGCCCTTATTGTTTCATTTATTGCCTTGTGTTCAGATTCAAGAAGTTTCCATAAATTCTTCTTACGAGGTCTACCAGTATACTTTATCAATTCAATATTTGTTGCAACAAGAAGGTTTAAGTAATGCAAAATATGTCTATGTGTCTCATAGTTCTCAAACAACCCTTGTTGAATTTTTGGATAGGGCACTTGCATTTCATGGAAGCATAAATTAATACAAAATTCAACATATAAAGTGTAATAGAATGATGGTAAGAGGTCTCAAAGTTGTCAAACAAGAACACATTATATTTTGATAGCATACCTTCTAAGCCATGTCCCTATCACAACAACAGATCCTATTGGGTACTCAATACCCTCTCCATCAATAACTGTAGTTGTCAATTTATTTTTTCGCTCAAAACAATGACACAACAAGTAATCAGTCCCTTCCTCATTGTTCTCATCTGCAACAACTGCATATACATGACCTGTAATTTATAGAGGGATAAGTTAACACCCTAAACACTTAAACACCTAATAAAATTATTTCAAGTAGGTTCAACGGAGTTCATCTCAAAATGAAGAGTAAATTGAGAAATTACCCAGTTCAACTAGGTCAGATATGTGATCAAAATCTTTTGATGCTTCAAACTGGCTCAATTGTAGTGGTCTAGGAAGTTGATATGTATCAAGGGGTTGCAAAGGTCTATAAGACCATTCATCAACACACTCTTTTGATTCACATTCCTCCTAGGAAAAAATCATACAAGACAAGGAAAAACATTCCATTAATCTAGTATAAATACCCAATGATGCTACATTTGAACTTCTAAATGATTGCATGTCACTTGATCCTGCAAGTGTACAAAAATCTAGATTTAGACTTTCCTATCAACAAAAAAAGTCTATTAACCATATACTTACCTTCATTACCTATTCCCATTGTAGATTTGCACCATCACACAATTGTTTCTATAGTTATTAACTCTGCACCACCTTCATACTTCAATTCCTCTATGGCAAGACCTCTTTTACACATGCACCCACACCATCATGCTTTCCTTTTCCATGCCCCACCTCGGTGAAATTACAAAAATGTTGAACACCACTTGTCACATGCATCCTACTCAACTAATAGAACATCCTTGCATTCTTAAATTGTGACGTGCAATTGTCTGACCATATTATGTGTTGGTTGTACTCAATACCTATTTCCCTTAAATTCTCATAGAAAACTTTGAAGCATCCTTGCACAAACTCTGATGATTGTGTGTGATCGTCGCTGATGTAGAAGTGATACTCTCTTAAAAACTTTCTATCTACATCTATGCTATCATGTGCATGCAAGAATTCTATATGTACAAAGATCATCACTCGTATAGAATGGAAATACAATGCTCACACTTCATTCTGAGGTTTAAGTGTATAATTCTCAAAAAAATCAACAATGAAGACAATAGTACCAAGGGGAAAAGTGTCCTTACATATCTTGAATTGCTTATCCAACCACCTAGCTCTATGTGAATGATGTATGTACTCATAAACTAGTTTCTCTTTAAATATCTTCATAAATTCAGCTACACATATATCATTTTTCACTAACTCACACCTCTTAAGTTCCTTTCCATCTTTTAGACCATAAGTTACTATCTTGTATTTTCCAAAAGAAACTAGTGTATTTATAATCTCATTTGTGCTCTCTATATGGTGACACATCCACAACCTTCTCATACCACCACATGTACTAGAAGATCCATTCAAGCACATGATCTTATAATAAATGCAACCATCATCTCAATTGCATAATACACTTGACATAAAATATCTTGATGACGTAGGAGGTGCTTGAAGACCACATTGCTGAAAAATAGTGTTAGTGTGCAAAGTACAACAAACATGACAATATATGTCATAATGCATGGAAAATTCAGTATGTACCCTACAACAACATGTGCTACATGCATGATTAATCTTGACGTAAAAGGGTTTTGTCATTTCAAAAAATCTTTGACTAATTTTAATTGAGGAAATCTTTGGAGGAATCTTTCATAAAATTGTGTTTGTGTCATATCCAAAAAGTGTTTTCAATGTGGCATACGATTTGTAGATCTGATTCTCCTCCTAACAATGTCTCTTTGGTTGGGTAAAACCCTTGTGTTGTCATGCCAAAAGTTTTCAATTAATGTTCTTAATGCATCAACAACAACCTTGTCCTTGTGTGGGAGTCTACCCGAGAATGACCTAAGACAATTAGTGTTTTGATCCTCAATTTTGTCGCGCCTATGTAAGGCTCTCTATAATGTTGATCTACCTATCCTTAATGACTTTCTTTTTTTTCTTACTATACGAGATTTTTTTACTTCCTTTCCCATTATAGTTGATGTGAGGACATGTCAAGTAACATTAGCATCTTTACTGCATGATTTTGAACCAATGGCTTGGTATGCATCGAATATATTTCTCACAATGGTTCTCTCAGTACTATTTTCAGATGTTCTCAACCTCACAATTCTCATTGTCTCTCTAAATTTCAGATTCTTAATCATTTCAACAACTACTTGACATCTTCCACTTTGTTTTAATTTTTCAAAATAGTTATTCCAAATATTTTTAACAATTCTTCTACAATTTATATCTGACATTTTATCATGCATTGGCCTCAAAATATTTTCATCAATGTCAATTAGAAACTTTGGTTTTCTACGAATTATTCTAGGAGGTGTTAACACAGCTACATGCTCTACATTTTCATTAGATGAATTAGGTGCATTTATCCCCATCATTTCAACTGGTGTATGTTGAAAATTCTCATTTCATCATGTGCATTTTGTTTATTAATGAAATCGAATGGAAATGGTGCATTAGATGAATTAGGTGCATTTGGTACATTAACATTAACATTTTCATTTTCATGACTTACATTGCATGCATTTGATGATGTACCTTATTGTATTGTCCTCATGTGCTCGCTTTGTCTTTCCTTTTCTGTCTCTCATTGTTCAATTATTTCTCTTTTGTTCTTTCCCATTGTTCGTATTGAATGGACCCTACGAATAATATCATGAACATAGAATAAAATGTGAACATCAAATCCAAAAAATAAGAACAAATCAACCATTTTATTTAATTGAGAACTTACAATGGTAAAATAACATCAAAAACACCAATAAAAAAAAAATTCAATCATTGCAAAGAAAAAACATTCAAAAAAGTGCAGACTTGTCTGTTAGTGCCGCAAAAAAATAGAAAAATAGAAGTGGTACCTCAGGAAAACTTGCAATGATTTTTTTAAGACCTTTGAAACAAGAAACATTCCTAATTCAATAGAACCCGATCGGGTTATGTGAACATAAATTCTCAATGCTCCTAATTCCTCAGAACCTGATTGGGTTCTAATAAACTAAGAACAAAGGAGGATTGTGTGTGTGTGTGTGTGTGAGAGAGAGAGAGAGAGAGAGAGAGAGAGAGCATTCTCTTTCCTCAAAACCTGATCGGGTTATGAGAACATAAAGGCTCAATGTTCCTAATTCCTCCGAGCCTGATCGGGTTCTGAAAAATAATAAAAAAGGAGGATTAAGAAAGAGAGTGAGAGAGAGAGAGTGAGAGACTAAGAGAGAGTGCATAATTTTTACTTCTTCATAACCCGATCGGGTTTTGAAGAAGTGAAAAGTGTGCATTTTAATCTCGAAAACCCGACCGGGTTATGGAGGAGTTGAAAATGTACTTTTTTCTTTTCAGAACCCGATCAATTTATTTGAAATTTAGAAACCCGATCGGGTTATGGCTTGGGAAAAGGCTTGGAAAATGACCCAAAGTCTTGGAGGCTCATTTACCCTCCATTTTTGTTCTTTTAGACATTTTTCATCTTGTAAGTTGAATTCTTGACTTTATCTTCTTCAGGTTTGTAATTTGTCAATAGGGTAGCTCTATAATTTTCACCATAATCTCATACGTCTTCTTATATTTCTAATTATATACATTTTTCAATTTTTGGACAACATTAGCATAGTAAACTTAATTTACTTTACCAGTGTCTTGACAATCCTTACAGACATATGCCTACATTAGTTTTTAATAAATTTTGATATACTTAACCAAATTACAAATAAATTACATATTATTGTTCTACACTTTATTCTATACACTTAAAAAAAATTCATTTTTGATTATTTTGATGCAAGTTATGCCCAGTGCATGAATAGGTACCAAAATTTCAGGATGTGGTCACTTCAAAAAATCACAAAAAAAAAATACTCATCGAAAAAAATAGAAAAAATACACAACTTCTAGATATCACTCTTACCTATCATCCTACCAAAGGGACTTGAAAAATACTGATTATAACTATATCTTTTGTCCAACGATGGAAACAACTATGTTATATTTTTATGAAAAAATCAGGAATAGGTTTTCATGCCCGTGAGGTTTGACCCTCTTAATCTTATTAGTTTTTAAAACAATTTAGTATTTTAGAAACTAGATTCAGAGTACTAGGTTTTTTTTTTTTTTACACATCTTCTTATTTTGAGTGCATGACCCTCAAATGTCTATTCTGAGTTCAGGTTTACCAGATTTTAGAAAAAAATGTGTCCACTTATACCCCCTTTTTGGTTCACAACTTGGTGCACATAGCCTGCTGGTACTTTCAAGATGTCAAACTGCAAAAAAACTTTAGTACTTGTTTTTGTATTTTCCAATTTATCAGTGCATGTTTCTTACTAATGATGCAAATCTATGCTAAAACTTATGATGATTACCTATTTATCTAGATTGTCAAAGAAAATCAAAAGATTTGGGTAACGAGAGTTTAAAAAAATGATAAAAATAAAATCCTAACAGACATAAACCATTACCAAACCTATCTTGCGAATTAAATGGTGGAAAGATTGGAACCCACTGAATATGAATCAAACCATGTCACGATTCTATACCCAATAGATGAAATCGTTTGGAGAGAAATGTATCAAGATGCAAGATTTTCAAAATCTATCAAAATTGTGAAGCCACAAGTATGTGCACACACACAAGATGGATTTATCATTGAACCAACAAAATTATCTTTCCCAATCATTCGTTACAACAAGATCGATGAACAATAAAAAACTCCAACTTTATCAATTGTAGATCCAAAACACAATAAACCCAATTGGCTCTTTGAAAGAAATGAATGAGAAAATACATATTCATAAAATTCCCATAGACAACAGAAAATAATCACACAGTGAATGAAGCACCAATTGTATATCTTTATTGCATCAAAGATTCGACCATATTACTTTTTTTATTACAATATATAGTGCTTTGATCTACCAAATCTGAACCCTAAAACTAGGGCTTCAACAACTCTAAAAATAATGAAAACAAAGCTTAATCTAAATCTTGTTAAAGAAAACTACTACTAAGATGATTCTAAACAATTTTAATGGATCCTTGATCCATTTACAATAAGTTTGCCCATGAATTTAGGGTCAAACTTGCTCAGAAAGAAGAGAAAAAAGAATTGGAGCTCCACCATTTTTAATTGTAGTGTTTCATTAGATCTCTGAGTTCTCCCTTGGAATATTCATTTGGAGTCCCCACGTGCAGTGAAGACTGATAGAAGACCTCTATTCATTCAAAAATGAACCCCATTTATTGATCAATCTGATCTAGAACTCTTCTTTTATGCAAAAAAAATCTCACGTAGGAATGGCCTAGAATTCAAACCTCGACCTTTGCTCCAAATTTTGACAGAGGCAAAATTTACCAAGTATGAAAATATAGTTCTAGGTCCTCTCAAATTTTGGACTTTCAGAGGCCGAAAGGCCAAAAAATTGGCCTTTGCAAAATGGCTAAGTATGGAGAAATTTCCATTTTAAGATTTGGCTAAGTCCCTAGTATGCAGTAGCTACGAGAGTATTTTTGGGTGGGCTTCCCACAACCTTTGCAATCATCATCATCATCATCATCTTCTTCTTCTTCTTCTTCTTCTTCTTCTTCTTCTTCTTCTTCTTGTTTGTAGATCTCATGAAGTGTATGTAGCCTTGGATCACCTTCTAGCTGTGTATCATACTACTTTGAGTGGGGTTGCAGATGGTGGACTAGTAGCTAGTTTTTAGATTCCTGTAGTAGGGGATGATCCCCCGTGTTTGAATCAGAGTCCTGAGAAGGATTCTAAGGAATCAACACTTTGAGTCTTTTGGGGCTTGGTAGGATGTTTTGTATTGAGGGATCGATATCTCTATCTTTGTTGTAGGCTTCTAGGAGTAAGGATAATTTTAGGGGAGGAGGATGTAATACCCACCTCTTAGTTTATTTTTTAGTTTGCGGATGCCAAACTCTTTTAGGCCTTTTTGTGTATGTGTGGTTTATTTCAGATGGTTTGAGGATATTGATGTATTGCATTTCTTTATGTTACAGAAGCATTTCTCGGTATATTATATCATCTTTTACATGTGATTTATGGTTACTTTATGATGCTTATGTATATGTTAGGATTTTATTTCGATTATGGTTTTCTAACAATACTGACCCTAGATTTATATGCACATGGTTCATTGTATGTTTTACTTTACTGTTTGATGTGCCTGGTATGGTATGAGACAGAGTTGTATTTACTTGCTTCGGTGAGATCCACATGATAAACTAGTCTCAACCATTGTTTGCCATATTATATATGCATGTATGTTTGTCTTTGTGATGACAGGCTTGCAGGTACCGGGTACGTCTTCCTTGAATTGGCAGGAGTGAGCGTGCCCTATCACAATAATCTCAATGGTAAGAGAGGGGAGATAGTATTCAGGTCCAAATCCTACCCAAAACCTAATTGACATAACTACGGGACAAGTATCAATTTGACTACCCTACCCGAATTCGTCTAGTTGACGTGAATTCATGGATCCCACCTTTGTGTGTGTGTTTGAGTTATTTCTGTTGATTTCAATATAATGCTTTGATATTTGTGTGATTTATTTAATTGAATATAGTTGGAATTAATTATTAAATATAGAGTATTTAATTAATTGAAAATTAAATTAAATACCTATGTTTAATTGAAAGGTTAATTAAAGTGCAATTATTGAATATTTAACTAGAAATGAGAGTAAATATGCTTTTATGCATTATTAAATAATTAAATATTTGAGTGCATGGATAAGATTGTGCTTTAAATATTTAATATATTTAATATATTATTTAATTAATTACATGTGCATGATTTTGTTGAAAAAGTATTTTCAAACTCAAAGATTTCAAATTGATTTTAGGATTCAAAGTTGAGTTGTGGAATTAAAAGATATTTTAATTATTTAATTGTGTTTTTCTTTCAATTTTGGAGTTGAGTTCTTTTAGGAGTTAACTAGTCAATTGTCATTAGGGTTTGCATGATTAGGGGAAGTTGATCCTCTTTAGGGAGATTCTTCTCTCATTTGGGGAGAATAGGTTTTGAAGGATTTTGGGGAGAGCTTTGGTGGGTGCTTGGATTTTGGAGAATTGGGTATTTTTTTGGTTCCTTGTTGGATTGGAGATTTGTGTTATTTCTTGGTTTGCATGTGCTTGGATCTTCGTGGTTTCCATATTTTTGGTTGATTCGTGCTTGGAGGTTTTTGGGTTTTCTATCATCTTCAAGGGCATATTTCCTCAGTTTCTTGCATTGGAATCAAGGTAGGTTTTGTGTTCCTTATATTTTTTCAATTTTACAATTCTGAGGTTTTCAGTGTTTGATTAGATGCATGTTGATTCTTTATGGATTATAGGTGTTTATTTGATTTTATGTATTTTGGGTATTTAGAAAACCCTTAGATCTAAAATTTTCATTATTTATTATTACTTGGCATTGTAGAGTTATGCTATCCAAATTTTGTAGAAAAATCCCTCCTATAACTCCTAGAAAATGATAAACTAGATTGTCTATAGTTAAAACTATAGAGAAGCTAGGGTTTCATGCATACGACGTACTATTTGTGTCTTTGCTCTAAGCTTTCCATCTATCATACCACATCTACTGCAAGATTTTTGCATTAGGGTTAGCTTTTAGTATGGCTATGGCCAACTTCAGCCCAACAGTTGATGTTGGTGCGCGAGTTGAAGCTTAGGAAAGCCATGGTGCCTCCTTTGAACAAATGTCCTCACAAGTTCATCTCAAAGGTCTTTCACAACGTAACCCTGATATTGTTCTTAATCTACAAGAATTTGATTCTACATGTGAATGGTTAGAAAAGCATACTTTGATTGGATATTTTGTGGGTCGTACTCCTCCTGAAAGTATCCTCAAAGATTGGGTAAACAAGAGCTGGACCCCTCATGGGGTCTGCCTTGACGGTGTGAAAAACCTTACCAAAGGTTTTTTCCTTTTCCATTTTGCTAACCCTTCCCAGGCGGAAGTGGTTTTTAGCCGCGTGCCCTGGACTGTTAGGTCATCCCTGCTTGTTTTTCAGAGATGGTCTCGAGACTTCACAGTCTCAAACAACAAGAAACTTAGGGTTCCTGTTTGGGTTGAATTTCTTGGTCTCCCTTTGCCATGCTAGCTGTTTATTGAGTCCATTGCTAAAACCCTTGGTAAGGTCATTATCATGGAACATGACAAATTTTTCAATGCCCGTCCCCAGAAGCATGTTTGTGTTGAGGTCAACCTTTCTAGGGACCTCAAGGACACTATTGAAATCCAGGTTGGTTCTCTCACCATTTCTCAAAAAGTGCTCTATTTGAACCTTTCCAACACCTATTATCAGTGTCAATTGATAGAACACAAGATTAAGGATTGCCCGCTAGCTACCCCTCAGGTAAAGCCATCACCATAGGAAGCACCAGCCAAAAATACAGAAGCTAGAAAAAAAGAAGAATGGACTATAGTTTCAGAAAAAGGAAGGAATGCCTCAAGCTCCAAAATGACGCAAGCCACTTCTGCTATTGTATCATCTCCGAAACCTCCAGTTGGAAAATATCCTCCTTCCACTGATGCACAACTATCACTTATTTCAAACCCTATTATCCAGGGGAAAAGCTCTATCGTGAAGCCTTCCACTCCAGAAGTGGTGCTCGCAGTGCCAGCGATTTCTTCAGTTTCCTCCCAATCTTTGCATTGGTCTCGCAGTCCTGATGGACACATGGATGACCCAGATAAAAGGCAGTTTACCTCTTCTAGAGATTTACTCCCCAGCTTTGGCTCTATACCATCCTTCTTGTAGAATAGTTTCTCCTCTCTTAGTGAGGAGGAAACCATGCAAGAGTTTTTATGAATTTTATGTCTTGGAATGTGCGAGGTCCAACTGACCTCTCCAAAAAGTACTATGTTCATGATGCCCATCGCAGACTTCATAGTCTGGACATGTTATATTTACAGGAGGTTAAAATTTCTAGGTTCATGCTTAACTTTGCATGTCATGTCATATTGTCGGATGACATTATCTTTTCTTCTCAGCATGAAGCTGGTAAAGGTGGTGTCATTACTACTCTGTCACCTTGCCTTCATTCTTCTGTTATTGCTCATGGATATGATCTGATGCAGCGTGTTACTTAGATTTTTCTATCTTTTCATAATCATTCTTTTGGTATCATTAATGTTTATGCCCCCAATGATGCTGTCGAAAGATCTCAAGTTTGGTGCTGGCTGGCAGACAATCTGCCTCCTGCTACTTGGGTTATGTGTGGGGATTTTAATATGGTTGAGCTGGCCTCTGATAAGGAAGGGATTATGCCTTTTCACTGGATAGCTAGGGAGAGAGAATCTTGGTACCACATGCACAACAAATTGGGCCTTTTTGATCCCAATGCTAACCACCGCCAGTAGGGTGGGGTTTTGCATACTTGGTCTAATTTTAGAGCTGGCTCTGACCACATATTTAAGAGGCTAGATCGTGCTATGATAATGGCTCAATCCTTTTTCTCTTTTTCTGAAGATCAAAGCCTACCTCTCATTCCTCTGATAGATGTGACCTTGTCAGATCACTTCCCCATTTATTTTTCCATCACTTGGAAGTCCTTTTCCAGAAGGGCTGCCCATACGCAATTTTATCTCAACACGTCAGTACTGACATATGCCTCCACTATTTCTCACATTCTTCAAGTTTGGAATTTAGAGCCTCGGCCTCATAGTCATCTTGGTTGGATTTAATGGTGGAATGATGCCATCACCTGTACTGCAAGATTTCTTTGCATTTACGGTCGTTAGTTATTCTGCTACATGAAGCATGCTTATGAAGCTAACACTAAGGCTCTTCGCAATGCTAGTGATTCACTTGTGTTGAAACCCTTTGATTCTAAACTCCAGCTTAAGTTGGCCCAACTCTGACATGAGAAGCAAATCACTGATTCCTATGCTACTCATGGAGCTCAAATCAAAGCTCACCTCCACTGGTTGGAGGTGGGCGATAAAGCCTCTAAGGAGTTTTTTCATGCTCTCAAAGCCTGGCATACCAATGTTGGTATTCAAAAGATTAAACAAGGATTTGAAACCCTTACTGAGCTTCCGACCATTCTTCAGGCTTTTGTTCAGCATTAAGAACAAGTGTTTGCATCGTAGGGTAATTTCGTTGCATAAGAAGAGGCTCTTAAGGATTGTATTGCTATTACTCCAAACTACATAGCGGTCGAGCAGCGTGCCTTTTGTGAGCAATTGCTTACCATCTCTGACCTCAGAGAAGCGGCTTTTTCTATGGCCAATGATAAATCTCTAGAATGTGATGGCTTCCCCTGCGAGTTCTACAAACACCTTTGGGATGTTGTTGGTTCTGACCTGCACAAAGTCTACCTCGAGGCCTTTCACAATAAAAGTTTGGGTACTTTAATTAATAAAGGGAATATCAAATTCATACCTAAATCTGGTTATCTAGAGGATATCTGCAACTAGAGTCCCATCACCTTGTTAAATGTCTCCTACAAGATAATTGCCAAAGCGTTAGCTCTTAAAATCAGACATCTCCTTCCTCTTATTGTCTGCCCTGAACAAACTAGTTTTATCAAATCCAGGTATATTCTTGACAACATTATTGTTGTCTGGGAATGGGCTCGCCAATCTAAACAGGCTACCTTGTTCCTCAAAATTGATTTTTCTAAAGCCTATGATCGCATTGAATGGCCTTTTATTCTTGCTATGCTTCAAGCTCTTGGGTTCGGTCCTCACTTCCTGTAGTCTATGGAAATGATTTTTGGTGATGCCTCTGCGTGCATTACCATCAATGGGTCTCAATCTGATACTTTTGGGATTTTTAGATCCATCTGACAAGGTTGTCCGCTAGCTCTTGCCTTATATGTGCTTGCTGCTGAAGGCTTTGGGTATTTGCTTGCCAACTCTATTTCCTCTAGTTTAGTTTGTGGCATTTCCCTTCTTGATTCCTCCTCCCAGCTTGTTAATGGTCACTTTGCTGATGACTCCTTTCTCACTCTTATTGAGGATGAGGAGAACATCTCTAATGCCTTGCAGTGCCTGGACACCTTTTGTCAAGCCTCTGGATCTGCTATCTAATGGTCTAAAACTCTTTGTTTTAGACAGTCTTTTCTTCCAGCCCCTACCTGGCTTAATAATTTTGGCTGGAAATGGGTCCGACATTGGAAAGTTTTCCACTTCTTGGGCATTCCCTTTTCTTTCCATTGCTCCTCTATGGATTTATGGAATGTTGTGATTGCCAAGATTGAAAAAAAGCTGCAATATTGGATCTGCAAGCTTGTTTCCCTTGCTGGGAAATTTCATATTTGCTCCAAAGTGTTGGCTGCTACTCATGTCTACTACTCCTCATGTTGGGCTCCCTCTAAGGCTTCTTATCTCAAGATGGAACGTCTACTTAGAGATTTTCTTTGGGCCTTTGGTGCTGACGACCATGGGTTTCATAGGGTTGCCTGGGAGTTCTGTTGCCTTCCTTGTGATTCTGGAGGTCTTGGCCTTCTCTCCACTTAGAGATAGGGGAATGCTCTTTGTGTGAAGTGGATTATCCATGCTCTTACTGGTGATGAGGCTTGGAATATTCTTGTTAGGCACTGCATGTCTTCTGGATTCCCAGTTCACAGGCCGGCTTGGAAGGGCATTGGTCTCTAGACCTTGCTCACTATGAAAGAACCTATTCAAATTCAGGGTACCTTCATTATCAAGAGCATTTGGAAATCTTGGGAAGCTATTAAGCCCTAGATCTATTGGGATGGTGATACCTTTCATAGTGGTCTTTCTTTCAATCAGCAGAGCCTCTGGTGGTCTCCGTTGTTTTCTATTCAAGGAATCCCTGTGGCCAAGACTCAAGGGACTAGTGCTCTGCATTTTTTCAAATGTGGCATCCGAACACCCAAGGAAATTTTCTTTAGAGCCTTTATGGGTCTCCATTCATGGGAGGATATGCAGGTTCAGTATTGTTTGGCTCGCTCTGATCACCAGACTTTTGATCTTTTGGTTTTTGCGATTCCTGCCAACTTGCTTCATAAGATTGGTATTCAGGCTATTAGGCCCTGGTGGAAGGATTGGAAATGGTATCCTACCATGCCTTTCAGAAATTAAAAACCAAGGCTAGGTTATAGGTGGTTGTCCCCCCATCTTCCGATGGTGGATACCCTTAATCAAAGATGGCATCTTCATTCTTCCACTTCTTACTCGAGCTCTCTCTTTCAAACCATTTGGGCTGCCATTACGGAGCCCAAGATGGCTCTTTTTGCTTTGTGTCTTCTTTTTCAAGGGCTCCCAGTTGGCCCTAGGCTCAAACATCTAGGTGTTCATGACCCAAGATGTCCTTTCTATGGTCACCTTGAATCTTTCTTGCACATCTTCTAGTTTTGTAGGAGAGCTCAACAATATTGGCAGTGGATTCATAATTTCTTCAAACCCTTTTAGCCTAAGCCTTTTTCCTGGCACATGATTGTCTTAGGAGATTCTCCTAGACTTCCCTCCAAGTTTACCAATATTTGGCATACTTTCAGGATGGAGATTTTGTTCACTTTATGGAAAGATAGGAATGCTGTTATTTTTTCTCACAACTTTCTTGATATGAATGTTGCTTTGTATAACAAGGCTTGCATTTGTAATAATTTTATGATGCAGATTCAAGTTCAAGCCAATAAAGTGGCTCTAGAAGTGGCTCACCTATAGGAGCTGCTCAATCATTGGGGTAATGCTCCTTGCACTGTTGCTAGGGTTTCTCCTGATGCCATTTCTGCTGAAGGTACTCCTCCCAGAGGCCGCTGCCATGGGTACATCTCCTCGGCGCACCGCTCACACACCCCGCAGTCTCAGGCTCCCTGCCACCACTCTCTGAGAGGTGGCGGCGACGATTGGCAGTGTCGCTTAGCTTCTTTGCCTCGCCATATTTCTGGGTGGTCTCTAGCTCCAGCTTAGTTTGCCCCTCCTGATGCTCCTGGTTCTCATCGTGGCTGTGATTGGCATCCTGCCACCTCTTCCAAGTTTCCCCGCTTAGCTTTAGCCATTTCTCCACCCAGGGAGGAAGAGAAAGATAAAGAAGAAGCTGAAGATGATGGATGGTCGCTCCCCAACCCTCCTGTTAACCCCAATGATGTGTGGAGTTTCAATGATAAAGATCCTCCTCCTTCTGCCACTGCTCTTGCTGCTTAATGGCTTTATGCCTGTTTTTTTTATGAATAGTTGCATTCTGTTTCCGACATTGCCGTGTGAACTCTGCGGGGTGATTTCTATATCCCCCAACCCCTTTTTTGTGGATATGTAACTTTGATATTTTATTAATTGAAAAGACACTATTCATAAAAAAAAAACTATAGAGAAGGAAAAATTAATTAAATCTATGGAGGAAAAATTGATTTGGAGGTCAAAATATTAATTCTGGGTAAAATATTACTCTTTGGTCAAAAAACACAGTTAAGGAAAAATTTACACAGTGGGTTAAAATGTTTCACCAGTAAAAGACAAAAGGTAGTTTGAGCCAATAAGGTTTAGTAATTAAACTATTTCATTTCAATGCCTTTTAAAATTTAGGAATATATTTTTCAGAATATTTTAAATATATTGTCAAAAAAAATATATATACCATTGACAAATGCTCTTCTTGGGTTTTGTTCCGTAATTCGGATTAAAATAAAATATAAAAAAATATAAAAACCCCTTTGTTATATTTTTTTATGTTAGAAAGTTATTTTAAAAAAAAACATATATTAAAAAAAATTTAAATATTATAAATTGGGGCGGGGGCCACCACACCACCCCATCCCCCGTTGGCGCAGTTTCTGCTGTTGCAACGTGGGGCTGCAGGTCCTGCGGTACCCCACTGCTATCAGTGGGGCCGCAGGGTGCTGCGGTCCCCACGAACTACCACTGTAAATACAGTGGCTCACGCAGGACCCGACGGGTAGGAGGTAGGGTAGGGGTGGGGTCCACAGGACCCCCCCAAATATTTAAATTTATTTTATTGTTTTTATTTAGTTAGTTTAAATTTAATTTTTAAATTAATTTTAAATTAGTTTAGATTAACTATTAAATGAGTTTTATATTATTTTGTGGTAAGGGAATTTAATTAGGGATTGAATTTCAGAGTATTAATTAATAATTTTATTATTTTATAGACAAGGGAGGGTTATTTTTATCATTGTTATAAATTGATCATTATTAATTTGTAAGATTCTATGGTGTTAATAGTTATTTAGAAGGGTGTTATTGGGCGACTTTGGTTGACGCTTATGTTGCACTTAGGATTTTATAATTTTAGCTAAAACTGGTAATTATTCCATAGATGTATTTATGTGTTGATTTTATAAATAGATCTATAGGATATGTTAATGTTTACCAATATGAAGTATTTGATTATTTCTAGATAGTAATTCTAATGGATAAATGAATTTGTATAAATTAGGATGTTATGAATTTGTTTGTCCTTACGTTAACATTGTATTTGATTTAATGTATTTTGAATATGAAATTTATTATACCATGATGTGTTTGTTGTGTGTGATGAAATAAATTGCATATTCTTCTACGTTATCATGTTTTCAGGTATTTGTTGGGTTAGAGGATCCTTAGGACATAAATCCAGAGGTTTTGGGGATGGCACTTTTTGCATGGTATCTTATGTGATGTCAGCTCATGTTTTGTGATGATGTCATGGTCCTGATTTCATAGATCCAACCTGGATCAGTTATGATGTGTTTTATGGTATTATGAGGATACGGTGGTTATTGTATGGTTATTGAGAACCTATGTGCTCCTAAATGGGCAGGATGATATAATTTTATGATGTTCTTTTATGAACCTAGGGTAGGTTACCTAGTTGTATAGTAGGAGGTGACTTGTAATAAATTGCTGGAGCTCATAAGTGGCTGGTAGGATCATTTATTGTAAGTAATGGTAACAAGTGACAACATAATAATTTATTAGGTTGCGTTAGTATAATCTAATAAGATATTAATTTGGTTAGTGACTTTGTCAGTTTGAGAGGTCATTGGCACCCTGTATGGTCACTTAAGTGTTGTGATTCATTTAGGAATTTGTAGGACTAAACTCAAGGGTTAGACGTACATGATGACATCTTCCTATATATAGCTTAGGTTATCTTACGTGTGTCAGTTACCTCTGGTATTTTGTACATTTCCCTATTTATGATTCGAAAAGCTTCTAGGATCTTCCTATGCATTTCTTTATGTGGGTCTTGTATACCTTGGTGTTTTCCTTCTTGTTGTATACCCCGTGTCAGTGGCCTGTTACTATCTCCTCAGCATGGTGGGAGTGGACCTTTGGCTCCATGTGGTCGGGTGGTAGTGATTCTTATTACCATTGAGATCCAACATTCGTCTTCATGCTTGGATGATCCTTGTTGCAGTTCTTCTTCTCCTATCTTCTTCATCTTCTGAAGACTTGTTCAGTTTCTTGAGTTGTACTTTTGTAACCATATGTGTATATTGGTTGACATCCTTTCAAGGATGTATTATGTTGCATTCATCATGTTTATCTTTGGAGGTTTTTATCTTATCATTTCAGTTGTAATCAGGTAATAGTTTATCGAATGTGATACCTATATTAGTTGTTGTATCATACTTCTATTAGAGTGATTAGTACATACCTTGCATCATGTATAGAGGATGTGAGTTATGAGATGTATATTATTGGATTCAGTTTATGTAACCTTAGGATAGTTCTTTATAGTTGTTTTTGTAGATTAGTTTGTTTAAGTAATTCTATGTCAAGGAACCCCCAACGATTGTTATCTATGTATGAGTTATGCTTACGCATATGTCATGTACTTCATTGTATTGCTTCCACATTGTTATCAATATTGTTTGTAAACATTTAAGAAAAAAAATTATTCCATAAACTTAGTGTCATGTTTAGGTTGAGTTCTCATGGGTTCCTCGATGGGGCATTACAACATCACTAACTCTATGACTGCTACAAGCCCGACCATGGCCTCCAATTCGAATGCAACATTATCACATGATACTGGTAAAGTAGCTGCAAGTGAGCCTTCTACATCAGTTCCAACATCAACACCTGTATCAACAACTGCATCAACATTCCAATTAACCAATAAATAAATTCAACAAATCCTAAGTGTTTTTCCCAACATGACTTTGCACAATAGCATTCATACGACAAAAATACCTCTCAAGGTGCAAGTGCTAATGTCAACAACATAGGGAAGACCTCCATGCCTTTATCTACATCATCTATGTTCCTGAAAATTAACATGAAGACATCTACAATCAACACATCTCGCACTTAGCAATATATAGCCTCTCCCATAGTCAGTATGACCTCTACTAGGTTTTTCGACTGCACAATTTAGAGGAGGACAAGCTTATTGGCCACAATCCCAACAAGTTAATGAGCTCAAAATAATTGTGTATGGTTTGTAGAATGGGGGAAAAAATAATTTTTCCTTTCATAAGATTTCTCCCTATCCATTTGATAAGTCTATTACGATGCAACCATTCCCTCCAAATTTTGAGATGCCTAAATTTTAAAATTACAAGGGAGAGACATGTCCTCTAGAAAATCTCAAGGAATTTTACATTGCATCTCAAGAGGTCACCTACAACAAAAATTACCTAAAGAGAGTCTTCACTAGGAGTCTCAGAGGCATAGCTCTAGAATGGTTCATGGCCCTTCCTTACGGGTCAATCTCTAGTTTCTTTGATCTGGCAGAGAAATTTGTTAAACAATATTCATATAACATTGAACATCAAGCAACACTCATTGATTTGTGCAATACTAAGCAAAAGAATGGTGAAACCTTTGCTAGCTTCTTACGATGATAGAGACATATCGTAAATCGTATGCCATGGAAAATACTTGATAGTCACCTAATTGACATCTTCATAAAGAATTTGATCTCCAAGATTTCATTCCAAATAGAAATGGCTTCGCCTGACACCTTTCAATCCCTTATCAATAAGGGAAAAGACATCGAAGGTGGACTTTTGCAAAAAGGTAGCATGAAACACTATACACCCTCCAACAATGATAAACCAAAATTCTAGAGTAAAAACAAAGGAATTGTCAATGATGGAGTGTTTGATGCCAAACATGTTCAGAATGTTCAAGCATTCAACAATAATAATCAAAACACTCACAACAAAAATCTGAATCAAAATCAAAACAAAAATCAAAACCAAAATTAGAACAATAATAAGAATAACAATCGACAACAACCACACAATCAAAATTATTTGTTCCCTCACAACAATAAAAACAAAAACAATAACAACAACAATAATGATAATAACAATAATCGGTAATGAATACAGTTCACAAAATTAGTAGAACCATTGGATGTAATCTTTAAACAACTTGTAGATCAAGGAATGATAGTCTATCCAAATACCCAGCCTTTCCATGAGAATCAACCCAAACCTGCTTGGTATCAAGAGAATGAATATCGCGATTATCATCGTATTAAAGGACATGATACCAAGAAGTGCATGAAACTTAGACACTTTTTACAAGATCTTATTGATGATGGAAAAATCAAAGTCAAAGGCCAGAATGCTTCCTCATCGAATGCCAAGCTCAAAGTCTAAAACCAAACTTTTCCACAAAACAATCAAAACAATGCATCTAACACAATCCCATATGATTACTCTACCACGTTATCACTCAAAATGATCAAACGTGTGGAAGTATAGAAGAAAATGATATCTTGGAATTTTATTCTCTTAGTGGACGCATCAAAGAATCTGAAACCCACTTTAATACCATAATTCTCAAAGATATTGATTGTAATGCTACCACACGTAGACCCAGAGTCACTGTCTAAGCTACTGATAATCCCTCTACATCTTCAAATACACTAGATGCACCGTCTACTACTACCTGGCCTACCTCATGTTATTACCTATTGGCCTAGTTAGGAAACAAGCCTACAAAAATATCTATCCTAGAACTATTGCGTACCTCACCTATCCATAAAGAAGTTCTTGAGAATGCTATGAATGAATCCCGTGTTCTGGAAAATATCAATGCTGCCCAGTTCCAAGCCATGATTGAGAATTTAACTACACAAGAGCATCTTGTTTTCACTGATAAAGACTTTTGTGGTCTTAAACCTTCCCCATAACAAACCCCTTCACTTCGAATCTAAAATCCAATCCACTAGAATAAAATGAGTTGTTATAGATGGTGGATCTGGCCTAAATTTGTGTACATTGAAAATGATTCACAACATCGGTCTTTCTAGGGACCTTCTACATATAGATAAGAGAATCACAATTAAGGCTTATGATGACAGTGAATGAGAAAGAAAAGGTTTTATTACAATACATCTAAAAGTGGGCCTGACCCTAATTGAAACTATTTGTCACATGTTGGACCTAGATCTACAATACAACATCTTGTTGGGCTGACCCTAGATATACACTATCAAAGGTGTACCTTCTACCTACCATCAATGCCTCAAGTTTCCACATCATGGTAGAGAGATCATGATTCTAGGAGATCCTGAACCATTTCAATACTGCAAAAGGCTAGAAGGGAAACAATCCAATTACTATTCATTGAATGAGTTCAACCAACCTTTCCAAAAAGAAACACCTATTCAAAAAACCTCTTCGGCTACAAAGAAGACATCAGAGACACAAACTGATAAATCCAAAGGAAAGAAAAAGGTCACTGAAGACAAAACACCTGAGTCTGAAGCAAAGATCACTTTCACAGATCAGGGTATGGGAGAATACAAATTTCAAAGCACTCTATGTATTGGAAAAATCCCTTTGTCCCTAAAATCCTATGGGAAACCATCACTGCTAACTCCCTCTAAAGAAAAGGACCTTATGCAATGCAAAAATGCCACTTTTGAACATTGGGGGTCTTTTTCAGATGAGCACATGGAATCCAACATCCTTGATTGGCTTTATAATGAAGAAGAAGAAAACCTAGTAACAATCCCTAATGGAAAATTGTGTATAAGGAATCCTTCAACCTGTTGGGATCAAGCTCAAACATGCAAACATTAGCAGGTCAGCACATATATCATTTCAAAATCATGTAAGAAAACAAGCAAGCAACTAAGAAAACCAAATAACATAAGATAGAGCTAAAAAGTAAGTAAACAATGCACCCTAATCTACTCATTTTGATTTTCTATTTTTAGATTGATGTGGGTGTACTCTCTCAAACACAGAAATACTATGGATCATAATGCAAATGCAAGACTTCTGAAAATAAGAATAAAGATTCAAGAGCTAGTATGAGGAACTAGTCTCAAATCTTCTTGCAAGATGATAATGTAAGCTATGGAAATGAAGATGATATGCATATGCTAATATAGAAACAAAGATTCATTCACCAATTTAGAACCTAGCATGTGATTTCTAAGATGATTTGAACATGGAAAGCATGAAACTAGCATCTAAGAACATTAGCATAAAAACAACTATGAAATTCTAAGACAATTCTAGCA
>MU225925.1:1155951-1168963 GCA_018584345.1 Thuja plicata
AAGAGGGCCTGGGGGGTTAAAGAAGGTCATTTGTGAATAGATAATAGTGTAAATCTGAGCTCTGGAGTGAAACAATGGCTAACAAGAGGATGAAGGGACAGCTTGGAGAGCGCGTTCAGACACACAGGAGACCCGCCGAGTGATCGGTACTGGTGAGTGGACTATCCTAGACCTTGCATTTATTGATTTTAAGTCATTTATTGCTTGGGGGGGTAGTTAGTCATAAATGAGGGTAAATTAGGTTTTGGACCAGAGATGTCAGTTCTCGAACCAGTGTTTGCGAGGATGCCGATCCCTAGATTGATGTCTTCGTAGATGCTGATCCTTGGATCGGCATCTCCAGAGCCACCGGTGCTGGACTGGCATCTTCAAAGACGTCAGACCCAGACCCATGTCTTCAAAGATGCTAGTCTATGGGCAAAAAGGCGGAGGCGCTGGTGTATGAATCGACATTTCTAGCTGAACCAATGTTTGCGCCTAAAAGGGAAAATGCTGAGAGGGAAGGAAATGAAGGGACCCAGTGGAGGCCAGGGATGGGTCAGCATAAGACCTAGGGACAAGATGCCCCATTTTGGGAAGAGTTAGATTAGGACTAGAAGAGAAGGTGACTGACATAGTGGATTCTGAAATTCTTGCAAGAGCAGTTCCCACTGTTGGGATCTCAGGAACATTGGCCTCCTACTATGGAGTTGGAGTCACAGCTGATAGAGGATGACTGGGGCCTATTAGCAGTGGTTGGTTTAGACTATGTGCCCCGTTGGCCTAGGCTATAGGTGCACAATGGTATGATGACTGCCTTGATCGAGCGGTGGCATAGTGACATGACCACTTTTCACTTGCCTACTAGAGAGGCGACAATTACCTTGGAGGATGTGTGGCACATTATATGGATACCTATCCGATGGGTGATCCCTAAATATAGGTTGGAGGACAGCGAACACTACATGGAGATCACATTCAGGTGGCTGATTAGGTAGATCCTGACATATCAGACCTGGATGCCATGGCAGTTAGCAGTGGATAGGAGATTGAGGCAGATAGCCCTCTATATTATAGGATTGATTGGTGGATGCATGCTAGCAGACTTGGCAGGACATGGGTTTGGTATGGACTGGTCATGGGTGTTAGCTCAGATGCTAGAGGAGGGGACCTCTTACTGCTGGGGGTATGTTGTCCTCGGATAGCTATACTATGATTTACACATGGCTGCGTACTGCGAGGCATGCAACATCTGGATAGGGGTTACACTACTGTTAGTGTGGGCCTAGGAGAACATTGTAGTGTTCCAACCCATGAGGGCGAGGGAGTCACGGCAGCCTGTGGGGCCTTATGCCTACAGATATAGGCTCCCGTTGAGATACACCTTTGTTAGGCAGACGAGATACTGGAGATGATTTCTTGATGAGGTATAGGTTTTCTGCTAGACCCTATACATGTGTGAGCCATGGGGGGCGATGGATTGGGTAGCAGGAGTAGAGGATAGATTTGAGGACTTTTTATACCTCTTACATTCAGACTGATTATTTTCTTTTGGGTAGGACTATCCACCAGATAGAGAGATACATACCATCTAGGGTCATGCGATAGTTCAGGTTGCAGCAGGGAGTGGTGGTAGAGGATGCCTTACATCCTCATGTCACCAGGGAGGTAGAGACTTGGAGCAGGTATATAGATTCTCTCACAGTGAGGGCATCCTGGAGGGATATGCCACGACTCAAATTTGTGGCACGACTGGACATTAGAGATGCAGGGATGACCCTGGAGTACGCAGCATGGTGGGCTGCACACACACCAGTTAGGCTGACCAACCCAGCTCAGGTGGTTGCTCATGAGCAGCCGATAGGGGACCTGGACATAGATGATGGTACTAAGATTAGGGATGCCCTAGAGATCTCCGCAGTAGGCCAGAGGAGGAGGCTGTAGAGATGGGTGAGACCTCACATAGAGGCCCATGTACAGGATCAGGGGCCACAGGAGGAACCACTGGTACAGGGACAGGACCAGGCACATGCACCACCAGTGCCACCATAGGTACAGGGGGCACAAGGGCCACCCGCAGGGTACATTGCATAGGAGACACATGATACTGTCATCACAAAGTGAGACAACCTTCAGACTGAGTGCACCCGACTACGAGGTTTACTGGACATGGCGGTGGTGTCTGATGCTAGCTTACATGCAGGGATAACCCAGGAATAGGGTTTACTGACAATCAAGACAGCACAGGTGGACATGGCAGAGGGTGCACTTGACACTCTTCAGGGTAGGGTGGACTCAGGCAAGTTTTTGATTGTGGACCTTACTCAGGATGCTGGGGACCTGCGTGCTGAGATAGATACCCTCACAAGCTCGTTGGATACATTGACTTTATAGATGGAGCAGGCCACAGAGAAAATTTTTGCATTGACCTCAGAGAGGGATGCAACACTGGGACGGGCAAAGGGATACAGGGTTGAGTGTGACATCACTTGACAGGCTGCAGTAGTAGGTGGGGTAAGACAGGTGGTAGCAGAGGTGTTCGCAGCCCACAGGGATGCGAATAGGGCAGGGAGGGAGGCATCCCACTACAGAGCACTCTATCATCAGCTTGTTCCCGAGGGACATAGACATGACTACTCAGAGAGGTCATGTTCTTAGAGCACAGTGCAGACTTCCACATCACAGGGATTAGTGGGGATGCCACCACGTCCACCACCAAGACCGGGAGGGTAGCCATCACAACCACCAGCATGATTAGGCAGAGGATTATATGACACACAGTTTTGTCTTTTTGAGATTTATACATGTACATTGGCACTGAGGTGCACGTGATGTATTTTATTGATAGACATTGATATATATGATGAGGACTCTATTGATGCTTATGATGTATGATTTATATGATGCGTTGATGCATACTATATGATTACTGACACTTGATGCTTGTTGGATGTGATGTATATGGATGACTTGATTATGTATATATGAATTATGTAGGATGGATGATGCTTATATATATGTGATGTACTGACGTGTGTGGATGTAGGATGCGATGTTTTTTTATGATGTATGCAATATATATGCTGATGTATTATGAAAATGCATAGATGAATGATGTTCTAACAATGCAAGACTAAAATGAATTTAAATGAATTAATTATGCAAATGGTATATGAATCTAAATGTTGTAAATATGTGAGATGATAAAAATGGATGAATGCAAGATGATATAATGAACCTAAAATGAATTGAATAATGCAAGATGATATAATGAACCTAAAATGAACTGAATAATGCAAGATGATATAATGAACCTAAAATGAACTTAACAATGCAAGATGATATAATGAACCTAAAATGAACTTAACAATGTAAGATGATATAATGAACCTAAAATGAACTTAACAATGCAAGACACCTTAAATAATCTTAAAATGAATCTAACAATGCAAGATAAAATGAACTTATCAATGCAAGCTAACATCACTCTAAAATGAATTGATTATGCAAGATGATATAACAATGAGCCTAAAATGAATTTAACAATGCAAGATGTCTTAAATGATCTTAAAATGAATCTAATTAATGCAAGATGCCTTAAATGATCTTAAAATGGATCTAACTAATGATACCATGAGTTGTAGATCATCCTTACCTTGTTCTTGATTTTTCTTTTGGTTGTTCTCTGCATCAATTTCCTTGCTTTCAATCCCCAAAAGAATCCATAGCGAAGGAATGCAAAGTGCGACTAAAGAGCTCAGACGATGACTTTTTGAGGTTGAACAAGCTATGGCATTTGAGTCTCAAATTTTTTTTATTTTTATTTTATTTTTGGTGTGTGTCACAATCAACTGATAAACTAGATGGGTGGACTATGGAGGATCAAGCAGGGAATGTTAGCAGGACAATGACTCAGGATGTTAGCATGATGGTGGGAGGATGGGATGTGTCACTAATTTACAAGGACCAAATCGAGTAGATTAATTACAAGTGATTAGTTATAGTGATTACATAAAAAAGGTTGTTGCCGAGATTTGATTGGATCACTTGTTTTGATGCACATGATAGGTGCGTGTGCTAATTGATTAGTTCAAGAGGAGAGATACATCCTGTGAGAACCCAAAGATGACGATAATCTAGATCTAAGTTGACAAAAGGAAGGACACATCCTCAGGACTCATTCTCAGAAAGATGAGACTTACCAAGTTGATTGATCAAATGCGCACTACCAGCAAACTATAGAACCAATGTATGATAAGGAGAAACTCAAGACACGGGAAAATATACAGGATTGAAGTTTAGGGCTCTCAGAATAGTACAACATATGGAAAACAATATACAAGATTATGTGTACAAAAGCTCAGGATATGAGATAGGAAGATCATTGTGGACTAGTGCGTATGATATGTGAACACCCAGGGAATCTAGAAAATATGGAGATGGTGCTAGGGATGGAAGGAAATGAGATTTTGATAGATAATGGAATGGTCCATTATGTGTGATGCCTGTTTCCAGGTTTTCATCACCCATACTTATCCAAGGTGCCTGATTGCCAAGTTTTCACCACTGGACAAAAGTTTTTCTCTTTATTTATTTTTTTTGATTTCTTCGGATCTTTTGATTTTTTTGATATTGTGCAAGTGCTTGTTTACCATGTTTTCACTGGGACAACCATTTTTTTATCTTCATACTTTTCTTTTTAGTGATTTTTCCAGGACTATTTTTCATTGTTTTTGTTCTTTCTTTAGGACTTTTTACACCATTTATGGATTTTCTCAGATAACTGGAATGAACAACCAGCCTTCAGGCATAGAAGCACCTGAGATGAATGATGTTGATAGGATCATTAAATGGTTCTCCTTCAGGAGTGGAGAGTTGATATGCCCCAGAACTGAAGCATGCGGTGACAACATATGGACCTTTCTAGGTGACTTCAAACTTGCCTTTGTTTTCCCGATCAGTACCTACTTTCTGATTTTCTTTTAGCACAAGGTCCCCTACATGGAACTAGCGTGGGTGGACCTTCTTGTTATAGTTTTTATTGAGTCTATTCTGATAAAAAATCAAGTGATCATAAGCTTGCTGGCACTTTTCATCTAGGAGATCCAACTGTGTGGGTTATGCAACCCGATAATCTTCATCATCAATCAGGCCTCTTAGTGATACTCGGAGGGAGGGTAGTTCAACCTCAATTGGTAAGAATGCTTCAACACCATAGGCTAGGGAGTAGGAAGTGGTTCCAGTAGGAGAATGGTAGGAAGTGCGATATACCCAGAGGGAAAGATTGATCTAGAGATGCTGGTCATGACTAGTATCATTGACAACTTTCTTGAGGATTTTGAGGATGGTTTTATTAGTTGCCTCAGCTTGGCCATTACCTTGCGGGAAATATGGACTGGAGAAATGGTGATAGATAGGGAGGTGAGCACAGAGATCACTGACGTGTTGATTTTCAAAAGGTGTATTGTGATCTATGAAGATGGTGGAGGGTATGCTAAAGCGGCAGATGATGTGATAGAGGATGAATTTGGATATCTGGACACCAGCAGTGAGTGTGAGCAGAATTGCTTTGACCCACTTTATAAAGTACTCCGTAGCTATGATTATGTACTTGTGGCCTTCAAAGGAGAGGGGAGTAATCTTACCAACGAGGTGAAAACCCCAACAAGAGAAGGGCCAATGAGGTGCAATATGTCTGAGGTCTTGAGGAGGAGCATGGATCAAATTAGCATGTTGTTGACAAGGTAGGCACTTTTTGACGAACTCACAAGCATCATGTTCCATTGTAGGCCAATAGTACCCTGCATGTAGCAGTTGTTTGGCTAGGACCATACCACTTGTGTGGGCACCGTAGATTCCAACGTACCTCTTGTAAAGCCTGGGCGGCTTCATTTTCATCTAAACATCTAGAGAGTACATTGTGATAGCCTCAATGATAAAGGGTATTGGCTACGAGGGTGTAATGGGATGCTCTTTAGATAAAGTTTTGGCATTGGTTTGTAGTGAGATGAGGATATATGATACCATTTTGTAGGTAATCTTGGATATCATGGTACCACGGGGACTAAGGACCAACCAAGACACATACACGGTTTGATTCATCATTCTCATAAACGGGAGCATGTAGTTGCTCAACTAAGAATTCATATTTCATAGATTCATGGGGAATCTTGAGAAGGGAGCCAATTATGGCCATTGCATCAGTAGATTTGTTCTATAGACGTGGTACCTATGTAATCTACAAATGGAGGAAATGTTATTTCAGCTTGTCAACCATTTGTTTATATAGCGTCAATTTGTCATCTTTGGTTTGGTACTCATCAAAGACTTGTTTGATGATGAGTTGGGAGTCACCAAAGATCCTGATATTTGTGATGTTCCATTTTATAGCCATGTAGAGTCCTGCAATGAGTGCTTCATATTCTGCAATGTTGTTTGTGCAGGGAAATCCCAATTTGAATGACATGGGGATGTAGTCACCTTGAGGTGTGACAAAAAGTATTCCTGCCCCTGCACCATGAGCTGTGTAGGACCCATCAAAGTAGAGTTGCCATGTTGGTTGTTCTTCTACCATGTACAAGTGCTCATCTGGAAATTCTGTGACCAAAGAATATGCATCTACCAATGGTGCTTCGGCTAGCTGATTGGCAAAGACTTGCCCTTTAATGGCTTTTCTGTCAACATACTGAATATCGAATTCACTTAGCAACATAACCCATTTTTCCATGTGACCTCTAAGTGTAGTCATGGAGAGTAGGTATTTGAGAGGATCCACCTTTGAAATGAGCTTGGTTGTGTGACTAAGCATGTAGTGGCAAAGTTTTTGAGTGGCGAAGACCACCTCCAGACATGCTTTTTCCATAGGAGAATAATTGAGCTCATAACCCACTAAGGTTCGACTGATATAATAAATGGCCCTTTCTTTGCCTTTATCATTCAATTGAGAAAGGAGTACCCCCAGTGTTGTAGTAGTAGTAGAAATGTATAAGATGAGTGGTTGACCAGGTATAGGTGGTATTGAGATGGATGGATTAGCCAAATATTCTTTGATTTTGTCAAAACTCTTCTAACACTGAGGATCCCACTTGAATGTGTTGTCTTTGCATAGGAGATGAGAGAATGGTTGGCACTTGTCTGCTAGTTGAGAGATGAAATGGCACACAGATTGTAGCTTTCCTTGGAGGCTGCATAGCTGTCGAGGTGTTTTTGGTGGAGGCATCTCTATGATAGCTTGCACTTTATTTGGATCAATTTCAATGCCTCGTCTGGTTACAATAAACCCTAGGATTTTCCCTGATGTGACTCCAAAGACACATTTCTTAGGGTTGAGCATCAAGCAGTAGTGTCAAATTCTATCAAAGACACATTCCAGAACATCTAGGTGATCTTCCTGTTTTACTGATTTTGCCAAGATATCATCCACATAGTCTTCAAGGATCTTGTGGATCATGTCATGAAAAATGACCGTCATTTCTCTTTGATAGGATTCCCAAGCGTTATTTAAGCCAAAAGGCATCATGTTATAGCAGAAGGTTCCCCAAGGGGTTGTGAATGTTGTCTTATGCTGATCTTCTTCTGTAATGTGGATCTAATAATATCTGGAAAAGTCATCAATGAGTGACAACATCTCATGTCCTGCTATGAGATCTACAATCATGTTTATGTTTGGCAAGGGGAAATGATCCTTGGGACATGCCTTATTGAGGTCTCTGAAATCTATGCATATCTTGATTGATTTATCCAGCTTAGAGATAGGCACCATATTAGAAATCCAGTCAGAGTAGTCAATGGGGTGGATGATCTTGGCTTGGAGTAATTTTTCTAGCTCCGCTTTGACAAGTAGTGCCACTTTAGGATGCATCTTTCTGAGATTTTGCTTGACAGGTTGATGTTCGGGTCCACTGCTAGATGGTGAACCACCAAGTTGGGATCTAACCCCGGAATGTGGGAGTAAGACCATGTGAACTTGTTGATGGATTCCTTTAATAAAGTGACAAGATCACTTTCTTCTGCTTCAGTCAGAGATGCTGCTATGTATGTGATGGTGGGATTTTCTTTGGTACCTAGATTGATAGGTTTTGCTTCTTCAATGAGAATTGATGACTGTTCATGCTGGTAATATCAAATAAGAGGAAGAGGAGAATCTTCATCCTTTGGCACCTCAAAGAGGTTTTCACCAGGGGATACGCCCTTTGTTTTTACCTTTTTATGATCAGATAGCGCCCCTGAGGGGTTTTCACTAGGAGATCGATTTTTCTCTTTTTTATTTTTATTTTCTATGTCATTTTTGTGGCTAAAGTTCTCCTCTTCCCCAAAGTATGCCGTTGGGTCTAGTTTGTAGAGATATGGTGAGTCTTGCCCCCAGTCACTGCTTTGCTCAATTGCTCCCATAAAGCTTAGGAGTGTGTCATCACTTTTGAACTCGTCAACATGTACGACACTTGGTTGGTCCTATTCTATGAGTTCAGGATGGTGGAGGGGGAGGTCAATGAAGAGGATGGAAATTTGTTGTAGTACAACATTGCCCAGGAAGGTTTCATCGTCAAAAACATTATCATAAGCTCTCACAACTTTCTCTTCTGGGATATCTTCGATGTCAGTGATTTCTCCCAGGGGTCGACAAGAGGAATAATTGATAAACTCATTGGTGCCCCCAGTCGTGTCAGAGCCCATACCAAGGCCCAGGTGCTTTTCTAGTCAGGTAGGTACAATAGGATCTTTCATTCCTTGTTCTTCATAACCAAGGCCACCTCCTTGGTAATTCCATTTTTCTGTCACCAGTTTGTGCGTTGTGGGGTAATTTGAAGTAATTTAGGTGGTTTGCATCCTTGGGTGGTTGATCCTTGTATAGCCATTGGTTGATGTTTGGTGCCATTTCCTAGCCAGTCAAAGTACCTTGTGATATGAAAGTGGTAGAACCAAATTGTAGTACCTTGGTTGCTTCTGATTCTATTTTGCTTAGATTAGGTTGGCAGCCATGAGTGTGAGGATCAATTGGAAATACTCCAACTATGAAGGCATTAGATAAAGTGTACTCACTGCAACCTTTGTTTTTCATCTTGAACGTGGACAAGGTGGAGGAGGAGATTGTTTCTGGGTCTCAATGGGTTCGAGCTGAGCTAGAGACAGAGGTGCCAATATCAATCTTGGGATAGTGATTGGAATGTGGAAAGGATGTCTCCAACGCATTGCAGTATGTGAAGGGCTTGGGATCTGCATGGATGGTGATCTCAGTGCCTTTGTATGGGAATTTGATGCACTGATGGTAGGTGGATGGGATGGCTTGCATAGAATGAATCCATCGGCATCCAAGGAGGATGTTGTAGGGAAGGTCAAGATCAACAACATGACATAATGTCTCCGAGATAACTGGACCCACTTGAATGGGTAAAATTATGGTGCCTTCAGAAGTACGTTCCAGATTGTCATATGCTTTTATTGTGATGACATCATTTGTTATATCAGCCTCAGTGCAACGCAACTATTTTATGAATTTTAGAGTACACAAATTTAGGGCCGATCCATTATCTATCATGACCCATTTGATGGTGAAATCTTTAACCATGATAGCGATACAGAGTGGGAGATTATGATCGGTTTCATCATAGGGTACATCTGTTGGTCTAAAGGAGACCCCACAGGATGTAGACAGGTGTCCGATAAGGTTTTGGAATTCAGTGAAGTTAATGTCGCTGGGAACATGGGATTCTTGCGAGGCTTTAGTGAGGATCTCTTGATAAATGAGTGATGTGTGGAGAAGATCCAGGATGGAAATTTGGGCTAGAGTATTTGCTAGGTGTTCCTAAATTTTGTATTGGGTCCCAGTAGATGGGGCGGAACTAGCACCTACAACTGTTATCCTACCTCTACGAGTGGTGATTGTGCATTGGCTATTGGCACCCCTGACATGGATGACATTAAATTGATCAGATTTCCACAATCCATAAGAATTTTCAACTTGATTTCTAGATTTGATTGTGTGTAGCTTTTAGCATCAACATTTCGGATCACACTCTATGATCCATCATCAGGATAAGAGAAAAGAGCATGAAGGACATTGATGGAGGACTGGACTTGGGATATACAGTCGATGAGATTATCATAGTTGATATAAGCATTGGTATAATCTTTTCTATTGGCATTTTCCACTTGTTTACCCTTTCCCTGATCAGAGGATTGACTAGGATTGCCTGGACCTGTGCTGGAAGTGTGTTTAGGGAATGCATTCCACTAAATTTTAAGTCCTACATTTGGGGATGATTAGGTAGGAGAATCCACTTTGATCTCCTTGCGATCAATGAGATCCTAAATATAGTGTTTCAACTTCATTCATTTGAGAGTGGTGTGTCCCTTAACATGGTGGTATTCATAGTACTCATTGTCTTTATACCAAGCAGGCTTAGGAGTTGAGTCATCAAATGATTGTGTTTTAGGATACATGACTTGGTTAGCTTGGACCAACTTGTGAAAGATGACATATATAGGTTCACCCAAAGGGGTAAATGTGCATTGTGGTGCATTCATAGTGTGAGGTCTTTGTTGTGCATGCGGGACTAAGATAGCATTTGTCTGATTTATAGGACCTTGATAGTTGTGTTGATAGGATATTCCTGGAGGAGGATAGATGGGTGTGCCTTGAGGGTGCATGTTTTGCTGATATGTTGGTTACGGATACACGAGATAAGGCTATTGATACATGGGAGGAGGTTGGGGTTACATTGGTGGTGTTTGCTGATAAGTCTGGGTAGGTGCATTAGGACTAGCTGCCACAACTTGAACATGTTTGGTGTCAATGGCTCCATCTGTTACTGCATTTTTGTTCTTGTTCTAGTAGTGTGATTGATCATTGTTATGTTTGTCAGGTTGGGATTCTTTGTAGTGCTTAATGGTACCTTCTTCTTCAAGACCTCATTCAAGGTCCATACCATTGATTCTGATGTCATGATAAGTTTGTATACAGTTCATGCACATGTGATAGGTAAGCTTAGGATGAAGGTTGTTAATGAAGATTTTGATAAGATGTTGATCTGGGGGTTGGTAAGATAAACTTGTGGTAAGCCCTTGCTAGCGTTGAAGATAATTGGCAAGGATTTCTCCTCCCTTTTGTTTGGAATTGCATAGGTCAAGGAGTGAGAGTTCATTTTCGACATTATGTGCATATTGGGGCACAAATTTTTTAGATAATTCTGTGAAATTAGAGACTGTGCCATAAGGGATTTTGTAGAACCATTCAAGAGCGGTTCCTCCCAAGATTTTGGGAAATAGTCTCATGAGGAAGTTATCGCTATAGGCCACTTCTTGACAGGCCATGTAGAATTCTTTCACATGACACACAGGATCACCCTTCCCCCAATATTTATCAAATTTTGGGGTCTCAAAGTGCTTGGGGAAGGGTATAGCAGTGATAGATTGGTCAAATTGATAAGGACGCACTTCCTCAAACTTAAATGTTTAAGCCTCTGTCCCAGATTTGAGCTCCTTAAGAGCATTTTTCATTTCCTCCCATTCAGGATTGATTTGTGGGGGAGGATTATTGATCATGATTGTAGGATTCCCTTGTGCTTGATATGGATTGAATGGTGAATATGGAGGATTATTTGGGGGATATTATGGTGTTTGGTAGGGTGGTTGCTTGTCAATGTATACGGGTTGCTGTGGTGGAAGTTGGGGTTGAGTGGAATACTGCAATGGGGGAGGTGTCAGTGCCTGATACGATTGCTGCAATTGTTGGAAATATGCTTGTATTTGTTGTGGTGTTGGATAGGTGGGATGAGTTTGTTGCGCACCTCCATAAGTGTTTTGCGGTAGAATGCCCCTAGTGAGAACTTGTTGTGGAGGGGGGAATTGTTTGTGATGCAGCAGAAGATGGCATGGATATGTAATTGGCAGGATGAGTTTGCTGTTGTTGCCCAGTTTGGATAAAAGGGTTAGCAAACTATTGTGGTGGTTGTGGCTGCTGTGTAGTTTGAAGAGTAGGCTATGCAACTGCGAAGGGGCTGGTTGGTTGTTGTTGCGCTAGGGATGTGAATGGATTGGTGATTTGCTACTGTGGGATAGGTTGCTATTGGATAGGTTGGATGGGAATTTGGGGTATGGTGAAGAGATTCATGGATGGTTGTAGTGTGGGGGGATTTGGGTTGAACAACGTTTGAGGTGGAACAACTGGCATTTGTTGTGATTGTGTTGTTGGTGGAGCGGGAAAAGTGGACCCTTGCAAAAATAAGGGTTGGTTATATGAGTTGGTAGGTGGCATGCCTATGGTGAAGAAAGGTGGAATAGGCATGGAGACTTGTGTGCTTTGATGTTGTGAACTGGTTGTAGCACTTTGAATGGGTTGAGTAGGAATGGGTGGAATAGCGGTTTGTTGTGTGCTAACTGGTGGTGGTGGTGGAAAGTTTGCAATGAATGTTGGGATTGCTTGCGAAAGAGGAGTAATTGTGGTTTGCGGAGGTGCTTGCATAGTGATGGGGGGTATTGTTTGCACTGTTGATGTGGCATTAATGGGTAGGGATCTTGAGGTAGGTGTAGTTGTTGTGTGTATGGTGGAAGGTGGAATGGAGTGATGAACTACTTGCGCGAGAAGAGTTCCCACTTGTAAGGCTCATTGTAGTGGATAAAAAAATTCATTTCTAGTGGGATAAGGATGTTCTCCTAGAGGTTCCATAGGTCATGTGACAAGTGTGGGTATAATCCAAGGTGGAAGTTGGAGTCCTTGTTGTTGGATGTCCAAGAGTACGTGGTTGCTATTACGTCCACTCATGGCATTTACCATGTGGACAAGCATTGGATGGTTGATAAATGTTTCTATGGTACTTAGAGTGGGAGTTTCATTAGTGTCTACCTAGATATGTTCTATTTGATCATTGGGCTGAGGTGCATAAGTTACCATGGTGTTGATGTTGTCATTCGTAGGATTAGATGAGCTAGCGGCAAGATTAGGATCCATGTTCTTCCTCTTCTTAGTGGCTTGTGTGATAGGTGGCATGAAATGATTATCCTAAAGGAATATGAGATGCAAGATGTATGCAAGGAT
>MU225925.1:1169063-1219871 GCA_018584345.1 Thuja plicata
GTGATGATGGCTATATCTACCTTCAACAAAAGGCCAAGGACTAGATGTCTTGGAGGCATCTTCAATATTGCCACTGCATGTACAAATGAAAGTTTAAAACAAGTAATCACACTGTTAGGAAAAAGAATAGAATGGGACATCATGGAAACTTTCAAATTTTTTATCAACCATCATGATACTCTCTTATCCCCACCAGAAGTGGAGCGTGCCTCTAAGGTGTTAGTTGGCCTCCATCTCCCGCTTCACCACAGGCCCAAGAAAGCAGATGAATCTGGAATGCAATGTCCTCTGAGGTGGAACTGATGTCCACCCCCAATTTTTTTTTTTTAATTCTATCTTGCCACCGTCGCAATTGTGACATTAACCCTAGAATTACGACGGGGTCGCTGTATTGGCAACGCCCAAACACCGTCGCAGTAGCTTGGGTTTTTGTTGCAATTATGACGTTAACCACCAGAATTACGACGGGCTTGCTGTATTGGCGAGGCCTAAAAATTGTCGCAGTTGCTTGGATGTGTGTCACAATTGCAACATTAACCCCCATAATTATGACAGGCTATTTGCATTGGCGACGACTAAAAACTCTCGTAGTTGCTTGGGTGTCCGTCGCAATTGCGACGCGTACATATATAATTATGACAGATTTCCTGTATTGGAAATGCCCCAAATGCCGGGGTTGATAGGGCTACATAGCAATGGATTGAATTCATAATTATGACGGAAAAGGAAAGACGTATTTTGCGACTAAAAAATAGTGACATCTATTCCTGTCGCAATTGTGACACATTTCTGTCGCAATTGAGACACATAGTCATCGCAAATCGACCACAAATGTATTAGTGGCTCCTATGGATTAAGGATGACTTGATGTTTGCATGGATCAAGGGTTGATTTCCCTAGTGTAGGATCAAATGGATGTGATTATCTACCTTAGACAGACTTATGGTCTTCACCGGATGAGATTCTTTGCTAATGTGAACCAACCTTTTGATCAAGGTGATGAAGTTGCAAAAGACAAAAGGGATTATCCTAAAACAATGCTTAGTTTAAGGACACTCAAGGATGGGGTTTGATTAAGATGTAGGTTTTTAGAAAATCCAAAAGGTATGCAATACCAAGTGAGGTGTGTGATCAAGGATGCTTTGGATGATGATTAGGATGATGCTAGGTTGATTAGGATTGGTTTTGATTAATGCAAGATCATGCTAGGATGAGTGTGTGATGTGTTCCTAAAGATGACAACCTAAGTGAGGTCCTAAAATGCAAGCTAAGTGAGCTTAAGAAGAGGAGGAACTTGTGCTTGTTGTGGTAAACTGACTAGTCATATTGTTCAATTGCAACAAAAGCAGAGTTTAGATGATATTTGCCCATGAAGCAAGCAACCTTGTTGTTGTAAATCACTTTTTCAAGTAGTTCTCATTTATGGATTTCTTGCTTGATAGAATCGACAATGTGTTGGTACTTGGTAGCCTCTCGGCTTGTGTTTTTTTGTTCTGTTTGCATGGGCGGTAACGGGGTTTTCACCTTCTTGTGTTTCTTGGAATCAGTCATGTCCTATAAGTAGATCTTGATCTTTGATGAATAGTTTGAGGTTCTTAGGACATATCTCATGAAAGACCGAAATTTTTTTTCAAAAGGATGTTTGTTTTGATAATCTGGCAAAAAGCTTGATCGTGTTTTGATTTTCAATAGGATTGTTCTATGGAAAGAACCAATTTCAACATAATCAAAACTGGAAAATAACAACCATGTTTCTAAAAACAATCTAACAAGGGACAAAGCAACCTTGAAGGATACAAGCACATGACAAATTTGAATGTTGGATATTCTGTTTGTGTTTTGGATTTGTCAATTTCTTCAAGCACTTTAAGCACAAAAACTACCTAAGGAATTGGCATAGCATGAAAATACTTTCTTGTAAGCTTAGGAACACACACAAGAGCTAATCAGAATAAGGCCATCACCAAGCATGCAATGGCTTCAGTCATGACCCCATATTATCTGGTTCCAAACACTCAGGGTGGCACGAATGTACTAGTGATCTTGGGGAAGTTACTATCTTCCTTGCATAAGCATTATCACCTTTCAGGGGTGTTCTAGGTACCTTCTAAGCCTAGAGTGTTTAGTATGGATCTCCATTCAATTGTATCCTCTATGTTCGTGCAAGCACGATTCAGGCGTATAGCCCCATCGAGCCTCTTGACAAAAGTTGTCACGTACACGTAGTTAAGACCGTGAGGCTGCACTTAAGTTAGATGAGAGTTGAGTATAATCTTAGATGCCAAATGAATCCCAAGGCTTTAACCCCAAAGAGTAAATTTGATTAACATGAGTTAGAGTGGTGTGGCTTACACCTCGTTCTCACGTGGCTCATTTTCGGGAGATGTTTTCCTCAATCGGCAGGCCCATCTAAAGGATTCATAGTAACCTAGATTGGCGACAAAAAGGAGTCTGGATTTCTGATTTTCCCACAAGGGGAAAAGAGAAGAATCTCCTATCCAATATCATTTTCTCCAAAAACACGCAAGACACACTTTGTTTTTTTTTTTAAATATTTGATTGCTTAACACTAAGTAAGTGTGTCTAGGTTTTTGATCTTCCCAAAAGGGAAGAGAGCATAATCCCCTAACACTCACTTAGGATTAACCTAAAAAATCTAACTACTTAGTCTAGGTGCCTAAAAATCATTAATGAAAACATGATCATTTGGTTTATGTAGATCCGAGGCAACCTACAAGACAAATGCGAGTAGTTTTGAATATTGCATCTTTGACAAGCGGTGCTGTAAAACAATCAGTTAGTAGTTTCTAGTTTATCCTTTGGCAAGCATTAAAAACACAAGAAACACTTCACAATTGTTAGCTCAAGATATATCCAACTTAGACAGAGTGCAGACACCGATTCAGGGCGAAGACGCCGATTTTGGTTTTTTCTAAAAAAGCCAGAAAGCAAGAAATTCTCTAAAAAACACAGAAAGACCAGAAAAAGCTATACCAGTTGGAAACACCGGTATACAGATTGCAGACGCTAATGCAGGTTGTAGATGCCAGTCTGTGAATCGCAGACGCTGGTTTATGAACTAACATTTCTGCAGATGCTAATTTACATGGAAGCACAAAAAGACAGCAAGTAAAGTTAATTTTCTTCTTTTCTAGTCTTTTATCAGATCAAATTTAGCCACTTTTAAAGTATTAACATAACTTAAAAGCTAGTTTTCTTTAAACGGTAATCAAGATTTTGTTCTCCTTAACAAAAATTTGGCATTATTTCTGCTTGTAAAATGAATCTCTGCTAAAAAAATAGATTAATGAAATGCCAAAAACTAGTAGGAAAGACAAAAAACTTGATAAATTAAAAAGTTGTGTTTTGCAAACTCTCAAAGTAGGTCTATTTGGTGGAAATGCTAGTGCAGGGTAGAAATGCTGGTTCAACGCAGACGCCGAATGGTAGCTCAGGTAGAACTGGCATTTGTGCAGATGCCTATGCGTGAAACACAGACGCTGATTCACATTTTGGGCAAAACTTGAACATAATTTAAGACAAGAAGTTAGAGTTTTAGGGACGTGGGTCCCACCAGGTGTGCCAGAATTTAGTATGAGGAATTATTCAACCTGTTGGGAGCAAGCTCATACATGAAAATGTTAGCGAGTCAGCACATATATCATTTCAAAAGAATGTAAGAAAATAAGCAAGCAACTAAGAAAACCAAATAACATCAGATAGAGCTAAAAAGTAAATAAATAATGTACCCTAATCTACTCATTTTGATTTTCTCTTTTTAGATTAATGTGCGTGTACTCTCTCAAACACACAAATACTATGGATCCCAATGCAAATGCAAGACTTATGAAAACAAGAAGAAATATTCAAGAGCTAGTATGAGGAACTAGTCTCAAATCTTCTAGCAAGATGATAATCTAAGCTATGGAAATGAAGATGATATGCATATGCTAATATAGAAACTAAGATTCATTCACCAATTTAGAACTTAGCATGTGATTTCTAAGATTATTTGAACATGGAAACCATGAAACTAGCATCTAAGAACATTAGCATAAAAACAACTATGAAATTCGAAGACAATTCTAGCATGATAACAATGCAAATTGAGAGATGAAAATATGAGAGGAGAAGGCCTTTATTTATAGAGTTTTTGGAGAGAGTAAGAGGCTTGGATGAAGTGGCACCTATGTTGCATCCACATAAGAGCCACATAGGAGACACGTGGATTTGAAAAGATGGCCAATTTTGAGTCAAAGTTGGCATTAATATTGAGTAGCTCAATATTTCAAAATAGGAGACAAAGTTGTAAGAAGGAAATAAAGAGGAATGGGTGCCCATTTTGGAGAGAATTTCCCCATATGGGTGAGCATTCAATTAGCCTTAAAAAGGTTAGGAATCATCCATTAAGCATGGTTAAAGGATAGTTAGGTGGGGAAGTATATTTAGGAAATGAGGTGATGGAAGTAGGGTAGGAATAGGGTAGGCTTTAGGGTAGGATTAATAGGTTCCTAGCTAGGGTTTTAGGGTATTATTAAAATCAAATTTGAATAAATCATGGTTTAGAAGAATTAGGAAAATGGAGGATTTAATAAATATAAATTTATTAAAAAGGGAATTTCATGAGATAAATGTATTTAAACAAAATACATTAGAATAGTATTTAAACTATTGATAAATGAAACTATTTAATTGATTGTATTAAATAGTTAGAGGAATAATAGGGAAAATAATATTAATATTTTTAGATGTCTACAAAAATATATCAAGGCCACCCCCATTATGGAAGGCATGGGATATCATGGCACTAGCCTTAGCACAAATGAAACTGGTAAGTAGAAAATTGTAATAGAAAATAGCTATCCCTGAGGACACAGATTGGGTTTCGTAGAAACTAAGACTAACTTCCCCAAGGATTATTATTTAGCTGCCTCAAATTTAGACACTGAAGAAGAGTTTTTCAAAGTCCCTTTCCAATATGTTGAAGATGACCTTGAAAAATTTACCCATGTCCTCACCATTACACAAGCCGATCTTTCCTCCCCTCACCTTCCCATCACAAACCCCGAACTAATTGACTGGGATAAGCAAGATTCACAAAAGCTTTAGATATTTGTGATTTGGAAAATGTAGTATTAGCTCCCTTTGGACTTAAGAATCTCTGAGAATATGAGCATTAGATCAACTTCAGTGAGACAACCTACTTCGGTAGCCAGGTCAGTTCTCTTAGTCACAAAAATAACAGTAAAAAGTTTTTTTAAAAATGAAAATATAAAAACATCCCCTGGTGAAAACCTCTTGCATGCACCTTTGGATGAAGAAAATACAAAATAAAGGACACATCCTCTACTGAAAACCTTTTTGAGGTGCTAGAGGAGGGAGAAGATGACCTTCCATTCATATCATTAGAACCATAAATATCCTCTATGATCATTGAAGACACTATCCTAATCAATCTTGGTACAAAAGAGGATCCACAAATCACTTACATTGCAGTCTCTCTCAGTGATCAAGAAAAGAAAGACATGACTGCATTTCTTTAAAAGAACAAAATCAAATTTTCCTAGACCTACAAAGACATGCCTAAGCTTGATATAGATCTTTTCATGCACCGTCTTGTTGTGTATCCTAATGTGAAATTTGTTAAACAAAAAATCTGCAAGATGCATCCTCAAGTGGCATTGGTAGTCAAAGAAGAACTTCAAAATATGCTTGATGCACAGGTGATTCGACCTATAGACTATCCTTAATGGGTCTCCAATATTGTACTAGTAGGAAAGTGTGCTGGGGGCATTCATATCTATATAGACTTTATAGAATTAAATCTTGCATGTCCTAAGGATTATTTTCTACTTCCCAATATCCATATTATAGTGGATTTGATTGTTGGACACAAGATGTTGTCCCTCATGGATGACTTCTCTAGTTATAATCAAATCAGGATAGCACCAGAAGATCAAAACAAGACTACATTCACGACACCTTAGGGTACCTTCTGCTATCAAGTGATGCTCTTCAGTCTTAATAATGCTGGAGCAACATATCAGAGAGAAATGACTACCATATTTCATGATCTTTTACATGTCATCATGGAAGATTATGTTGATGAAATTTTGGGAAATTCCAAGACACAAGAATCACACATTCCCATCCTCACTACAATTTTTGAGTGATTAGAGAAATAAAACCTTTGGATAAATCCTAAGAAGTGTGTCTTTAGATTATAATTTGGTAAGTTAATGGGATACGTTGTGTCACGACATGGAATAGAAGTAGACCCAAAGAAAGTGAAAGCCATCCTAGAGATGCCACCTCCTAAGATATTGAAATAGTTATGTAGCTTACAAGGAAAGCTTTAGTCCATCAAGAGATTCATGTCACAGTTGGCAGATAAAGTGCATCCTTTTTCTCACCTCCTACACAAGAATATCAAGTTCTAATGGGATTGCTTATGTCAAAACACATCTGAGAAATTAAAAGAATATGTAGCTAATCCACCCATACTGGTGCCACATATTATTTCTTGTCCTCTAATTTTGTACATAGATGCCACATAGGTGCCATTAGGTGCTCTTTTGGCACAATTAGATGGTATTGGAAAAGAGCGAGCAATTTATTACCTCAGCAGGACACTTATTGGTTATGAGTTGAATTATTGTCTCATTGAAAAGGCATGTTTGGAAGTTGTCTTCTGCACATAGAAACTATTAAATTATATGTTAAATCATAAGATTCATCTTGTTTCCAAGATTGATCCACTCAAGTACCTCCTGTCACAAGCTTCTCTTACTGGTCATACGAAAAAATGGGTTATGATCCTCAGTGAGTTTGACATTATTTATGTGGATCAAAAAACTATAAAAGGACAAGTCATTGTAGATTAGTTAGCTGAAGTGCCTGTCGATGGTAAGCATCCACTCAACACAGATTTTCTAGATGAATCAATCCTCAATATTTCCCAGAGTATCTCATGGAAACTTTATTTTTATGGATCCTTTACTCAGAAAGGATCAGGGGCAGGAATCTTGTTTGTCATGCCACACAGGGCTCTCATCCCTAAATCCTATAAATCACAATTTCCTTGTACCAACAATATTGTAGAATATGAAGCCCTTGTACTTGGACTCCGTCAGGCCATACAATGGAAGATTCTCAATTTTTTAGTTTTAGGTGATTCACAACTAATTATCAAATAAGTTATGGATGAATATCAAACAAAGGATGATAAGTTGTTTCCCTATCATGACACAATTGAAGACCTGAACCAACATTTCATTGATTTGGTTTTTCAGCAAGTTCTATGCACAAAAAACAAAGAAGATGATGCAATGGATGTCATTGGGTCCATGATTACCATTCCAGAGAACAGTACACGGTACGAGTTTCTTGTTCAGAATCTTATAGTCCCTACCTTTGACCAACCGAACTCTGAAATGGTGTGTGAAATTGCTGATCCTAATTCCCCATGGTAACAAGAGATATACTCCTACCTTCATGATGGAAATACCTCACTTTCCTTAACACCTAATCAACAGAAAACCTTCATTTTCCACACTTCTCATTACATGATCCTTGGTGATACCCTATTTTGAAAGCACCTCGATAGAACTCTTTTAAGGTGTCTGAATTTTGATGAAGCACAAACATCCTTGGAGGAGGTACACCAAGGAATCTGCAGGGCTCATTCTAGTGGACTCAGTTTTGCCAAGAAATTATTATGCACTAGATACTACTGGCCTACCATGGAATGGGATGCCTATAAATATGTGAAGAAATGTGTACCTTGTCAGCAACATGTTGATTTGATACATTCTCCCTCTTGGCCCTTTTCCCATTGGGGCCTCGACCTAGTTGGCTAGATTTTCCCAAATTCTTCCAACGGCCATAACTGCATCCTTGTCGCCACTGAATACTTTACCACGTAGGTCAAAGGTGTTCCTCTTACCTACACTACTAGAAAATATATTTTAAAGTTTATTTTGAACTACCTTATCTATCGCTATGGTATTCCTCAAGACATCATCACTGATAATGGAGGGCCTTTTAAAAACAAGGATGACACATATCTTTGTAGAAAGTTTGGCATTACCCACCATACATCTTTCAAGTATTTTCCACAAGGTAACAGTCAAGCAGAGGCTACGAACAAAACTATCCTCAAAATCCTCAAGAAAATAGTCGATGATACTGGCTATGATTGGCACCTTCACCTCAATCCCGCCCTTTGAGCCTACCACACTTCCATATGTACCCCCACTGGAGCCACACCATTTTCCCTTGTCTATGGCACCGAGGCTATTCTACCCATTGAAATTGAGCTCCCTTCCCTCAGAATTTCTCTCAAGAATCTATTGTCCAAAGAAGAATATAGAGTTCCTCGCTTGCAAGAGCTTGAACTCCTCAATGAGAGACATCTCAATGCCTTAAACCACCTATGTGTGTATCAAAATTGCCTCTGCCTCCAGTTCAAAAAGAGGATCAAACCTTGCCTTTTTGAGGTTGGTGATCTCTTCCTCCAACACAATATGAAGAACCTCCAGAACCGTGAAAAGAAAGGAAAGTTTGAGCCTAATTGGTTGGGGCCCTTCATAATCATAGCTAAGTTTGGGTCCAATGCTTATCAGATTTGCACACTAGAAGGAGATTCGGTTCATGATCTTGTAAATATTTTGCATCTCAAGTGATTCTATGCTTGATCCTTTAGCATTCCATTGTAGATCTGAAAAGAAAAAAATCCAAAAATAAAAATTAGAAAATTAAAAAAAAAAATCAAAAAATCAAAAAAGGATAAACATAAAAAGAGCATAAAAAGTATTAAAAAAAGAAAAAAAGAAAAAGAGAAAGAAATTCATCCATTTGTGAAAACCACTTTGGTGGTGCATGGGATAAGTATCATGGTGAAAACCTGTCTAAGGCACCATGTGTGGTAAGGTCCACCATCTGTTTCAACCACATTTCATACAACATCCATCACCTTCCATAATAAATTCACTAACCATATCTTTGCATGTAGTCTTCTGACCGCTTTCCACTTCCACAGTAAGATCACATTCCTGCATGACTGAGCTTACCCCACAACATTGAGCTTTATTCCAGACATAGTAATCACAAAATTTTTCACCAAATCAGTAGATAGATTGAATTTCCTAGCTTTATTCTATTCACAAGCAAATGCCAGCGAATCCTTGTTTCAATCAATCAATCTTTTTCCCATCAGGATGCATCCTTCTAGTGTCGGCTCTTACATCAATCCTCACATCGAACTTGTTCATGGAAAGATATTTTAGACTGAATGATCTCTTGTTCAAGATTCCCTTTTGTTGATTTTATCTTATGTTTAAATATGTTATTTTCATGACTGCCTCAATCTTTCATATCTTGGTCCGTTGTGGAAAGTACCTATTGGAATACGTGTCATTTGTGGTATGATCTATTTGTCATAGATTGTTAGTACACTTATGTTTGATGATCATTTATGACTATGTATGCCTCACTGGGGGTAGGATTCATGCATACCAAATCCCTAACAAGATCTGGGTGTACTCCATCTTCTCACGAGTAACATTTCATAGGTTCCATCATTCTTGATATCTCACATTCTTGTTCCTAGAAACCTATTTCTCTGAGAGACTATTCCACTCAAAGGAACCATGTCACTTGTGTTTTCTGACACATGGTTCATACATCCTCTTCCAAAATCAAACTAGGGTTTTCTCTCCAATATTAACACAATATAAATCCCACTGTCAACATGTAGTTAGGGTTGCATGTTAGTTAGGTCATATTGCACTTTGAATTTTTCTCTTAGAAAGGTTTTCATTTCTTCCCCCTATCCAACTACCTAAGTGATTTTCTTGGATCTATTTGATACACAAAAAAACATGGTCCTCATGTGTCACATTTTGCATCCATCTCATTAAATTTTATCTTAGTATCATTAGGTTCGTTTAGTTTTCATTGCATTTAAATTTATTTTAGTTGCATTTTATTATTAGTTGCATTTCATTTTACATTCCATTGCATACCTTTAGCTTTCCTGCATAGTTACATTCATTGTATTATCATTAAATCATTTTATTAATCATTCTAAGTTATATTTCTTAATCCATTATATATCATATTCGTTCATCATTATACATTATACACAGTTATCTATTTTCATTAATCATTAAATGCATTAAATTAACACTACATTTTCATTACATCTCACATCACATTACATGCAATTCATTATAATTATCCATCTAGAAGCATCAACATGTATATTATTAACCATCCTATGCATCACATCCTTGCATCACATATAGGTTAGCATCATTATATACATTCATCACATCCTACATGTTAGTAATAAAATCATATACATCTGCATATAGAATCATAAAACATCCATAAACCAAAACCTAGATCCACCACAATAAATGTCTATATATATAAAAAATGTCCATAGTGTACATCATATATCATACATGCATGTCTCCATCTCAGAAACTAAAAAAATGTGTATCCAATTGGTCTGATAAATCATGAGGGTGGCTGCAATTGTCTCGCACCCCCTCCTGATCTGGATGGCCGAGGTGGTAATTCCACTAATGCCTATGAGTCCTAGCTTGTACTCTATGATACTGATCTCTTTGTATAGGCTTCCTATTGTTGTCCCTCTGGCACTGCCCCAAAATATAGGCCCATATAATATGAGGCCTCTCGACCTCTCCTATGTGCCTCTCTGTGTGCTGCAAATGTGTCTACTAGCACTTGACTAACACCACCAACTATGGCTTCTTGGTGGGCTATATCGTGCTCTATTCGATAGGTCTCCACTCATCTCTATGCCACATTCTACTTTGATGTAAGGGGCTCTATCTTCTCAGTCATGGAAGCTACCTCTACTCCCAGAGCCTCCTCATCCTATCCCCCATAGTAAACTCTCCGCTGTTTACCTATGCATGTAGTAGGTTTAATGCTCTCTGATCACCATTTGTATGCATAGTCTCTCCAACCAATACACCCTATACTTGGGATAGCTCCATCTATAAGCTTCTCTTTGTGGCGTGAGAGGTGGCTAGCAGTGCCTATACCCTCACTAGCTCTACCTGTACACTACTCTCGATATCCAGTGATGTGGCTAAAAGCCCCTGTACTCTTTGGAACTCTGTCTCTAGGCTATCTTACTCTACAACCACTATGCCATACACCTCTTGGGATATGTAGCCTACTAGTGGTCCCTATACTTGTGGGCCCTACATCTGTGGCCCCTATATCTATGGCCCCTATGACCCCCTGTCCTTGTGGTCAATGTCCCTGTCCCTCTATATCTGGGATAACTGGTGGCTGCATCCCTATGGATATCTGTATCTATCCTTGTTGCCTCACGATGGCTACCCTCGGCTGGACTCTCATCCCTCCATCCCTTCCATCTCCTCCATCCTCATCATTCCCATCCTGACCGCCACCCTCCCTACCTCTAGTCGGTTGCTCATTTGCCTGTACTACACCTAGTATAGTCAATCTAATCAGCCTATGTGCCACCCACCACTGTGCATATGAAGAATCTACTTCTACATCATGTAAGGAATCCCAAGACCTAATCCAAGGACCTCTTTTATCACAAGCCAAGATCTTGTCACTCCCTATAAATCTACTCCAATGCCCCATATACTACCTACCTCCCAGGTCACTAGTGGGTGAGGGAACCCATCTGATACTGCATCTTGCAGCCATCCCATCTACCTATGTACTCTCGATGATATATATATCTGCATATCATATGGGACGTGCGCCCTATTAGCCAGTAATTAGTATGCACAAATATGAGGCAATACACATCATAGAAACCATCCTCTATATAAACCTACTATTGTGGGTCCTGGCGACCCCATGCCTCGCACCCTACATAAGGTGCTCACTCTATCTATCCCATCTCATCCAGCATCTGCCACTAGTATCCTATCGATTCTCTCGACTGGTAACTACTCAAAGGTATATATCTATAGGAAAAAGGCTCATACACCTCCCTAGTCTCCTGTGTATAGATCGGGGAAATGATAGCAATATGCCCCTATGCCCACACAAGTAGTAATGTGACCCCTGCTCCCAATGCCCTACCCTTATGGTAGACACACATATGAAAATCATAGTATAGATGCCTAAGGATGGAAATTCTCTAGTAGTACTATGTCCCCTCATCCTCTAGCATGTTGCTAAGGATTCATGCCCACCCAATAGGGAACCCACACCCTGTATGATCTGGCATCATGCGTCCCCCAATCAAACTTGCCAAGTATAAAGATACCTGCCGAAAATGTGGCCGCATCGCCATAGGCCCTACCTAGGAAATCTATTACCGTGTTGTGGGGATCTATACAAATGGTCTTCAAAACGACATCTCTATGTGTGTTTCAAACCCCTCATAACAATACTCAGGTATTTTCCCCTAAATTGACACTCTGTAATCCTCCACACATCATGTAGAGTAATCATCACTTCCCCTGTAGGGAAGTGAAAGGTAGAAGTGGTACTGTGTCACCTCTCAATCAAGGCTAACATAAGCACATTATGCACTCTAAGATGGGGCCAATGGTGAATATGCACCAAGCCACACAGTGTAACCTGTCCCCACTCCTTTGCTGTCAACTCTTGTGATAATTCCATCATTGCAAGATAGCACTCCCTAGATCTAAAATATATCATATCCTCCTGCATCCATAGATACCCATGTAAGTTAACTTACTTCTAAGTTTGGGGCATCGAAAAATGCCCCCAGAGCTCTTTCTACTAATTTATTCCCCTCTTTTCATCTATTTTCGGGTCAATTGGTGGAGATGTCGATTCACCCATGTAGACAATGGATCCGTGTAGCCACCGATCTATAGAGACAATGGTTTAGGCCGCCACTTTTTTTCCCATGTAGACGGCGAACTAGTTTTCCGTCTCTACCTAGCTTACCCTGTTCCCCCTGCCTCATAGACGGAAATCTCGCCATCATTGTCTGTGAATTCACCGATTGCCTATCGGTCGTATGCAAGGACAGTGATCTGTCGATCACTGTCTATGCAAACGGTGGTGTGGTGATTGCTGTATCCACTACAAGCCTATTTTTGTTGTCATATGGGTGTCATAGATGCCCTAAAAAGAAAAAAATACGTAATTGAAAAGGAAGGTTTTGATTACTCATTGGTGGTCCTTTGTCCGCGAGTCATTGGTAGGTCCTAATGTGCTCTCCAAGATGTGCATGGTCTCAAACTTTCACCATTTCTTCTCTCTTTCTTCATCTTTTAGTGCTTTGTGAGTGCAAATGACTTCTTCTTGGGCTGCGATGGACTATTTATAGGCCCCTTGGGTCCCATTTTCCGTCTTGGTCCTCGTTTTTCTATCCTGGTCCCTATTTTTTGCCCAATTCCTTCCTGATAGGCCATGAAATTTGTCTTTCTCCCTCTTTCCATCTTTTTGAGAAAATTTTACAAAAAATTGTTTTTTCTGTTATTTTCTCAAGGGGGCACACTCCTTTACCATCATAGCCCTAGGTCTTCCTAGTCCTTCTCAGGAATCTTATTTTCTTTTCTTTGAAGCGACGCCACTTTTGACGTCGCATCAAAGAGGGGCAAAATGTAGACATCAAAATCATCCTTATATTAATTTAATTAATATTCTTGTAGCATTATAGTTAATTTTAATTAATTAATTATATATTTTTATATTCTCCTATCTATTTAATTGAATATGATTCACCTTCTATAGTATTTAGATTTAATTTAAATACTATTCCCCTTTAATGTGTTAAATCTTATTTATATATATTTGTTCATTAAATCCCTTTTTTAATAAATCTCAATTCATTTATTCCCTCACATTTCTAATATTCCTCTAAACCAAGATTAAATTCAAATATAATTTGAATCATTAATCTAAGCCCAGCCTAAAGACCTATTGATCCTATCTAGAAACCTAGTCTATTCGTACCCTATCCTAACTATCCCTCTTAATAAACCTATTATGTCACTTATTACACACTAATCACACTTCAAGTGTGATTCCTAACCTTTTTAAACACTAATGGAATGCTCACACATGTGTGTGCAACTCCTCCAAAGGAAGCCACCAACTTCCTTAAATGTAGCTACCTTTTTGTCTCCCACTCCATCCCCCAAGAGTTTCTCACACATGTGTGAGCAACTGTGAGCCACTCAAACCTTAAAGGATTGTGTTGAATTTCTACATGGCTTGTCCTCTTTCCCTTGTGTCCTCTATGTGGCATCTATGTGGATTCCACATATGCTCCACCTCATCCAAGCCTTTCCCTTCCCTCCAAAAATCTATAAATAGAGGCTCTTGCCAAGAGTAAATTATCTCTTATTTTTGCATTGTTATCATGCTAGTTTATCTCTAGATTTCTTTTGGCATTTTAGCATTTTAGTTCATTTCAAATTTAAATCATCTGGATATTACATGTTAGGATAATGGCAATGAATATTAATCTCTCTTGATCATGCATAACATCTTAGCTCAGTTTTACATTTGCATCATCATCTTGGTGAAGGCTTGAGACAAGTTCCTCATACTTGTTCTTGAGCTCTTTGTCATATCCATTAGCTTGCATCTTAAAACATCATTCAAATCATAGTGGGATTTAGTTATTGTGTTGGGATAGTACACCCACATTCCTCTCTAAGAGAAAATCAACAAGGCTTGGGTGCACTTGTTTGGCTCATCGGAGGTTATGATGGAGGCTTTGTTTTGGTCACATTTTGATATGTTAATATGATTATATGCTCTAACATTTGCATGTCTAATTGTGATCCCAAAAGGTAGGTTTTATGCATAAATAGTAAGGTGCTTCTAATGTTTGATGCATCTTGTGGAAGCGATAGTTGAACATAGCCATTGGTTTAGTAGGATCCTTTCTTTCTGTTATGAACTGGCTATGTGTTGTGGCAGGATCCAAATACAACTTAAACTAGTTTAGATACTTGGTTTCAAACTTAGGACACATAGAGATGGATCCATGTGGTAAGTTCAAGTATAAATTGTATGTAAACTCCCCTAGAGTGTATGGAAACAAGCAACATCTGATATCTTGGTGAGAAATCTATTTGCGGTTGCAAATTTCTTTAAAGGCACAGATGTGCTCTTCTATTGTCCTTGATTCTCCATATACAAAACCTGTGCAGAATTAATCCAAATTTTAGGGAAATTCTTGGAGCTTCCCAATGAATTTTAGTGGTGAGCTTTGAGAATTAGCGAAAAAATCCATTGGACGAGGTTGTTGCAAATTCTGATTTTGCAAGTTCTAATTTTGGTTTATGGCTGCGATGACAGTCAGGGCAGTGATGTGTGATTGTTGTCCAAGTGAATTTTTTGGCTCAATGTAATGGTGAGGGTAATTTCCCCTTGTCTTTTCTTTCTCTCTACGAGCTCTACAATGATGGGTGAGTTCAAGGAACTTGCCTCTTTTTGAAGATGATCTAAGCACTTTCTTGAACCATTCTGGAGAGAAAGATCCAACGTTATCTATCTTTTCAATATTTGGCCCTCCTTCTAGCGCCACTTCTATTGAGCGTTGTTTTTACACAAGTCAATTTCTAGGATTTTGAGTTTTGATTTCCTCTCTTGAAAGAATAAAGAAGTTATTCCCAAGGTTCTCCGTAGTTGTGGTACAACTTGCTTGGTAAACTTAGTTGAAGATAAATATGAATGTTCACAAGGAGGCCTTTGCTGGTACTTTCAATATATCAAACTACAAAACAACTTTAGTACTTGTTTTTTTATTTTCCAATTTATCAATGCATGTAGCTTACTAATGATGCAAATCTATGCTGAAACTTATGATGATTACCTATTTATCTAGATTGTCAAAGAAGATCAAAAGATTTGGGTAAGAGAGTTGATACAAAATTGCTGAAAATAAAATCCTAACACACATAAACCATTTCCAAAACTCTCTTGAAAATTAAATGGTGGAAATATTGGAGCCTACTGAATATGAATCAAACCATGTCATGATTCTATACCCAATAGATGCAATCATTTGGAGAGAAATTTATCAAGATGCAAGATTTTCAAAATCTATCAAAATCATGAAGCCACACACATGTGCACCCACACAAGATGAATTTATTGTTTAACCAACAAAATTATCTTTCCCAATCATTTGTCACAGAATGATCGATGAACAATGAAAAACTCCAATTTAATCAACTACATATCCAAAACACAATAAACCCAATTGGCTATTTGAAATAAATGAATGAGCAAAAACACATTCATAAAATTCCCATAGACAGTAGAAAATAATCACACAATAAATGAAGCACCAATTGTATATCTTTATTTCATCAAATTACTGACCATATTACATTTTTTTGATTACAATATATAGTACTTTGATCTACAACCTCCAAACCTAGAAACTAGGGCTTCAAAAACTCTAAAAATGATGAAAACATAGATAAATCTAAAGCTTGTAAGAGAAAACTACTACTAAATTGATGCTAAATAGTTTGCATAGATCCTTGATCCATTTACAATTAGTTTTCCCTTGAATTTAGGGTCAAACTCACTAAGAAAGAAGAGAAAAAGGAACTAGAGATCCATAATTTTTAACTGCAATTTTTCTTTTGATCTTTGAGTTCTCCCTTGGAATATTCATTTGGTCTCTCCCATGTGGTGAAAACTAATAGAGGGCCTCTAGTCATGAAAAAATGAATCCTAGTTGTTGATCAATTTGATCTGGAACTCTGCTTTTATGCAAAAAAATCTCTCACACTGGAATGGCCCAGAATTCAGACCATGACCTTTTCTTCTAATTTTGACAGAGGAAAAATTTACCAAGTATGAAAATTCAGTTCTGGGTTCTCCGAAATTTTAAAATTTCAGAAGTCCAAAGGCTGAAAAAATGTCCTTTGCAAAATTACTAAGTATGGAGAAATTTCCATTTCAAGATTTGGCTAAGTCCCCCGTGGGCAGCAGCTATGGGAGTATTTTTGGGTGGGATTCTCATATCGTTTGCACTATTTCTTGTACCTCCTTGTAGTCTACTTCTTTCTCTTGCACTCCATTGATGCGTTGTTATTTCTTCTCCCTGAAGGTGGTCAATTCCGAAGTGAAGAACTTTATTTCTTCCTTGTGTTCTTCCATTCTCCGCATGTCTTCCTTAAAGTAAAAAAGTTGATGAAGATCTTTTTTCATGCTGACCCCTGCTAGGACGTCCTTGAATTGTTTTATGATCTCTTTAGCTAGGTATAAAATTTGATCTTGTTCATCTTTGTTCAAATCCAAGTCAATACCTATGAAGAAGTTTTTTATCTTCTCTACCCACATCATGAATCCCTCATGCCTTTTGCATATGTAATTTAAAAACTTCTCTTAGACATTAACTATTTTAGCTATACTCTTGATCCATGTGCCAAAATTGTCTACCTCTGCACCTTCATATACCTTTAGCAAAATTTGGAAGCATTTCTTCCTGATTATCTTAAGGTCCTATAGGGTGGCCTGCCACCTAGCTAGTCAATTTGAATTCTAACTCTTTGTCACTTTCCATCATATCCACCAATTTGGTGGCTTCTACAAGGATAGCTCTAAAAAACCTAAATGTTGCCTTAATAACCCCTTCTCAAAATTGTTCAAAATCATTCTTCCAATCAGTGCATGCTTGTAAGAAAGAATGAGTCATACCTTCCAGAAATTTCAGAGCCGCTTTCTTCTCAAGCACAGCCTATAATGAGGCTTCCAGGAAACTTGGGTCAATGGGACCCACAATATTGTGAATGAATTTATTTAGAGCCTCATTTTTCTTAGTTAGTGACTTGGGTTTATCCTCATCCTTTCCATAAAACCCAAATCATGTTCGAGTTCTAGTGCTGCCAGAGTTCTACTCCCTTTTCTTGTAGGTTCCCCCAAATCAACCTCTTCAAAAGTGTAGTCATCTGGGGTTATCTATGCCTGGGTGACATTGGTGGTGGGAACTACTACCTATGCCTTCTAATGACCCTATGTGTCTTGAGTAACATAAGATATGCTCCTTGTTGGCACACTAGATTAAGCCAGATGTAATGCTTGGCCTAGGAAGGACATGTCTTCTTCTTCTTCTTCTTCTTCTTCTTCTTCTTCTTCTTTATATACCCTCTTCCTATGCTAAATTTCTTTAGTAAACCAAGTTTCTTTACTAAAGGCAGTGATAGGCTCATAGGGTGAAATATTCAATACTGGAGTGGGGCCTATTTCATCTTGGGTTATCTTGTCTTCCTATATTTCCTCTTCTTCATCCTCTTTCCCTTCTTCTTTCTTATCTTCTCCTTCTCCTTCCTTATCCTCTCCTTCTTCCTTCCCATCATCATTCTCCTTTCCCCCTTCTTTGGTGGCATATTTCTCTTTGTCCTTTTTTCCATCTTCATCCTCTGAGGAGGTGGCTAATATTTTGCGCCTAGTACTAGTTATTGACTATAGTGTTTTCTAAAGAGGAGGCATTGTTCCCGCATCCAATGACACTTGGGGAGTTAGGTTGGAGACAAATAGTAGAGATGAAGGGTGTGAGTAGGAGCTTGTAAAGAAGGTGAAGGAGCGAGAGTAGGATTTGGAAGACATGGTGGTGGGGTAGGGGTAGGAGTCAGAAGAGATGGTGGTAGAGTGGGAGATACATCCCTTTCTATTTCCTTATTCTTTCCCGGTGATGTCTCTGGAGTAGTATGGGTAATCTTTTCATCAGAGGATGTGGATACACCTTGGGTCCCTATCTCCTTGCTTGTGCTTGTGTCGATTGTTGGGAGTGATACATCCACTGTGGGATTTTTGAACTAAGTTGAAGGTGGGGTAAGGATAACCTGTGGGTTCACTGACACTTTCCCCCTGTACTTACTTCCATTGTTGGATGAAATGAATCCTAGCTTTGGTATCCAAATCCTTCAAGGTCTTCAAAGTTGGACATGAGAAACTCATATGGACCAAGGACATCTAGAGGATTTTCCCATTCTCCCTTTCTATCTGTCCATCCACGAGTAGGTGTATCTTCACTGAGATCCTTTTTCCTTAAGTCAGATCTTGTTCTTCTTACTAGAGGTATATCATCCTCTTCATTTTTGTTTCCTCTTTTGGATCTTCCTGTAGTGTTTGCAACTATGGAGAGGTGGATGGTCTCTTTCTCTTATATACCTCTTTCCTTTCTCCTGTGGAAGTATTTATAATGGGAGATTGACCATAGGTAGTAGGAAGTTCTCCTTGGACAGCCTGTGACTGATCCATGTGTGGTATTGTACTCCTAGTCATCTTAGTACTTGTAGGCTTCTATTTTCAATTGGATCCATACACAACTTGATGCTCATGACCATATAATATTCCTAGATTCTGAGGTGAGGCCCTATTTAATAGAGGTTTTGCAGGCTTTTCTCCTCATTTCCTATATCCTTTGGTGGGAGGGTTCAGTTATGGATTCATAGGAATAGGATCCATTGGGAATGGTTTTCCTGGTCCATGAATTGGTGACCTTGATAATGTGCCTTGCCTTGAAATTGATTATATCATATTAATATTTATCTATCTTGGCATTTAGAATCACTTGGGTGTATATCTTATCTTTGTTGTATAGAGGGTCCAACACGTCTTCTATATCTCTGTCCCAGACCTTGGGTTGAATGTTGATTTGTAAGGCCACCTCTACCAATGTCAAAGTCATCCTATAATAGTCCCTTATCCAGACCTCATAATCATCCATGCAAATGATCTAGTGATCTTCTATGTGTGGCTCATGAACATAGTGTTTACCCATAATCTGGCTATATGTGCGTATGGGGTCAAACGTGGTCCTAATATGTAAATATAACTATTGTGGGTACTCATCCCATTCAAATGCCAGAGAGTTGCATATCTTCATGTCATGTAGGGTATATGGGCCTATTCATATGGGGAAGGCCCACCAATTCTTTTTCTTGTGCCTGATGTGCTTATATGCATCTACAATTTGTTTGGCTATTTCTATGATGATTACCCAATCACAAGGGTATTTGGGTAGCTTCTTGGGATTGAGAGTTGATCCTACTACTTTGATGTACATGAATGTCCTGAACTATAGGTAAAAAGCCCCTTTAATATAATAGCACTTTAATAAATTATTCAACAACTTAAACATTAATCATACACTTGCAGTAAAGAAAAGAACATAAGAAAATGACATAGTACTCATAACACCATATTTTTTTACGAGGAAACTATGGCCAAGGGAAATCCCCTGTGGGGATGATACCCACAAGCATACACTAAGGTATAGTGTCCCTATAAGGATACCTAGCCCTATTAGGAGCTGAATATTACATAGTACACTTCCTTGTTAGAGGAATAACAACCATGTTAAAGGTTCACAACACCCTATTAGGGGCTTCTAAGCTTACAACTCTTACAATATAATTCAGTTACAAAAAAGGTTCTCAGTCACGAACAAGAACAAATATCACTAATGCTTTGATAGTTCCTTTATAGTTCTTCAATGATCTCTATCATTATCTTCTCTGCCATTCACATACCTTCTCTCCCAGATAACTATTACAAAAACTACTTTCAATCTTTACCAAAAAGATCTTACATATATATCTCTCATCTTTACAAAGTTGGCTCTCAGTATGAATATTACAAATATTACTAAGTTGGCATTCAATACAAACTATATTTAATATAGTAAACATTAAATTCATAGTTGGTGCTCTTGCATAGTCAATTTGTAGGCTATCAATAACCAAAATACAACTTCAATTTCCTGGAGTCCAAGTCATACTCCATCAATCTTTGATGTTGTCCAACTGCTCTGTATCGGTGTTCTTCTGCAGTCTGTCTGTCTTCAAATCCTTCTAACTCATCGTAGACTTAACCAAATCTGAATTGATCTTAGGTGGAGGTCAAACATATTTCATAGTGTCTTCCTCTAAGATCTCTTTCCCTAATTCATCGATCTCTATCTTCGACATTCAAAATAGTTCTGTATCTCTGCTACTGTACTTAATTAATTTCTGAGTCATCAAAACTTATCTTCAAAGTAAGTGAACTTAAACCTAGAAGTGTTTCCATAAATGAAAACTAAAAAGTGAATCATATTTTCCAAATTTGATCACTTGCCAACAATCTCTCCCTTTGGTATTGATGGCAACACTTAACAAAAAAATGACTAAGTGTTCGAACCAATCAAAACTATCTCTTCTTCTCCTTATCTCTTCTTTATATTTCTCTCTCTTTGTTTTATTATATTTTTTTTATTCATTTTTTTCTTCTCTTCTCCCCCTTTGACAACAATGACAAAGGTGCATATAAAACAATAAGCTTCAGTTCTTGCTTACCAGTTTCAGAATATCCTGAAAAGAATCTTCCAAAAGCTTCACTTCTATGCTCTATGTCTTAAACAATATTTGACTAATGTGAATCAAACCATTTATTGCAAATGATGCAGTTTCAGTTTGTTTCAATTCTATGGGTAAACCTTTAGTCAATGAATTTGCAACTTTCTCCAAATCTGAGAGATAAGCTTCAAGTATGGATAACTTTGGAGTGGCAAAGCTCCTCAACAAATTAAATCTTTTCAATAATCTCTCTTTTTCATTTTCCAATGAGTTTGGCCAATATCCTTGTAACTTTTGTGTCTAGTTCTATTGTGGATTGTGAAGATGTTCCACATCTATCCATCAAACTATTTAGAGTTGCCCTTTCCTTGGCAATAATGTCTTCAACATTCTGAAACATGTCTAATTGTATTCATGCAATAGCTTAACAATTTTATCCCATGCCCAATGTAGATTTTTGCAATTTCCAAAGAATTTTTTATAATGCCTAAGTCCCATGTGATGGACTTGTAGAATTCTATTAGCTTCTTCTCTGAATATGTCTTCTCTGCCTTCTCCTCTGCAATCTTCAGCAAATTTTCATAGTGCCCATCAAATTCATCAAGTGTAATTTTCAAGTTCTCAATGTCATCTTTGTGCTAGAAAACTATAGGTACTGGAAGCAATTTGTTCATAGTATCAATAGCTCTAGTAATTAATTTTTCCTTCTTGTCTCATTTCTGTTCAGATCTTTCCTTTTCTTTATTTAATGTAGTAAATGCCAGTTTTACCAATTTGACTTCATCCATGCTATCCACATTCACATCACTGATTTCCAACAATGAAATAGATGGCAAGTTTACCTCTTTCTTTTCATATACTTGTTTTTCTATCTTCTGTTTATCATCCTTTTTCTTCTCAACTTCCTCTTTCTGTTCTACTTTGTCTACAATAGAGGTGTCCAAATTTCCCACAAAAGTGTCCTTCTCATCTTGTGAGGGGTCAAGGGTCACTGCCACACCAGAGACATAGAAATCTGGTGGAGGATCTTCTTCTCTCTTCTCTGTGGATGTGTCTGTCACCTTAGATCTCTCACCCATTCCCAATTATGTGGGCGATGTGGTTTCAGGAGGTGGGGGCTTGCTAGAAGTAGAACTCATCAGAATCTTCTCTGATTCCTTATGAGTTTCTTCAGTCACTTCATCATACTTCCTTGCCATTATTTTCAATAGTCTAACCTTGGTTCTTAATAGAGGTTTCAGTTCTTTGAGTATACTATCCCTCTCTTGTACTGATAACATAGACAACATGTTATCAATTTCCTTATTTCTCATATGATCATCCTCAATCTCTGCCAAGTGTTTTTTGTTCTCCAATTTTGCATACAGGTCTATAGGTATACTTCCTTCAATTTCTAAAAGAGTATTCTTGAAGGTAAGAAAATACTCTATCACAATATCTTCAATCTTTAGCTTATCTTATTCCTCATACATTTCATAGTATTTGTCAGTTGTAACCAATTTACCTTCCTCTAATGCTCTTTTCTCTAGCATCTTTATGTCAAGTTTCCAAATGTGTTTTTCTATTTTCTTCTCTTCTCCCATTGTGGTTTTCTCTTTAGGTGATTCAGGCTTACTTGATCTTGTAACTCTAGGAGTGACATCCTTTACTTGCTCTATTTTCTATTATGGAGGAGGTGGACTATCTACCATAAATACCTCAGGAGTGAAAGGGGCATTAGTGTTTCCACTTGCTTCTCCAAGAGATCTCTCTGCCATCTTCTTCTTGATTTCTTTCAATTCTTCTTCTATCAATCCAGCTTTAATATCAAAATCATGAATAAGGTTAGAAATTTTCCTTTTCCTTGGTCCTCTAGACTATTCCTCTTTCGCCTTTGCTGATTTTTCTTCATAGGTTCCAAATATTTCTTCTGTTGCATCAACTTCTGATGTAAGAACAAGTTCTACTTGCATGGTGAGTACTTCAGAACTCACTTCATAGCCCATGGGGTAACACCACTTCTTTCTAGGTGTAACATCTTCAAAACATACACAATTAGTTTCAACCATGAAACAAATTGCATCCTCATAATTTTCTACAATGTCCTCATGTAACTTGTATCTTGTCTTCATTTATTTCTATAGAATTTTGATCATAGAAAATAGTTCTCCATCTACCCAAGTAGTATTCTACCTTTTGTAACTCTATGAAATTAGTATGCCAGTGGGTACTCCAGACTTCCAACCAGTAGGATGTAAACTAGGAAACTTGTGCTCAATATGAATGAACATATGCATCAACAACAAACCAAATCTAAAAGTTTTAGTTATATCCTTCTTCACTAGCTTCACATTCTCCAGAAATTGCTGAGCTAGAAATTCACATAGGTTATATTTAATGTTTTCCATCACCATTCTCCATGTCATCATGATTACTCCACCAGATACTAAGTTAGGTCTGGTAGTGTAGTAGAATTTATATCTGAGTATCATGGAAATCAATCTCAAATCTTGTTGAAAGATATCATTTACTGTCATTGACCTTCTGTCCCATTTAGAATGTGTTAGGGTTTCAAATTATTTATTCACATGCTTCTCCATAATAGGTATAACTCTAGTGTTGTCTAATGTAGTGATATCATGAATTAGGTCACTAAAAATCTTCACAGGGTGGTCACCAATCCACATGAAATGATCGTGAACCCTGCTCATCAATATCTTAAACCATTCATTTTCATCGAATTCGCATAAATCCAAAACCTTCATTATGCTCAACTGACTAATGTGTTTGAATTCATCTTTCATTATTCCTTTTTCAGTCATATCTTCCATTTTAGTGAGTATTTCATTGTCTCCCAATGTATCATACTTACAATGTATGTAAGCCCTAATGTCTTCTACATGCAATATGCCATGTGGGGTTTGTGAAAATGCTCCTTCTGGATCCTCTTCACAAGACTTATATGGATTTTTCTTGAATTTGTATCTAGGAAAATCAAAAATATCAAAAATGACTGGTGCATCCATAGATAGATGATATAAAATACCTTTCTTTTGCTAAAATCCAAGTGTTATGCTCAAATTGATCACGCACGACAAATGTAGAATAGTCTAAATGCTTCTGCTCTATGATCTCCTTAGCTCTCTCTTTGTCAAATGTTGAATAGATAGGTCATCAAATGGTGCTTTATACAAGTTAGGTTATAACTTTCATTTTCACTTTATACTGTCCAGTCGGCTGCTAGATCTCGTGAACAAAATATACAAGTTGGCTGTTGGTGTGCTCTTAGGTATATAATCCATGATGTCAGCTTAGTTCACACAAAAGCTTGTGTGAGCTCAATCTATGAATTTTGGGGTAGGATAAATTTTTATGTCTGTATCTAATTCTCTCCCTAAGGCCATGATTGGCCAATTAGGTTGATTCTGTCTTGCTACCTTCAGGAAAAGATCCAGTAGCATCTACTGACTCTCCCTGAACTAATGTCTGACTAGTTTCTTTGATCTTCCATATCTTACCACTCTTTTTGTCTTCTGCTTTCTTAAAACAATTTTCAAAATCATTCTTCAAATCTGCAATACTCTTGCTAGTATCATTTCCATTCTTTTGTGAATTCATAGGAGGTGGTGTTCTTCTGTTATCTACTCCATTATACCTGAAAAATTTTTTTATATGTCCTGGATTTTTGCATTTGTAACACATAGGAGGTCTTCTTTCCCGATTAACTTGTAGCTTATAGTACTTCACAATCTATCCAATTTTATTACATTTGTAGCATGTAGGTTTCACTATAGGTTCCCTTCCATTGTCTTTTCTGTATCCTGATTGATTAGGTCTTTAGCAGCCTGCTTTCTTGTGCCCATATCCATTACAGTTAAAACAATAACCAGAAAAATTTCTCAAAGGGGCATTACCTCTGCAGTCTCTCTTCGTGTGTCCAAATCTATTGCAACCAAATCATCTACCTATGAAAGGTTTGATATTCTCTTTAGGTTCTTCAATAGATGGTTTCTCAACATCAATCTTCCCATCTGATTTCTCTTCCTAATTCTTTGAACATTCAGCTTCATTGAAGCCAATACCAGTCATATCACCTTTAGGTTTATGTTTTTCTAGCTATTCATCAATCAAATTACTGCTGGTGTGAAGTTTCTCAATGTGATTCTTTGCTTCAACAAGTTCACCTTTCACAATCTGATTGTATTTCTCTAATTCCAGGTATTTGTTCTTGTAGTTGTCAGCCTCATCCTTTATTTGATTCAATGCACTGTTTAAGGTTTCTTCAACTTTCTTCTTAGCATCCTTCTGTATCTCTACTTCCTAAGACATAGACTTATTTTCAAGTTTCAGAGTCTCAATCTCTTCTTTTAGTTGTTTCACCTGATCTGAATTGTCCTCATCTAAGTATTCTTTTATCTGAACCACATGATCTTCTCTTTGACTTCTGGAGAGCTCAAGCTATTCTTTGATTTTTTTTATAAATTTCTCAGCTCTTCACATGTTGAATCTCAATTCTCCATTCTTTGCTTTTGCTTTATCAAGGTCTTCAAGTGCAGCATCAAAGTTTTCTTGCAACATGTACAAATCCATTTTGATCTCCCTCAAGTTGTTAGGCTTTCTCTCTAAGGGCCAAAAGCTTTGATACCAATTGTTAGGATTGGATTGTACTAAGAGGGGGGATAAATCATTATAATAGCACTTTAACAAATTCTTCAACCACTTAAACATTAATCATACATTTGCAGTAAAGCAAAAAATATAAGCAAATGACACAATACTCATAACACCATATTTGTTTACCAGGAAACCCTGGCCAAGGGAAAACCCCAGTGGAGATTATACCCACAATCATGCACTAAAGTATAGTGTCCCTGTAAGGAGACCTAGCCCTATTAGGAGATGAATATTACATAGTACATTTCCTTGTTAGAGGAATAGCAACCTTGTTAAAGGTTCACAACACCCTTTTACAGCTCTTACAATATAATTTAGTTACAAAAAAGGTTCTTAGTCATGAACAAGAACAAGAATCACTAATGATTTGATAGTTCCTTTATAGTTCTTCAATGATCTCTATCATTCACTGCTCTACCATTCACATATCTTCTCTCCCAGATAACTATTAAAAAAACTAATTTCAATCTTTGCAAAAAATATCTTACATATATATCTCTCAACTTTACAAAGTCATCTCTCAGTATGAATATTAAAAATATTACTAAGTTGGTCTTCAATACAAAATTCATTTAATATAGTAAACATTAAATGCATAGTTCGCACTCTTGCATAGTCAATGTGTAGGCTATCAAAAAGCAAAATACAACTTTGATTTCTTGGAGTCCAAGTCATACTCCATCAATCTTTGCTACTGTCCAATTGCTCTATATCGCTATTCTTTTGTAGTTTGTTTGTCTTCAAATCCTTCTAAATCATCATAGACTTAACCAAATCCAAATCAATCTTAGGTGGTGGTCAAGAATAATTCATACTATCTGTCTCTAAGCTTGCTTTCCCTAATTCAGCGATCTCTATCTTTGACATCCAAAATACTTATGTATCTCTGCTACTATACTTTGTTGATTTCTGAGTCATCAAAACTTATCTTCAAAGTAATTGAACTTAAACCAAGGAGTGTTGCCATAAATGAAAACCAAAAAGTGAATCATATTTTCCAAATTTGATCACTTTCCAACACCTCTATGGAATAGATGATTGAAAACATGAATGCATCATTCACTACCCTATAATCTGGACTGTTCTCATTAATGTTTTCTTTCCTTTTCAACTACGGGTAGACTATGAAAGGCCGTGCATTTGGTTGAATGGAGGCCCCCTGTTTAGTCATCCCTGAGTACTTTTCTCTTGCTACCAATAAGTATACAATGTATGAAGTCATATAGAATTTTAGGTTATGCTTTACTAAGGTTAGTTGTTGATCTAAGTTGTCACTTTAAATGGTTTCCCAGTCTAACTTGACCTTTCGTCCTATTGATCCTCTCAATTAGAAGGATCATTCAATTTTCAAGCTGAATAGAATAAGGTAGTCCATACGATCAGATCAATAGAATAATGAATTCTTGGATGTCATCTTTGAGGTATCCTCTCCTCAAATCTATCCTGTCAAGTTTTTTCTTGGGCCAGGATTGAATCAAGTACTCGCGATGGGAAATTTCATAGGCCTTGAGAGTGTGCTATGGAAACCTTTTCAGGCCTTTGTTGATGGAGAATTCGTAGAACCAATTGAACCCTTCTAGAGATGGAATGCATCTTCAATATTGTCTAGTATAAGATCCAAGACCATGTCTCCTTAGCTATTTTTGACCACCCTCTCATCGGGTACGTAGTGGTGCACAAGGGTCATGATCAGTGCTAAGGATAGAACTAATATTGGGTGTGCAACTATGTTTACTAGACCAGATAGGATTGTTACCCAAATTTTCCTCATCCGATAAAATTAGCTATAGGTAGAGTAAAATGAGGCTCCCACAAGGGTTGAGCCCACCCTCTAAAAGACTCTAGGTTCCTAGTTTTGTTTGTGTCCTCTGCATATCTCTTTCAGTCCTCTGTTCTTCCTTGACCATGCAAATAACCTAAAAAATATAAAATCCTAAGTGTTTCATGGTAAAACCTAGCTCGGCCATTTTTCACTCTATTTTCCCATTACCTTTTCAGGTCAATTAAGTTCTTAAAAGTTCCATGTGTGCTTTTAGAATCACCTTTTATCTCTAAGTTGCACAAGGAAGAAGACATATTCTATTTTACCTGGCGACCCCAAGATTTCCCTTTAGTCGCATAGTCTCCCAATATAAACTAAGGTTAATAAAGTATCATGAGGTACTGTGACTAAGTTTTTTTTCAACCCATGAATGTAGCTGAGTTTTTCGGGATAAGGTTAAGTCCTTTTTAGTCGGGGGGTCTTGTGATTAACTGCAGGGATAAGAATCCTTTATGAGACTCTGAGATTACTCAATCGTCAAGTCTCCAGTTCTCCATGGTTGGGAGTGGGTTGAGTTGAGGTCAAGTGCTAACATAAGGTGACAGTGGTGACAAGGAAATGATAACAAATGACAAGGGAACGCATGTCTTGATGGGCCCATGTTTCACATTCCTCCAAGTCTTGTAACCGTAGTAGGGTATACCATTTTCTTTTGCGACTATGAAATCACCTTCGTCATTGGGTCTTTGAAAGGATGCAGAGTTAATAAAAGGATAAGGAGATGGTGAGACTATATTGTCACCAAGTCTCATGATATAACTAAGGTTAAAAGGAGCAGCTGGGAGATTCAGCGATAAGGAAGGAAAAGTGACCCAATATTATAATACGAAGCCCAGGTAAAGTAAGTCATCTGTGGCTATGTTTCAAATTAAAGACAAATTTTGATCTTAGCTGTCGATGCAGGTATACGCACCAGCTATGACCATTGTCATACAAATACTTTAAATTCAAATATCCTTGCAGATCAAATTTTTATAGTTATGGCAAAACCAACTGGCAAAGGATTAGATGGATAAAGGGCAACCCTTCATGAGGAGTAAGGTGTTGAGTCAGCTTTTCTAAAGGGGCAATCTGATTTTCTGGCATTATTCTCTGCAAATAGTATGATCAATTTGACCCAAGATAGGTTTCCTAATTAAGACCTCATTCCATGTATCTTCGACTGGTCTTCTTTCATATCTGATCCACCAACCTTTTCCAGAGATTTTGATTTATGGCAAGCTACTTTTCAAAGATAGATCTGATCTTTGGTAGATGATTCTAGATTTCTTCTGACATATTGGATAGTTAGGGCTTTTGTTATTCAAAAGAAAAAAAAAACATATTATAATGTAACCCTAATCTTTTTGGACTACAAGCCTGTGTGCTAGGGAGTATATGTATCAGTTTTGAGAGCTTTAGAGCTCAAAGAGTTTTCCAGACTTAGAAATTATCTGTGGTATTCTTTCTACTCTCTAATTTCTACAGTTTGTAATCTTTCATTGATGTTTAGATATTGTAGAGGCTTTTTTTGACATCTTTTCTATCCCTGGGCTTCCTTGTCTAAATCTCTCTTACTAAATTAGAATATATTGAGTGATTTCTAGTGAAACATTGAAGTCTTTTAGCCCTCTTTCTTTTGCAATAGTGTGTAATACTATGGATGATTTGATTTAGATGAGTTTGTGGATATTCTATAGTCCCCTGTCATTTTGTCTCATTCTTGTGCTGAATTGCAAAATTGGATGTCTGTTTGTAGGTCATAGTCCATGTCTACTTATAGTAAATATGCTATTGTTTGTGAAATTACTTCTTTCCCTGCATAGCCTCTATTTGTCTTAGACCTCTCTTTGAAATACTTATGCAAACCTATCTAGGAAGTTGTGTTCTTTTGGTTCCAAGGTTTTCATGCTAAGATTAGTCAATGTATTATGATTTAGGTCACCTTTGGTGTATCACCTAGTAGGATAATTTGCTTTCAATAATTTCCCTTTCATGCATTCCTTCTATCCCTTTTCCCTCAAAGATTTACTTTCCTATTAAGAAGAAAATTTGGGTGACATATCAAGAGGAACCAGCCTAGAATCCAGAGGTCTCATCTCGGTTAGCAAAAGGTCCCACAACCCTTGAGATGATTCCCATGTTACACTAGATTAGCAAGACTACAAGAGGTTGGGTAATGGGTGCAAATCTAAGTATCTAACAAGGACTAGGGCAGTGCAATCAGATGACCTTCCAGCAGGCTTGGAACATATGACCAAGAAATCATTCTAGTCTACATTGCCTATGTTCATATTGGTGACCTCTTGATGATGGTTTCTGATCTTAGATGACGCATATTTCCCCTTGAAAAGGTATTTAATTGGTGATCTAATTCTCTTTTCCCACATTCTTGTAAGAGAAACATGCAAACATCAACATTTATTTAAAACAAACTACTAAAGAAAAACACAAAGAAAACTAAAAAACTTTAACAATCAGAAGCAATGGCTCAAAAAATCAGTCAAAAATAAAACTTGGTGGACTTTCGGCCATTCAAACTCGGTTGGGGTGTGAAAGGATGAAAACTGCAAAAAAGGATGATATGATGTTCTTTTGAACATTCGAAGTGTGAAAATGAAAAATAACTTTAGCGTGTGAAAGACCAAAAGTACTCAAGCTGTGAAAGGGTGAAGGTGGGTTCAAGATTCCCTTTCAAAAATTTAGAGTTCAAATGTGGAAAATAACTTTGACATTCAAAAACCCTAAAATCCTTTAGGTGGAAAAGGATGAAGGCGGGTTGAAGATGCCCTTTTGGAAATTTGGAGTGCGAATGTGAACAAGAATTTTGGCATGCGAAATCCTAAAAATCCTGGGGTGTGACCTTTGTTTTCATGTATCAGATGTTGGAGGCTTTGAGATCTTTGAAAAATTGCAATGTTGAACTTTCAAAGTTTGAAGATCTTCATACTTGGTGATTTCTGCATTTCAAGATCTGATTGATGGGTCCATTTTCAGCCTTTCTGAAGATGAAAACCTGTGAAAGTCAAGAGGGTGAAAAACCCTAAAAAATTAGAAAAACCAAGAAAATAAATAAAGCAAAAATGAAAAGGGCCCAAAACCTAGAGCCAAAGATGTGGCAATCTAGGGGCAGAAAGGAGAAGAAGAAAAACCAGAAGACTGATGACTGAAGGGCATAAAATGAAAAAAACAAGGGCACATGAAATGGGAACAACAAAAAGGGACAATAATTAGAGGAGAGTAGACCAACCTACTAGGGCTATGAAGGTGGAGGGAAGACAAAATGCCATGAAGCACAGAGAAACCATGAGAGGAGGAAAAGAAACAAGCAGGTGAAAAATACTTGGATGTGAGCGAAGAATGAAGAAAAAGATGCACAGGTCTTCTTTTATAGCCCATGGGTGATGTCACCCTTTTTGGGCTTTCAGTGTCCGAAGGCTCAAAAAAGTGATGCTCACCCCCTTTCAGAGTTTTGGGGACCAAAATCCCTAAAGGTTCCACCTAAACTTTCACACTTTCGGGCTTTCAAATTTTTGGAGATTGGATGACCTTGTTAGTCCAAAAGCGTGAAAGTTTGAAAATTTAGAAGGACTTGGCACTTTTGGTCTTTCAGGCTTTTAGAGTATGGATGACTTCTTCAGGATGAAAGTGTGAAAGCAGAAAATTCTAAAAAGAATTTACACTTTCTCAACATGATCCTAGTAAAATATTTTAGGGAACCAGAATGAAGAAAGGGGGGAGCAGAAGAAAAAAAAACCCCCCAAAAAAGAGGGGGTCCCCCATTTCTTGATGGCCTAAATGGGGTGTGTGTTTTGGACCCAGAAGAGGCCTAGCCTCTTGTGATTTGTGAACGTTGTCTACATCCTTGTAGGGAATTATTTTGAATGTGTCCTCCATTTTGAGAATATAATTTGATTGTCAGGGAACCTTTGGAAGTGCTTGTTAGTCTTCCGATTGTGCATGATCATGTACAGATTTTGATGTACTCTCTTTCAAGTTTTATCTTTCGTATAATTATAGTTATAAGATGTACAATGTTACATTATCCTTTATCTATATTTCTGTTGACAAAATGGTTAGCCCACCCCTCAGGATTTGTGACAAGGGAGTAATGAGCTCCTATGGATTCTATATGTCTAGTGGTTGTATCGGTCATTAAGAGGTCATTCTTTTGGTTCAATGACAACCACACTAGTAACAACTGGTATCAAATCTTGTTCATAGGTCTAAATCCCCTCAGGTAATGCTAAGGGGGAGATTGTTGGAAAAATGGTCAGTTCTCCCCTTGGGATTTGTGACAAGGGACTAAACACATCCTATGGATTATTTAAGTTTAGTGGTTGTATCGAGAATTGACATGTTGATATTTTCGTGAAATAAAAACCACACTTATAACAATTTGAAAAAAAATTAGTGCATTTTTAACTCTTTGGTTCTAAGGGTTTTCAAGAGGGGCATTTAAAGAGAATTATAGTATAGGGTTTAGAGACTATAACTATAGGGTTTAGGGTTTAGGTCATAGGTATGATTTAGGTTTTAGAGGAAAGAGGGGAGAGATAGGGAGAGGTAGGGAAGATGGAAAGAGAGGAAAAAGAGGGATAGAGTGAGAGAGGGGGAGAGAGGGAGAGAGTGGGGGGAGAGAGGGGGAGGAGGGATTTAGGGTTTATGGATAATATTTATAGGTTTTATCCTTTCCCCCCTCTTCTCTCCCCCTTTCTCTCTCCCTCCCTCTCTTTCTCCCTCTCTCACTATATCAGTCTTTTTCTTCTCTCCATCTTCCCTACCTCTCCCCATCTCTTCCATATTTCCACTAAAACCTAAATCCTACCTAAGCATTAAACCCTAAACCCTATAACCATAAGCTCTAAACCCTATACTATAACTCTCTCTCTACATATCGCTTGGTCTCTCCTCTCTCTTGATTAAGGGTAAGTACACAAAGATGGGGGAGCAAAAATATGCCACTTAATTTTTTGGCCCCCCTAAAAAAATAGGGTGCACACCTTGTATCAGTCCTAAGGCATCATAAGGGGTCCTAGGAAACATTAATGTGTCATAGGACCCCTTCAGACCCCTTAGTACCACTTATGACCCCCTACGACACCTTCCCATGTATTAATGTGGCCTAGGACCCATAATGACCCATTACTACCCGTTACTATACATTAGTGTTTGGTAAGGGGTTGTAAGAGGTCATAAGGGGTCTTAAAGGGTCCCACAACATACTAATGTGTCTTAGGACCCCTTATGACCCCTTACCATGCATTAATGCATGGTAAGGGTTCCTAAGGGGTCATAAGGGTTTGTAGGAAACACTAATGTTTCCTAGGATCCCTTCAGACCCCTTACGAACCCCTAAGACTCCATACCATGTATTAGTGTATGGTAAGGGGTGATAAGGGGTGTTAAGGGGTATAAGGGCCTCTTAGGACCCCTTACCATACATTAATGCATGGTAAGGGGTCCTTAGGGATCGTAAGGGGTCCTAGGAGACATTAATGTGTCCTAGGACCCCTTAAGACCCCTCATGACCCCTTACCACACACTAATATATGGTACGGGTTTCTAAAATATTTTAAGAGGTCCTTAGATACATTAATGTGTCCTAGGATCCCTCAAGACCTCTTATGACCTCTTATAACCCCTTACCATACACTAATGTGTTACTACAACTAAACCTTGCCATTAGCGCGTAAAATAGCACCGACTTTTAGTTTTTTTTCCCTGAAAATGAGCCTTTGGGTTGGAGAAAAATTCAGAGTAAAAGTGCATCCAACCTTTAGTACCGAGTTTTGTGCTGGATTTTTCTTCTTGTTTTGCACCGGATGTTGCATCAAAAAAGTTTACTTCATGTTTTGCTTCTGGTATGGCGTCCAAAATAGCTTCTTTTTTTTCTTCCAATTTGACACTAGGTTTTCCTCCTATATGGGGTCCTTTGTTGCCTCCAGTTTGGCTTCTGATTTTGATTCTTGTGTTGCTTCCAAGTTTACTTATGATTTTGCTTCCAGATTTGCTTATGATTTTGCTTCCATTTTTAAGTCTAGATTTTCTTTCAATTTTGCTTCTAATATAATGTTGTTTGTCGCATCTATTTTTGTTTCTTTTATTTCTTTTAATATAACTTCTATTATTGCATCTTTTATTACTTCTAAAATTGCTTCCATTATTAATTCTTTGTTTTCTACCTAAATTTATTCCTAGATAACACCAAGTTTTACTTCTAGTTTGGCTTCTATTGTTGTTCCATTTTTTTTTCTTTTCTAAAAATGCTTCTTGTTTTGCTTCCATTTATTAATTTAATATTTTTTATTTTAATTAATTTAGTCATATATTTAATGATATTAGGAAATGATGGAATCGAACCATCATCTTCTTGCTTGTAAAACATGTGCTCTTCCATTGAGCTAGTACCCTTTAAATAATAATAATACCATCTATATACTAGTACTTTCCATTAAACATGATTTCAAATTTTTCCAATCTATAGTTCAAGGGAAACAAAGCCTAAGGGGAGGATGACTAGTGATACTCTAAAATCAATGGTGAAGTTATAGTGTAGGAAATGATAAAGACAAGAAACCATGTGCTTTATGCCTTAACTTTCCTAAACATGTTATCATTGCCTACATGAGAAAGACAAGAAAGCATGTGCCTTATGCCTTTGTAGATATTGTCCCTACACAGTTGTATTACAATAATGCATACTCTATAGAATATGATAAAATATGACACAAATTAAATTACATGGAGAAGAAATAAAAAGAAGTAATGTAATCTAAATGATGCCAAATCTATCATATTCTATTCTAATTGAATGACAATCAACAACCAAATAGATTCTTAGAACCAGAAAACTATAATATCTTATAGTAGATGGTAATACAAATTTTGGAACTAAATGATACGTAAAATAAAGCTTCTCCATCCATATCCAAACTCTAGTCTCTAATAGAAATAAAGAATAAACAATGAAAATAGTATGCATACCTTGTGTTTACAAGAAGAATCTTCAAGATGTGTCCTAAAGATAGAAAGTTTCCCCTTCAAAATATATGTTTCTATTTTAGTGACATTATCTCCAATCTACTTGTACTGATCCTATAGATTAGAAAATTATGAACGATTAGACATTAGAAATCAATGCTATTACAAATAACTCAATTCTATTTGAATTCTTATGCAAAACAAAAAATATGGTAATTATATTTAGTAAACAACCCTTTGTATATGACATGTAAATAGATTCAAGACAAAAAATAAATACAAAAGTGGCAATAGAAATAGCTATAACAAATTTCTAATAGTTGCAGGAACAGTCAACTGCTAAAACTGAAATAGTCAGCTTTATTCTACCTTGGATGCAGTAATAGTCAACTCTATTCTGCCTTGGCTGTAGTAACAATAACACATATCTATAAAATACAAAAGACAAATAACATAGCTAAAGGATGACAATAAACAAATATAACACAAGGAACATTGGAAAAATACTCTCTAAAGATGAAATAAATGCTACATGAAACAATGAAATGTAGATAATGGATCATCCAAGACTACTAAAGGACATATCTTTAAGTATTCAAAATGCAAGGTGACAAGGAAATTTTAAGTTCATTGACACTACATAAAAATAAAATCACCATGATTCCTTATTTATAGCTAATACAAAGATAAAAATAATAGTGATAATGAAGAAACTATATATAATGTCAAAGGATATGTCCAAGACATTGCAATATATAGACATAGATCATCAATCTATACACAGCCATAGGAAACAAAACAATAATCTCCATCATAAGGAAATTATTCATATTACAAGGTTTCATTCTCAAGGGTAGACTGCTTGGCATTTCAAAAATTCAAAATGGATAGGGCTTTGAGAACACATCAAGCAAACTTGGCTTGTGTTGTAACATTAACCATTTTGGGCTACATTTTGAAGTTATTAAGGATTTAGTTCAAGGTATCTTTGCATAGCCTATCTTTTCTTCCTATATTCTTACTCAAGATTTAGTAATCAAAACAATATGCTTGAAATATCCATGCATTGGTAGAAAATTTCCAGTACATCCAAAATATAGAAATCCAACTTCCTAATACTAGTGTTATAGTTTATGTCATCACAAGGAACATTTCTTGATATTGGGGCTACTAGCGCTATTATAATTGGGACTTCCACTTGAGATTATGACCCACACTAGTAACTGATGTGTAATCATTATCTTTTTCAGTTGAGGTCCACCCAATCTAGAGGAGATTGAAAATTACAACCAAAATTATCCAATCCACAACAAAAATATGTACAATACTAGATAAATTGTGAAACTGTTTAGAAGTTAAAAAATTGAATTAATTTCAAAAATCTAATATGTGGGAAACAACACATAGCTTAAAGACCCAAAATCTAGGAAGGAAGACCCCCTTTGGATACTAAATGTTGTGTCGATTCAAATTTCCTTCAGATCAATAGAAATGGTTGTAGAAAAAGACATGAATGAAAGAAAATTGAAATCAACCACACATAAATACCTCCTTGGAACATAAGAAGACATAAATAAACTAATTCCCCTATGTTATACTTGTCTTGGGTGCCTTTCTGGTGTTACATATTTATTCTTTCATGTCAAAATAGTTCCCTAGTTAAGTCCTAAAATTTTCAAAAGTTCTTGTGTTCTAAAATGAGTGATATGGCTTAATCCTACCTTCAAAGTATTGGAAGTATAAGAATGGGAAACCAAGATACTGAGAGCGTGGGGGGGGGGGGGGGGGGGGGGNGGTGGTTTGAATCAGATCTTCAAACTAAACCACTTAAAAAAAATTTATCCACATTCATACATATATGAAATTAACCTAACATCAAATAGCATCCTTAACATCAAATATGAAACTTATAACACAGAATTTTGGTAACCCAGAGACCCAAATAGGTAAAACTGGGGTGGGGATGATACCCACAAAATCTTCACTACTGCAGAAATAAAGTGTGCTTGTTAGGGTTACAAAAGTTTGATTACAATATGCAATCTACCTGGTTAAAGGTCTGTTTTGTTAAGAACTAAAGATCATTACAATCTACCTTGTTAAAGGATTTCAACTTATAGTAAAGTAAGCACTCGGCTAAGAGATTTGAAATGGTCTACTAAAACCACTCTATTAAGATATTTCACCTGATACACCTTCTAGAATGTTCCAAGTAGTGATCCTTCATTATGTACTCAGATTCTGATGATAGATCTTCTCCTTTCAATAACCTCTGTGATCTCTTTATCTGATATGTCTTTACTATACTTTTCATTGCTCTGTCATTCTGCTTGATCTAGGCTTCTTCTCAAAATGACTTACTATTCATTTCTCATGAACACACAACCCTTCTCTATATATCTCTTTCTCTCACATGCTCTCTTGATTTTAGGGTTAGAAGCCATCTTATTATATCTTTTCAGATCTGGTGGCAAGATCTAGATCAATGATCAAGATCTATTATTTATACCTCCAATGCATACTGATTTCTTGATTGGCTCCATGCCATGCATAGTATAAAATAATTAAATGTGAAATTACCTTAGTAGACAAACATTAAATGCATAGAAATGTCGGCTCATATCTCATACAAGTCGGCCTAAACAATTTACATCAAAGTTTGAATTAATCCTGACATGTATGCAAAAACTGTTCTGCTCGGCACAACACATCTCTGATGCTGGACACTTAATATTATACTCGGCTCGGTATGATGTAACTCAAAAATCTAAAACTTGCTCAGAAATGTTGCTCGGCCTTGAATGTTTAGCTTGACCACAGTGATAACCAACTAAAACTGCCTAAGTAAATGACTAAGTGTGGGTCACTAATCATCAATAGAACTTAGGGATTAACAATCTGCCCCTTTGATATTAGTGGCAAAAACACACTTATCATTGAAATTCATTCCATCCAAAATATTTCCTAAGTAACATTCTATACCCCCCCTAGGAATGTACATCATACTACATACAAAACTTTACATAGTATACATGCATTTAAAAAAAATATTTACATGGATACCTATTCTGATCTCCTTTATGCTATATCCTTGTCAGCCCTGTCAGTTTCCCCCTTATTTTTGTCACTGATAGCTAGTGGGGTAAAGTTATACTTGTCCAAAAATAGTTTATGAAGTTGTAAGGTAGACTCAAATGCAGAGTCCCAATTGTCCTTAACAAACTTTATAACCTCTATTTTCACTTCTTGCTTGACATCTAGACTTACTAAGCTTTCCGCAGTTAAGAGATGAAAGTCTCTCTTAATCAATTTGTTTGCAGATAAAATTTATTTCTGAATGACCTCTAGATGAGGTATCACACTTGTCTGAATAGTAATCAACTTGGTCTTTATCTAACCATCTTCAACCATGAGCTCTTCTATCCTCCTTTGTGCATAAGTCAGCTTGTTAAAATGTAAGGAGCTAGTGCTAGCATCCATACTCAGTGAACTTCTAGTTGACTTAAGGTCTAGTTGCAATTTCTCTAAAGCCTATTGATTATCCTTTGTGAAGAATTCAACAGCAGATAACCTCTTATACAATGAATAGACATTTGTTGCAACTCCTAAAATTTCTATCAGAGAAGAAAGTTCAACCTATTTTATTGCAATCTGTCCTGAGATTTTTGCAAGTTCCTTGTTCTCAAATTTCCTCTTGGACCATTGCAGTAGTTTCTCATTGGCTTCAATATTGTCATCATTTACCTTTTGCACAATGTGAACTAACTATTCAAGAATGGGGGCTTGAGGATTCTCATCCTCCATGTCAAAATCCTTTACAAATATATCTTTTATGTCATGTAGCACTTGATTTTGCTTTTGCTCCCTTTTCAGTTCCTCCTATATTTTCTTCCTCTTAAGTAACTCCTGAAGAGTTTCAATCTGTTCATAAGACAAACCATTGGGATCCCATGGTGGAATCACAATAACTTCATCTAATGTGACATATAGAATTAGAGACTTCTTCCTCATAACTTTCCTCCTCTTGAATTCAGGTGAACTACTGCTCGGCTTCATTTCTACAATACCTTTTCTAGATTCAGTAGTTGTCACCATTGAATCTTTAAGTTCAGTCAAAATTGCCTACTGATCAGGCTTACTTCTTGTCTTGGTTCCAGTGGGAGTTGATGATGTAGAGTGTGGTAGATCAACCAACACTTGCATTTCCTCTTGTTCTTTAGGCTCACTGTTAGTATCTTTTATATCCTCACTACTATATAGTACTAATTTTACAACCTATAAAATAGGTGAATGTTGAACAATTACCTCTTGTTCAATTGTTTTCTCCTTTTCAGCTTCATCTTGAGCATCCTTATCTTTAGATTTATTTTTACTTCTTTCTCTTCATTTGTACTTTTCTCTTCTTCAGCCTCAATTGCCTTGATAGGTGATTCAATAGTTGAGTCCCTCGACTCATCCTGACCCTCGATATCCATATTGCTAGAGTCATCAATTGTCACATCAATCAGACTGTCAATAGTCAGATCAACAGTGTTAACTATCTCTGATTGATCTTGTGCATGTGTCCTAGTCTTCTCAAACTCAGTTGAAATGTGATCTGTTGAAATCTGTGGTACAAGTGTGGATTCAGTTTCCTTATCCTTTAGCTCAGATGTTCCTTCATCAGTTCTCTTTTCTTTTGAAACAATTAGTCCAAAAACTTTCTTCCAAATTCTAGTACTCTGTTGTACTATCCCTTTAATATCATTCTTCAAAATAGCATAACCTCTCTATTTAGGTAGAAATTTGTGCTTATACTCTTCAACAAATTTTTCTCTCTATTTCTTTATTAGCTCATGAATGACTTGAGCTAAAGTGCCTTCCCTAATTTGTCTCTTAGTTGTGAGTGCAAATTCTCACTTGCCAGAAATAAATTCATACAACTCACTCAACACATTGTCTCCTATTGCTATAGGGGTTAATTTGAAATTACACATCATGTATAGCAGAGCTTCCTGAACCTTATGTTTGTCTCCTACCTTCAATTTTTCATACCTTATAAACTTGAAACAAGATAACCCTGTAGAATTTCTCAAATTTTCACATACCTCATCAATATCTGTAGGTTTCTTGAATGGTGTTGTTGGTATGCTATTGGCTTCATCAATTTTTGTCATGTCCTCTTCACTTTCTGGATCCAAATTCAGTTTTCTTCTTGGTCTTTTAACTTGTAGTCTTGGCACAGCCTTTGTTGATAATTTAGTTCTTGATCCAGAACTACTTTCTCTAATATTCTTTGCATAGACTTTATTATGTTCTATTGGTGATGTGGCAAACATATGCCCTTGTTCTTGGACGATTTGCAATGGGAGGGGTAACTCTAGGTTTTTCTTTACTTGGCTTTGTTACCTTTGCTACTGCTGGTCTCTTCCCTCTTTCCTTAGCAGTGACCTCTTCCTCAAGTTCACTGACTTCTTCTTCTTGTTCCTCAGATACATCTTCTCCTTGTCTAGTAGATATGTCTAGAGGTGCATCCTCTAGATCTTTGTCACTCAGCAAGCCAACCATCTTTTTTAGATTTTTCACAATCTTTTTCTTTTTTCTTTCCATGGTTCATGCCTTAAGATTCATCAAAATCTTTTCCTTAGCTTCATCAAAATTTCTGAATCTTTTAGATTTAGTATTAATCTCCTCTGCTAAGAGTGTTGTGATAGCTACTGATGCTTCATCAATAGTTACTTCATAGGGAAATGGCTCTAGCCATGATACCCTAGGTTTCACAGCCTAAATATATGTGTAGTCTATATCCACTAAGAAACATATCTCATCATAGTGCTTCTCCACAAGTGAATTGGGAATTCTAGTCCTCAACCTCATTCTCTTTTTGAATTCCAAAAAATAACTTCCCATAATACCATTGAAATTGCTACCTAATTTCTGAATACATTCACTAATTTGTAAAGTGATGGGTCTATCCTTTTTCCAAACAATATTTCCTAGTGTAGGAAATGACTTTTGTACATAGAAAAATATACACATTAACAAGGAGCCAAAATTACATGATGATCTTTTGGCTTTCCTAATTGATAGTAATTTTTTAGCTAGTTGTGTCAATTGTAGCTTGGCAAGGTCATAGGTATGATTCTTGTGAACTATCTTCCATGCCTAGTTGACGACTGTATAGGGAACACTATCTAGTCAGCTCAACTGATAGAATTTGTGAGCAATCACTCTCACTCAAAAATCAAGTTCCAATTCTATAAATGTAGAGATAGTCAGTCCTCTGTTGTTCCAAATAGTTCCAATGTTAGCTGCTATCTCTTCTTTGCTTTGGTCTCTCATAGTTCATTTACCGCTGATAATAGGATACCCTGTAACTCGATGGATAATATCTTTTGTGATCTTTACTGGTCCATTGTCCAGCCACATATGCATATTATGAACTCAGCTTAGGACAACCTTAATCCATTCATCCTTTAATTCTATCAAAAAATCTAGGGCTCAAGTTAACCCTTTGTCGGTTAAATGTTTGAATTCATCTTTCAAAATTCCATTCTCACACAACTTGTCATAGGAATTTCTCAATTCACTGTTGCCCACTTTGCCAATTTTAACCATGTAACAAGATCTTACATCATGAATCATAAGTACCTTTGGTGGGATCGATGAGAGGGCTCCATTCAAATCACTCAAATTTGTGCTTTCTAGAATGACAGGAAAGTTTGGTGGTTCACATGCATCACTCCTTACTAGCTTAATTTGATTCAAATATTCTTCCATTCCCTTGACTGGTGTGAAAGTGCTTGCAGCCATAATCTCCTAAGGTTAGGATTTGAAAATGAAGAACATAGTACCTCAAATCTGTAACTTCTTCAAAAAAGAAGAACTGACGCCACGCTGACAAAATTATCAAAATAAACTTCGCTAAGATCAAATTTGTAACTTCTTTGATCGCTCTATAAATGGTGAAAATTGCAAGGTAAAAGTGAATAATAGACCGTTTATCCATATATAGACTCGAAAGGTCAAGGTAGGTAAGCATTAAATATTTTGCCTGTTAGGTTAGTGCAAGCTAGCTATCATTGGATGACTAACACAACTTGCATACCACTTGGCTTACCACAGTCTACCATCACAACTTACTCAGCCAACCAACTTGGCAGCTATAGTGCAGGTAACTCTTCTTGGCACTTGTCACAAACATGTCCTGGTACATATTATCATATGCAGATATGGACTTTGGCACATTTACATATTAGGAACTGATGTAAGATTTAAAATTTGAATGCAGTTCCTTACATACCTCTATTGCTCAGTTGGAGATGGTGTGATCACCTGATCCATTGGATTGAGTGACCTCGGCTTCAGTGGATTCACTGTTGCTTGGCTTTGTTTTCCTTACCCATGTCTAATTAATCTATGCTCTTACTTCTTCAATAGAAGGAGAAGGAACTCTAGTCCTACACTCTCTCTTAGTGTGTTCTATCTTCAAACAAATAAAAAAGACTAAGCCTCCATTCATCCAACTCTTAGATTTCCCTTTGACATGTGTCTTTAAGCAATCTCCAGGTGCGTGTCCATATTCTTCATAGTAATGACAACTCTATCTTGTATTATAATCCCAGTTGTAAGTGTTGCCTCTCTTAGATGCTTTTGTTTGTGTCTTGGATGTCCATTTCTATTTAGCATTAGATCTACAGTCTTGTGCCTTATGACCATGTTTCTGACACTTGTAACAATAACCATTAAATCTTGGTTTGGGGGTTGCATCACTTGCTTCAGCCCAACATTCATGTGCTTTATGTCCAAATTTTTTGCAATTAAAATAGTAACCATTGAACTTAGGTTTATGATTTGACTTACCTTTCTTGCTTCAGAAAATGTTTTCTGTATGACCTGGTTTTCCATAGTGGTGGAAAACAGGCTTGTTGTGCTTTGTCTTTGCATTCCTCCTTTCACCATTCTTAGATGATTCTCCTTTCTCAGCAGATGTCTTTGGTTCCATGTGACCTAATCCAGAAGAATCCTTTGACCTTCTTGATGCTTCCATCAGATTCTCAAAGTGAGTCAAAGCTTCATTAGGTTTATTCAACCTTTCATTAAGTTCCTTCTTAGATCTCAGATCATCTTTCAATTGATTTTTCTCAGATCTCAAATTTATCATTTCCATATCTTTCCTACTAATCTCCTGATTTGCAAGTAGCAGTTGATTTTCCATGTCAACCTGATTGATTGTCATCATCTGCACATCTTGTGTCATTTCATCAAGTCTAACATATATCACTCTTTTGTCTTCTTTTGTTATAGTTTTTTCATCTTCAACTTTCTTCTTTTGTTCCAATACTTCACATAGTCTTACTGTCGGCATTTCTTGTTCTCTTTTCAAGTTTCTAACTTCTTCACATAGTGCATTGTTCTTTTCCAGTAGATCTGTAATTGATGCATCACTCTTAGTAGAATCTTCATTCTAAAATAGATTCGCAGTGTCATCTTCCTGGTAATGAGTATCATTCATTTGTTTGGCGAAATATTTCCTAGCTTTCAATGATTTCTTCAATTCTTGTCTTGCTATCTCAAGCTGATGTAATGCTAGCTGGATCTCAATCTTCTGATTCTCAATGAATTTTCCCAACTTGTAAACCTCCATCTCAAGATCTATACTCACAAGCTTATTCAAATATTTTGTAGGTGAACTGTGCTCTGATACCAATTTTTGGAAGTACAAGAATGGTAAAGAAATATATTGAGAGGGGGGTGAATCAGATCTTCAAACTAAACCACTTAAAACAAATTTATCCACATTCATACATTTATGAAATTAACCTAACATCAGATAGCATCCATAACATCAAATATGAAACTTATAACATAGAATTTTGGTAACCCAGAAACCCAAATAGGTAAAACTGGGGTGGGGATGATACCCAAAAAATCTTCACTACTACAACAATAAAGTGTGCCTATTAGGGCTAAAAAAGTTTGATTACAATATGCAATCTACCTGGTTAAAGGTCTGTTCTGTTAAGGACTAAAGATCATTACAATCTACCTTGCTAAAGGATTTCAACTTACAGTAAAGTAAGCACTCGGCTAAGAGATTTGAAACGGTCTACTAAAACCACTCTATTAAGATATTTCACCTGATACACATTTTAGAATGTTCCAAGTAGTGATCCTTCATTATGCACTCAGATGCTGATGACAGATGCTCGACAATGTTGCTCAGCCTTGAATGTTTAGCTCGGCCACAGTGATAACCAACTAAAACTTCCTAAGTAAATGACTAAGTGTGGGTCAATAATCATCAATAGAACTTAGGGATTAACACAAAGTTTCATTAAAATTCCTAAAATAGGGCCCCTTGTTTCAAAGTTCTCATCCTAACAAAATCCCCTTATGATTTTTATTAAACCTCTAAAAAGCCCATGGAAAACAAGTTTTTAAAAGTTAGTGCTTTATGATGTTAAAGTTTGAGAGGGAAAAATAAGTCCTTTTGTTTTCAAATCTCTCAAAAATTTACCCTTACCGTGACTTGGAGTTTTCCAGAAAAGAAAAATTAGAGGTTTCCAGTGAACAAAGAGAATAGAAAGTTTTGCAAAGAAAAATGAGGAACTAATAAGTAATGTGCAGATTTCTGAGTTCAATGTCTTTCCTTTTAGAAGAAGGTTTGTTAATACAAAAATTAGTGGTTTCATGGATTGAAATAGTAGTACATGCAATAAAAGTGTGTTCATAGTCAAGGGCAATAATTTCATGAGAAAGGAATGACATAAATCATTGAGAGTGCAGTGTATTTGATGTATGAAGAGAACATATTCAAACCAAAGAGATGCAATGTTAATATATCAAATAGAGGCTTTAACAATGGAGCAATGCAAATCATTGAGAGAGAAATATTTTGGTTCAGACATAAAATTCTTAATGAGAAGAATTATTTTCAAGGAGTAAACAATGGTTTAAAACTCAAGAATAACAACATTTCAAGAAGCAGTGCATCATAAATGAGCATATTTAAAACACTAAAATGAAAACCTCTTTGAAGAAACAGAGGATAATAAATTAATATTAGAGATCTTTACCAATGAACAACAAGTTTTTTTAAAGGAAATAATATATTTTTAAAATGAAGCATGAAAGGTCAATGAACAAAGAGTAGATTTAAAGATTCAGACAACAAGTTTTGATGGAAAGAACAAAGATTTTGAAAGAGAATCGGTCTTTCAATCCTAAACATCATGAAAAGGTAGCATATTCATTGAGAAAACAATGATTGCAATGTTATGAAATCATATTTTATTCCAAAGTAACAATATTAATGGATCAATGTATTTAGAAAAAGAAAATCAGCTCATGTGTAAAGAATAACATATCTTTGCATGTGAGAAATTATGGGCATGCAAGGAATGTCAAATCTCAATGGAAGAGAGAAAATTTGTGAAAAGAGCAATAGGTATTCATATTAATAATAGAATCATGGAGAATACACAAATAACATTCAAAACAATTGTGATCTATTGTCAGCTATGAATAACAAATCAGAAAATAGTGTAGCATTTGTTGCTTTAACTAGAGCATTCCATTTTAGAAATGATCAAATGATAGTGGTTTTTAATGCTAAAAAGATGGTACAAAACATAAATTCAACACCACCAAGCCCATTAATGCAATCACAATTGTGTGACATGAGTAGTAGAAACTACAGGAGCAATAAACAGAGAGCTCGAAGATGCAGAATATCAACAAGTATAGTGAAAGAGAACTTTCAAAGACCATGTACATGAGAGATAGTCAAGAGAAAAGAGTAAGTGAGTAGGACTTCCAAATCTTCAAGATAAAACCATCCTACATGATTGGAACATGTAGCTACATAATTACTAGACCATTTTTTGTGGTAGGTGCTTTGGTGAACTAAGGTAAGTTAGATCCTGTCAAAACTATGATAGGAATAAAGGCCATAAATAAATGATTAATCATTTAACTATACTAAGGATTCTAAGGGGTTCTTATGTATTATTGGTGAGAAATAAAACTTTAAAGAGAAAAAACAATTTCGTGATAAGCTATTGAGATCACTATCATAGTAGGAATTCAAAGAAACTATATTAACATTCATGAATTAGCAAGCTAGGTTATATACTCAAAATTAGACAAAGAAGAAGAAGTTAAAACTAAGAGAACAATGAAATAACACCACTCATTATTATTACATGCAAATAAAGTAAATTCTAACTTATATTAACATTGTGTGTACAAGTATTTGCTTCAAAACAAACTGTGCATACCTGATTAGCATAAGTTCACTGAAATGAGATTTTGTCTGCATTAAGTTGTCAAAAAAAAGTAACACGCTTTACAATTCTAAAAATAATTTACTTTATGTATGAAATTTAGAAATTAAAATATAGAACACATCAGAAAAGGGTTTCTTTAATATCATTTCATATAATAGCTTATTAAAACAACAACTAGAAACATTTGAACATACAATAAAAGCAAGGCAATAAATGTAACATAGAATACAAACATTGCAATAAATGTAAAACTAATTGATTGGAACATGCATATACAAAATTACTAGTTCATTCTTTGTGCTAGGTTCTTTGGTGAACAAATTGATGCAACCATAAAGCCTCTACAACTTTCCTATCGCAAGTGACAATATCTCTCGCAGGAAAACACAACATTTTTTGGAGATTAATTGTTTGACCCCTTAAAACTCAAAATAATTTTTTTTTATAAATAATAAATTTTGTTCATAACATCAATATATTACTCTTTAGAAATTTTTAGGTCCGTACTAGTCTGTATTTATCTATACCACTATTTTCTTTGGCTGCAAGTTTTGGGAAACATTTTTAAACAAGGTGTTGTCACAATAATGGACATAAATCGCTCATTTCTCTGGGAAATTACCTCACACTTTAACAAAATGAAACTATACTCATATATATTTAATTTTAGTATGGTATCATACATTCATGTGTCTGCACAGGTCCATAACATGCATGCAAAGTGACTATAATAGTAAAACATTAGAAAACAATGAGGGTTTCAACGATAGAGTTTTCTTTCATTTAATATTCTTCAAAAACCACAAAAATATCACTACTCAACATTTAAATGGGATATTTAAAGGCATTATAAGTCTTTTAACTAATGGAAACCCCCTTTTTAAACTTCTACCTACCAAATGATTCTTCATATTCCAAGTTGTACTCTTGACATTTTAGATAATAACAACTTTTACATGATTTTGTAACTTTTACATAATGTTTCAAATGACCCCCAAATTTATCTTATTACATCAAAAATGGTCTCAATGGACCTTATTAAACACACAAGACTCAAAAACTCATGAAAACCTACCACTTAACTACCTTAAGCAAACACCAAGGTGTTGGTGCTCCTACACCACAAAGGAAAGATAGATCATATCAAAACAAAGACTTGAATAAAGGCCATAAAGAAATGATTAATCATTTCATGATCAAAAAGATTCTAAGGGACTAGAATTTATGACTGGTAAGAAAGGAAAATTTAAAGTAAAAGACAATTTCCTGATAAGATATTGAGATCACTATAACAGTAGGAATTCAAAGAAACTATATTGACATTCATGAATGAACAAACTAGGTTATATAATCAAAGTACATAAAAAATAGAAGTTAAAATTAAGATCAAAATGAAAGACCATGACTCATTATGTTTATTACATGCAAGGAAAGTAAATGCTCACTAATAACAACATTTCTTGTACAAGTATTGGCTGCAAAATAAATTTTGCATACCTAATTATCATAAGTACATTGAAATGGGATTTTGTTTGTATTAAGAAGTCAAAATAAAGTATGAAAATATTGAAATGATTTAGACAACATATAATTACTTATGATTCATCCTTGATATGCAATATTGAATCAAAACAACCACCATTAATCTATTACTACTTCCTATACTACAGAAAATCAATTAGTGATGGTTTGAGATGTATGTGAAAGGTCTGAGTCTTAAAACCCTATGTCTTATTGGATAGTAGAGTCATATGTGGCCACTAAAATAAGAAAAAATAAGTTGCAACAAAGTTATGATATAAAGTAAACACATATACTTAAAGATCCTTCATCAAATACATAAACATTCATATGCAACACAAAGAAGACCAAGACAAATACTAGCTTGCATTGATTTAAAATGCTACAACACTTAAATTAGTGTTTTATTTCATTGTAGAAGCAGATTAGTTTGAAGAAGAAGGAAGAATACTTTGAATTCTAAATTTTTTATGTTTTTTCTTTCCTTTGATATTTTCTATTAATTTGCTCGTAAGAATCTGGCTACATCACAATGTAATAGTCATATCTCTTGGTAGAATCATGCAACCAAAAATCCTCTAAGACCTTCAAAAAATATGAAATAAACTCCCTAGACCTTCAATAAAATATAAATATAAAGATTCCAACAGTGAAAAGTGCTCCAATAAACAATTTCTTGTCAAAACCGTCACCCACAAGGAAATTTTCAAAAATTGAGTTAGTTGACCCCTTAAAACTCAAAATGATTTCTTCTAGAGAAATCAAATTTTGTTTGTGACATCAATATATTACTTCTCACAATTTATAGGGTCATCCTAGTCTATATATAGCCGTACCACTATTTTCTTTGGCTGCAACTTCTAGAAAATATTTCTGAACAGGGTGTTGTCACTAAAATGGACATAACTCATTCATTTATCCATTACATTACCTTGAAATTGAACCTAATGAAACTAGAATCATATCTATTTCATTTGAGTATGTTCTCATGCACTCACATGTTTGTAAAAGGTCATACCATGTATGCAAAATGACTGTAACAATAAAAAACAATTAGTAGAATCGCAAAAAAACAATGTTTAGATTCTTATTAATATCTCTTTAAATTCACCATCCAATCCCCTCATTCCACCAAAATGGGGCTTTTAAATTTTTTAAAAAACTGAAATCCAAAGGTTATACAAAATTTGAGATCAATGATCTTTCACCTTCCAAGAAGTTGCAAACTTGACAAGAAACTTTTACAATTTTGATGACAACATTTGATATTTTTTTAACAGCATGACACTACAAACATAAAGTATGACAAAAGACATTATAAATGACCTTATTAAATTAAAATGACCATGTCCATGACACTAGATCCCTATTACATATTTAAAATAAAAATTTTGAATTAGGTGCTCCTCCACCATAGAAAATACACATTCATCATGGAGTAGCAGTTGTAATAAGAAAAAGTGAAAATTTTGTTTATGATGTGTATAACAGAAGGTCTATGGTAATATTCATGACACAAAAGAAAGTAGGTAGGAAAGAGAAGTGAGAAATAAAGGAGGTTACACCTATAATTTATTATTTTTAATAGTGATAAAAGATATCAAAAGATCAGTCACAAGAGTTGTTTGTTTGGAACAAGTATTTAACAATGTTAAAGAAAGGAACAACTATAGTTGTCACAGTGAATCATTTATCAACAGAGACAATGAATAATGATGGAGCTACATGCAATAATAAAATCAATATACCATGCACATATCAAGAAATTAAATGACTATTGTAAGTTAGAGTGGTCTAATTATGATATCGGGAAGGTGTCAAAGGCATTAAATAGCTGGCACAAAACAACTATCTTCAAGGAGAAAATGGATCCAGGTTGTTTCATGGGTGGTCATGCTTTATGTTTTCTTTTGTTGTTTTTAAAATCAGTCATTTCATATCATATGATTCACAAGGATACTCAAAATCAAGAGGGACTACCATTGTAACTAGTGCTATAAGTGGCAAACTAGATTCGGTGACAAGGGATATCTGACATTCAAAAGGATTAATCAATGATAAAGTATGAAGATTATATTCATATCAGTAAAATGCCAAAGATGATGATTGTGAGATGAAAGGATAGCCATTTCTATTAGGTAGGAAAATGTTAGTCATAGGTCAATTAATTATTTCAACATGAACAAAATGACAAGCATGTAAGTTGTTGTCATACAACACTTCTAAAGCTAGTAATGGAGCACCGAACTCTCATCTCAGCTTGCTGAGTATATAGAAGTCATGGTGAACAAAGTAATGAAATGAAAAAGGAAATGTTGATGGGGTTTCTATTGGAATTAATGGGAAGTATGTACTAAGAGGGGAGGTGTGAATCAATACCTCTAAAACTTTTATCGTTTTATCCTTTAACCTTTATGTAATCAATTGTTCATCCAACCATTTGTTCTATTCTATCTTTGTGTAAGACATATCAATTATTTAACTTAATCAAATATGTGAACATTCATAGAAACATTCATGAAAGTAATTGACACATAACACAAGATATGATATCACAGAAAACCTCTGTAAGAAGGTAAAAAATATGGTGGGGATGGCACCCACAAAATATTCACTATCTATAGATTGGAAGGGGCTGGTTAAGGCTTACAATTTGATAACTTCTAATGATCTACCATGTTAGAAGTATCTGTGGAGACCTGTTAAAGTCTACTCTGTTAAGAGCTTTAGAAACACTGTTTAGTGTGCACTCAGTTAAGAGATTTACAATTGGATTGTTAAATCCACCTTCCTTGACATCATTTTTACTTTTTCTTCACTTGTTAGAATTGTGTGTGTGTAAATGGGTACCTGTTGAAAATGACACAAACACTCAATAGGTCATTGCATTAGATCAAATGGTTAGTTAAAATATTAAAAACCATGAATATCGACCTATTGCCTGCTAACTAGGAGGAGTGTAATCAGTTGCATATTTAGCCCTCAGAATATGCTCCAAATCAGTGACGAATACAACCTAGCATGAAGGATTTTTAATTAAAAACAAGCTAAAAATATGAAAAGCATACAATCTAGCTTTAAAACATGAAATGAAAACTAAGAACTAGCATGAGATAATAGATGAAATATGAGTCTAGGGTGAATCTAACAGCATAACAATGTAATATTGATCTAAGATGAAGGCTTATTTGCTCTCAAAATAGGCTTCTATTTATAGAAGAATGGGAGAGAGAGAGAGGGGGGACAAGGTTCATTTATGAATTTG